>JARQZJ010000061.1:600000-1200000 GCA_030704895.1 Henosepilachna vigintioctopunctata | reverse complement strand
TCCATGAATTTTTTACTAATTTTCAGTATATTGATATCCAGATTGAAATTTATTTAGGGAATAGTGGTAAGGTTAAGATATGAGGAAAATTTAGAATAGCATGTTTTAAATCATTAAAAAAAAAGGCAGTAAAAGTGAAGGAATTTTTCGCTAACGTTTTCTTACAAATTGTAGCTTCTCAAGATAATTTAATAATTAAAAATTTGTCTTTCTAACTTTTTCCATATAAATAAGAATATTGGAAAAGTTAGCAACTTGATTTCTTTTATTATGTTTTCATGTCTTGATATATCGCTCTAAAGGTAATCACAGACTATGGGTTGTTTGCCATTATCATAGTTGGTTTTTTCATCAACTTTGAGGGTACGTACAAATTCGTTTAATGCAGAATTATGTGAAATGATGTTTTACAGCGGTTGAATTATTATACCCTTATATAGAAATGGAAATTATGGGTTCGAGGCCTGAAAACAATACGACTAAAAACGAAAAACTCTAATTCTATTTTTGATTGTGAATACATCATATTTGCATAATATACAATAGGAATATTGATTGTAAATATTAGTTTGTTAGAGAAGACATTTCGTTACATGCTTCTTCGTGTAGATTTCGATTTTTAAATTTTGATAATAACTTTTTTCTCCGATAATATAAGCGACAATTAAGAATATCGTAAAATAAATAACAGACAAGACACTCAGGAAATCCATTTTAGTTGATACGCTGTCTATATTTTCTTCAGGGTCTTTGTGTACGGCTTTAAGATGTGCAAAAACCGATTCATTAACAGATCTTAAAGTTTCAAAATTATAGGTATTGTTCTCATCAGAAATGGAGTTACGTGTATTATTTCCAAGATTCACTTTTCCAGTGTAAAATTTCGAATAAAGTTTGCTAACCATTACATCAAGTTTTTTCAATTTTCCAAGGAGAGAGTTTGATTTTCAACACTTCGATTATTATTTTCCATTCGATTGACAGTTTTTAAAAAGTTACTGAAAAATTTATCACGTGACATACTTGTCGCGTCTAATTTTCGAGAAATATTTTTCTCGAAAATATTGCTCGAGATGCGACTTCGCATCTTGAGCAGATTTAATTGACGAAATGATCATTGTAAAGTTGTATAAAGACTCTTCGAATGAAGGTCAAATTTTCAATTTCCCCCAATCGGTTATAAATCTCATTCTTCCTTAATTTCTTCATGTATGATTCTAGATATGTTCCCAATTGGTTCTGAGGACATTTCCATTTTTTTATGCAGGGAATTCCATATATACTTCAGTTCTTATAGTTCGGTGTATATTTCATCGTTATCTTTCTCAGCTTCGAGTTCATGATCATAGATGCCACTACGTTGCACGAAAATTGATTCCCATCTATTGCCATGAATTTCAAATCGGGGCAAAAATCAAGAATATCACGAGTAAATTTCAAACGATTAGTTTCTATATTCAATACTTCCAAATGAGTCAGTAGAACAAACACTTTCAAATCTAGATCAAAGAGCGAGTTAAAGCACCCCCTGGTCACACGAGAGAGTAAATTTTCTTGCAAATATAATTCTTTTACGTCAGTTAGAGACGATAACGCACCAGCTTGGATAACTTCAATTCCACTTCCATTCCAATACAAAAATTGCAAATTGAACTTATCTGGTAATAGACTTATTTTCAAATGTCCGATTTTACTATTAAGAAAAAATAAATATAGTTAAGTAACTCAATTAATTGAGATACAATTTAGTTTGGATCAAGTGTAATTATTCATTTCCTTATTTTTCAATCTGTAAATGCTATTATGGGTTTCATGCCAGTCTATATTTTATTTTTTAAATGAATAAATAAATATATTTTTCTATTCATTCAATAAAACATAAATGTCTAACCCAATATAATTTTTTTTAATTTCATGAGGTTTTAGGCAACAAATTTTCAAATTACTTATTGCTGAGGTCCTATCTGCTTATTCGAGTCTGCTTTTCTACAAATTGCATCACAGTTTGAAGACAATACCCAATGCTTCATCATATGGATTTTTATAAAGTGTTTTTTTGTTGTTATTTTTTAATTCCTTAACGTATACACTTATCTCTAATTATTATTCATCTGTTATTCTAACACAGTCCAATAATAATATTAAATACAATGTCATCAAAAACTGAACGTTTACAACGTGAAAAATATGCACACAAGAGATTCCCAGAGTTGTTTTGACGTTTTTTTGACCAATTTTTGATTATTTGCGTAATAAAGAAATACAATCACGATATCCAAGATAGAATTTATACAGTTTACAACATTCATTGATAGAATATAACATATTTAGTGTATATTATAACTTGTGTTCTCATTAACGTTTTTTTTTCATTTGATGCTCTCTAATAATGACATTTCTTTTAGATATAGGTTAGGTTAGGTCAATAATAGGTTTTAGTCAAACCAAGTGAAATAAACATCCCAGGTAGCAAGCTGACCTAAAATGACGTCTTATTAGTGTCACTTTTCGGTCAATTTTGGTCAGTGACGTTATTTGACCGCTGAATGACGTCTTTTTAACGTCAGATGACTGACGTTCATAGGATGACTGCAGATGACGTCAGCGCAACGTACTATTTTCGTCAATTTATGACCGTTAATTTTTTTAAGAAACGACAAATATTCTTTTCACTTAGATAATAGTAGCTTTCACACATTTGAACAAATAATATTAATCCATGCGTCAATTGTTAACACGAGAATTGTATTATAGTTAAGGTTATAAGTTGTCAATTGTTCTGTAGACTCATATTTATATTCTGCGTCTGCGTTGTTTTGCATTCAACGTATTAAGATGGACGAGTTGTGTTTGTGTTATAATATGTTTTGAATCTGTTAAGAATTCGGGTGTACATCGAAAAGGTCTGGGGCTCGAAATGTGGCATCGATCTTCCAAGAAATTGACCTAGTATCTGAATGCAATAAACTCTGCGGAAAAAACAGATGTATTGTGCATAGTAATAGAAACCAGATGTCAACGAAATACCACTTCGAATAGTGCTACATCTTTATGCATAAGAGTCAAATTCAAATCTTGAATAAATTCTCCTTTAAACGAAAAAAGGTAAGTTAATTAGATACATGTAATGCAAAATTAGGAGAAATACTTAGAATATTCGCGTCATTTCAAGAATTCAAAGTAAACCAAACTAAACCTAACCTAACCCAACCTTATAGTTATCGATGTCGTGGATATTCGAAACAATTACCATAAACTAGATACATGTTGCCTTAAGTTTTTATTTCGGAGATGCAAATTATTAACAATATTTTCTTAAGATGTGCTATAATTTTCAGAGGCATAGTTTCACCTTCTTCGAGAATAAATAAAATAGAACATGCAATAAGAACAGCCAGTACTTCAACAGGCAATACTCCAGTGTCATCACGAGTGAATAATGAATATACAACAACAGGTAAAACTTCTCACATCATAATGTACCTAAATGTTATTTGTATATTAAGACAGTGTTAAATTACATTTAAAAAAATTTCAGTTTTTTAAGTCGGAGTGATTCTATTACTGATATAAATTAACAAAAGGATATCTCTGGGTATTCTACCTGATCTTAATATTGGAACTGAAGAAAGAGTTTGTATTTTTGAAAGTTATTCAAATGACAATGAAAAATTTTGTTTGTTATAATAGGTGAGTCATAACATATTTGGTTTGAAAGCTAAATTTTTAATTAATAATTTGTTTCAAATGAAATAAAACTAATCTTTAAAATATAATTTTTCAAATAAATGTTTAATGATTAAAATTGTTTTATTTGAATTATGGAACCCTACAATATAGGCTCTGAAGAACGTCTTTACGACGTCTATTTTTCTCTACTTAGTGACGTCTTTTTAACGTAGTTTAATGACGTCTTTTGAACAACTCAAAATGAACTTGAGGCTGTGACATTTCGACGTCATTGCATGGTCAGTGAGACGTCTCTGTGGACGTCTTTTCCGACATGTTGAAACCAATATATGACGTCATATTACCGTCAGTCTGCTACCTGGGATATAAGGCACAGGTATGGCCGACTTTAAACAGGCCATGAAGAAAACTATGTTTTCGATAAAGCCACATTGCGTAAAAAATAATTCTCTTAGTGGGGCTTGTTCACATAAAAAGTTTCCTAACAAAATTTAATGAATTATTTGAAAGGAAAGGAAATTTGAAAAAACGCTGTAGGTATTACTGAAATTGAATAACTTACCTAAGTATAAATAATCATTATATTAAGTATTAACATTTCTTCGTTTATTTTTTGATTCAAATTTTCTTGTGTTTTGCTTCATTATTTTTACATTTGTTGTAAATTATCATTATTTCTTCCATTTGTGACCAACTATCCAATTTCAAGTCAAAAGATAAAAACCATCTTAAACTTTCGTAAAGCAATTTTTTGGCATTCAAAACTACTGTTACTAACGTGTCTTCATTCGCTGTAATTCGGTTAGTAATGGTAATCATTTCTTTATATTAAGACGATAAAAGACGATAAGTGTACCCATTTTAACATTCCAAGTATCAAGAATATTTATTTTACTGGAGTAATGAAGAAATAAATCATGAAAATTGGCAATTAAATCTGACCTTTCAAAAATTTCATTGAAATGATCATTTCGACTTAAATAATCTCTACGCCTTTCCTCTGGGGTTTTTCTAGGCAAGCCCTTATTTTTTGACAAATAATGCAGTGAATTTGGAAAAATAGAAGGAACCGCGTAAGGTACTAATGCCTTTCTTTTTGATATACCTTTGCTTAAAATCCCGCCAATTAAACTAAATCCCTCTGTCCTGACAATATCATTGATGGAACCCAATTATCTCGTTGTATAGATTTCACCCACTCACTCCGTAAAACTTCATCTTCAGGAAATTTAAATCTCGATGCTGGTTGCCTGCCAGCCTTCAGGGTGCTGTTATAATTTGATTTACAACCAGGAATACAACAAGCTTTCGTCATCTTAAGGGAATATACCTACTTATTAGAAACTACCTATATCAAGCTTGATTCAAACTTACTAAATCACATACAGAACACTTCACTATACAACTATATTTCACAAAAAAATATTTGTAAGTGTTTCCTATTCAAATCAACACAAATTTCATTTCGATGAAATCGGCATTTTATAATTTGATGATTCGATATCCACAAATTATCATCATTAACACCTGTATTACACCTTACAAAATTGATAAATAGGGGATTCGCACTGAAACCGCAAAATATTCAAATTCAAAGTACAAAAGTCTTAGACAAAATTTTGATTTCGTTTCCCTGGAATCGGTAAGTATGCACACTAAACACATTCTTGTTTGTATTTTGAAGTTGTGATATCAACAAACACATATATTACACTATACACAAATGAAAAATATAGAAATTATACTAAAAATCCAAATTACTTAACTTCCAACTTCGAACGTTTTGGGAACTATCTTATTCGCATAAGTATAAAACCATAAGTAATGGCCACAGAACATACCTTTTCTTTGTTATGTTCTGTGGCAATGGCCGAGGTAGGAAAATTACAATAGACAATCTCGCCCTGTTGCCATTTAGTCATTTCATGGCATGTTTAGAATGTCAGAATGTTGAATATAAACTAAAATTCAAACATTTTACATTTTTAAAAAAATTATTTCATTTAATAAAGTGTAAATAAAAAGTTCAATTGTTTGAATTTTAGTTGATATTCGATTATAATGGATTTAAATCAAGTTCATTTAAATATTTGTCAGTATGTTAATGAATGTCACAATTTCGTTATATCCTTATTATCTAGAATGACAAGCTGAAAATTAGAACAATAAAGTTAACAAAACTGTATTATTAACTTAATAAATAAATAAATAACTGTGTTATTAACTCAATATAAGTTAAATAGCTAGTTTAACTCAGAACTAAAACAGACGATTTTAATTGAATGTCGTCTCATTCAACTTTGAGTTAAATCACCAATATCCACATTTTCTTATCAACATAGAAAAAATGTTTTACATAATTACAGTTTTTAAAATATTTCCATTTTTAATGTACTGTTAGGTTCTAAGAATATCAACTTCAAAAAACATGTTTAATTAACATATATTCTACATATTGCATTTGTTAAAATTTACATTGTTAAATTTGTTAAAATTTAATGAATATACATTAAATTGATTCAGTAGGAAATGGACTGCAAAGAATTATTTTAAATACCAGCAATTCATTTGATCGGTTCCAGCGACTTTCGATACATTACAGACCAGTAATTTAATTATATATTTCTTCAATTGATGCATTTATTTTGTGTAATTTCAATGAAATATCCATAGCAGATAGGCCGATAGTAATATTATGTCCAATTTGCTCAATTTTTTCTAAAATTTTATTCAAAATATTGAAGTTGGAGGATTCTAATTTTAACAAAATGTTTGTTATATTATATAATGATTTCTCAATGAAACTGTTATTTTCAAAATCCTCTGTTGTTTCTAAAGCCTTCCTTTTATTTTCTGCATTAGTTTTTGAGTGATTTATCGTACTCGTCAAAATTTCAGTGACCTTTGTTACATTTTCTGTACATTCGAAGCCTTCTATGTTTGTATTTCGATAATTTTGAGTATACTTTATTGTAACATTTTGTCGCTTCGAATTATCAAGAAAATTTTCTACAACAGAACAAGGAAATATATTTCCATCAATAGATAATATTTTTAGGTTTGTGAAAAAATTTAAAAACTCGCCGTCTGAAAATTTCAAATTATTCGAATGCAAATCCAATTCCTCCAAATGAGATAATGAAGTAAGATTTTTTATATCCAACGTTCTCAATTTAAGCGAATGCATACTGAGGATACTCAGTGTCTGTAAATTGCTGAACATAGTAATATGCAATCTTATGATATCGTTGTTTGAAATATTCAGTACCTTCAGATTTGTAAGGTTCATGAATAGTTGCCCAGGAAGGTCCACTATTTGGTTATAACTAATATCTAATATTCTTAATTGGTTAAAATGGGAGATCGCATCAAGACTTTTAAGTGCGTTATTGGAAATGTTCAATACCATCAATTGCTTCAAATCACCGAATGTTACACTAGAAAAATTTGTTATCTTATTGTCTGCTAGATTCAGACTTATCAAAGACGGGAGTGTATGAAATGAACTTATTGTTTCAATTTGGTTATTGTGTAGATCTAACTCACGCAATTTATTCAAATCAGTGAAATATCCTCCGTCAATACTTGTTAATTCATTGTGTTCTAGATGCAATTTTTTAGGAAGAAGCATCTGAAGAATATATCGCTATCTATGTACTCAATTCCAGTACTATTCAGATATAATTCTTCCACTAGAGCCACATTGGTGAACATATCGCTTGTCAACTGTTTAATGTTACTATCTACAAAGTAAAGTTTACGAAATAGAATAGGTGAATCTAAATAAGAGTTTTCTTGCACATTTTTGCATATCACATTTTCGAAAATGCTGCCTCCTATCTTGCCTGAGGTTATACAACAACATCTGTCATTTTCTTGAATAGTTAAGTTGTCACAAAGTAGACATGATATTGCCAATGCCAACTTCTGGAGCAATAAAAGAAAAACCCATGGCAACTTTCTGAAAAAGGCATAGTTAAATCTATAGTTCAAAAATTACATTGAAACTGAAGACGAGCAAGTAGCCATAAAGCCTACCTACTTGAGTTATACCAAACTTGAAGGCAATCAATTATTATTTCACTGAAATAATAATTTATATATCTTCGATTTAAAAATAGTTTTCAATAAATAGTAGATAAAATAATTTCTCTTTCTGAGCCTACAAATGTTAAATAACCCATGTAGCAAGCTGACGTAATATGACGTCTTATTAGGGTCAATATTCGGTCAATTTTGGTCAGTGACGTTATTTGACCGTTAAATGACGTATTTTTAACGTCAGATAACTCACGTTCATAAGACGACATCAGATGACGTCAGCGCAACGTACTATTTTCGTCAATTTATGACTGTTAATTTTTTAAAAAACGACAAATATTCTTTTCACTTAGATAATAGTAGCTTTCACACATTTGAACAATAATTTTCATCCATGCGTCAATCGTTAACATGAAAATTGTAGTATAGTCAAGGTTATAATTTGTCAATTGTTCTGTGGACTCAAATTTCATGTTCTGCGTCTGCGTTGTTTTGCATTCATCGTATAAAGATGGACGAGTTGTGTTTTTGTTAAAATATAGTTTTAAATATCTGTTAAGAATTATATCGAAATATATAAGAATGTACATCGAAATGGTCAGGGGCTCGAAATGTGGCATCGATCTTCCAAGAAATTGACCTAGTATATGAATGCAATAAACTATTCGGAAAAAGCAGATGTAATGTGCATAGCAATAGAAACCAGATGTCAACGAAATACCACTCCCAATAGTGCGAAATCTTTATGCATAAGAGTCAAATTCAAATCTTGAAGACGATAAATTCTCCTTTAAACGAAAAAAGGTAAGTTAATTAGATACGAGTACATGTAATGCACAAATAGATAATGTTGCTTTAATTTCTTTTTCAAATATGCAAATTATTAACAATATTTTTTAAAGATTTTCTATAATTTTCAGAGGCATAGGTTCACGTTCTTCTAGAGTAAATAATACAGAACAATAACAACAGTCAGTACTTCAACAGGCAAATACTCCAGTTTCATCACAAGAGAATAATGAATATACAAGAACAGGTAAAACATCTCATCAAACTGATCTTAATGTTGGAACAGAAGAAAAACTCAATATTTTTGAAAGTTATTCAAATGACAATGAAAAATTTAGTTTGTTGGTAAGTCATAACATATTTGATTTAAAAGCTAAATTTTTAATTAGTAATTTGTTTCAAGTGAAATACTTGTCGACATTTGATGGAGGGAATTTAACCAACTGAGTGAATCAAACTTTTATCTTAGTGAATCAACACTTATTGTTAGAAGCTGTTGCTTCTTTATTCAATTTCGATGGGAAAAGTCGGAGAAAAATCATAGTATGTGCTCCATTTAAAGACAGCTGTGACTGGTGAGTTTTTACTTATAAAGAAAAAATTTTGTAGGTTATTTTTATATGTAATTTATTTGAAGTTTTTGTGAACAAATTCCAGTATGATAATTAGTTGCTTCTTCATGTATTCATCACAATTTGCTAGCAATGTCTATTTCTTATATAAATAAGCTTGTGCTTTTTCAAATTTTTAGTTTGTGCTACACTTTCATTTTTGAATCTTATTTAAAGAATTATCTTTGTTTCTAATGAACCTTAGTAAAAATTCTCTTCATTTTTCGAGTAATACCATATCAAAAGATTTTTTAGGAAACTATTTCAACTATATTATAATATTCCAGATAGTATTCGTCTGACATCACCAAGAACTTCTGCGCATGATATAAAATATAAAGTGCCATCAAGGTTTGCTCCAAACACTCCCTGGACGATTGAGACAAAAAGAATTAAGCACATTGATTTAAACTAATCTTTAAAATATAATTTTTTTAATAAAGGTTTAATGATAATAATTGTTTTATTTAAATTATGGAACCCCTACAAAATAGGCTCTGAAGAACGTCTTTACGACGTCTTTTTTTCTATACTTAGTGACGTCATATTACCGTCAGTCTGCTACCTGGGAACTTTTTTCTAAATTGAATGATCTAAAACATTTATTGAATATATTTGGAATATGGCAATTGATCCTGTCAATAATTATCAGTATATTCGCGTTTGCAGAAAACACAAGTAATAAACATACGAGTAAATAAAAATGGACTGTCAGAGACAATGAGATGTAAAAAAATATGTAGGTAACTGTAAAATTTAACTAACTGAAAAATACTAAATGAAGCGATATTTCGGAATGAAATATATTAAAAAAAACTTTGAATATATCTTATACATCAATTCAATGGACGATTTGTCTAAAAATCGCCTACTGAACAATTCTTTATTCGACTAGTTTCTTATTGTTTTTATTATTTTTTCCGTATTTTATTATACGGTTTATTTATGTTTATACATTATTTACGGTATTCAGTCTTGATAATGCCGTAAAAGTCGCAACTAGTCGAATAAAGAATTGTTCATTCAATTAGTGATTTTTAGACAATTATTTCTTATTACCTCTCATATTTTATACATTTACATACCTTAAAATTTGATAAAGACTCTTAAACAAAACATCATACGATTATCATCAACAACAAATATAGAATATTAAAATAAATTAAACTCTTGGCTTAA
This sequence comes from Henosepilachna vigintioctopunctata, assembly GCA_030704895.1. Classification (NCBI taxonomy): domain Eukaryota; kingdom Metazoa; phylum Arthropoda; class Insecta; order Coleoptera; family Coccinellidae; genus Henosepilachna; species Henosepilachna vigintioctopunctata. The sequence continues at coordinate 1,189,690 of JARQZJ010000061.1, read as the reverse complement.
TGTTTCACGATTTATTTTACAATATGTATAGTCAACATGTTTCGAGCGTTAGCTTTCATTTTCAGTCTTGAAAATGAGCTAACGTTCGAAACATGTTGACTATACATATTGTTAAATAAATCGTGAAACATTAAGCCAAGAGTTTAATTTATTTTAATATTCAATTATGTTTCACCAAGAGTTAAGCGAGAATTCAATCTCATTAATAAATATAGACAATATATATATATATATATATATATATATATATATATATATATATATATATATATATATATATATATATATATATATATATATATGTATGTATTTTAAAAACTTGAATAAAAAACTAATAATCTGGCATGGCCTACCTCATACTGAATAGTAGAATCATGCAGTCTCACCATTACTCTACTGAAAATTATTCTCTATTTAGCCAACAAATATTCATTATAAATCAAAAAGAAGGAAATAAGTTATCTTAGGACTGAATTATCTCGCGTTGATAATTACACAACTCGCAAAAGAATATCTGCCAAAAATCCCACGTAATTTGTATTTTAATCACAATATACAGACGTCCTCGATACAGAGATATATTATAATAGTATATTCAAACTTTTAAAAAAACTGATATCTATATTTTAGTTAATGTGATTTTAATTTATATGTCTTCTTGATCAAGAAATTTCTTGAAGTATTTAGTTAATTAGAAAACATTACTTACCCGAACTACATTGTTTATTGATTTAAATGAGGCGATGCTTGTAAAATAATATCAGCAATCATAAATTTCAAAAATCATCCTGAAATACACCAGACAATCTGAACTCCTTAAATTTTCAAGACATTATATGACAAAATTTTTTCAATTTTCATCAGCTTATTGTGTACTTTTTTAAATATTTTATAATTTAGTCTGAATTAGTACCTGTATATATACTAATATACCTTTTTACAATTTTAAAATAGTATTACTCGTAATAGGAAGTAGAGGAAAAAAGTGTATCTTATGTTTTTGTGACAAGCAATCAGTAATAAATGAAATATCAATATTTTCTTTGTAATTTCTATTATATACCTACATAATATTGGTTAGTATTTAAAAGTAACATATATATGAATATACCAAATTTTTCCAATATTTGAATGAATACAGATTAAATTGTTCAATATTAAATATATAAGTGCATTTCAACAAAGCTTAGGAACTTATGAGAAAAGTAATAGATACGAGAGAAGGCACAAACATAAAAAAATTTAAACACTGAGTGAATTTTTTTTAAAATTTGACGGTCAGATTGAAAGTAATGAAAATCATATTAAACATCTTTAATGTAATTATTAAAGTTTTTGAATAAAGATTTCGTCAAATTTCTACTGCAATAAAATCTGAAGTTGCACCTTTTTTGGCTTTATAAACTCCACTAATTTCTTGCTTTCTGTTCTGAAATGTATTTATTTTGAAAATAATGAATATAATGAAATATATTTATTTCAAAAATAAAATATATCTATTTAATTTATTTGAACTGAATAAAAAATATTCCTTCATTTAAATTCTGGCTTTCACAATGAAAAACCAGTTATTTAATTTATTTTATCATTTATGTTATAATTTTCAAATCTCTGAAAGCTTTGAATAATATATCTCTCAATAACTGATTCTATATTTCAGCAGTTTGTGTAACATAATTTCCATTTCATTTTGTGTAAACAATTATTGAACAGTTTTATTTTGTACATGTTTAGAAGTTAAGGACTTATTGGTGACATTTACCATATTTTGTAGTTCTTTTGCACATTGTATACCTTCTATATTATGGTTTTGATAGTTTGGAGTATATTCTATTGTAACATTCCTTGTTTTTGAATTCTTAAGCATAGACTCTACCGCAGTGCACAAAAATTCGTTTCCATCTATTGATATATATTCTAAAAGAGGACAAAAGTTAAGTATATCTTCAACGAATTTCAAGTTATTTGAATGTATATCTAGATTCTTCAGATGAGGTAGAAGAACAAAATCTTTTAAATTAAAACTTTTCAGTTTTAGAGAATGCATACTGAGAGTGTGCAATTGATTCAAGTTTTTGAAGATTGTTAAATTCAAGTTACCGATATCAGTTTTTGAAATATTCAGTACCTTTAAATTTGTTTGATATGTAAATAGGTTTTCAGGAAGCTCATGTATATCATTGTAGCTAATATCTAATGTTGTTAACTGACTTGGAGAGAAATTACTTTCAAGTTTGGTAAGTGAGTTCTTGGAAATATTTAATGTCTTCAAGTTCTTTAAACGAATGAACAGTGCACTTGACAAATTACTCAATTTATTGTCAGCCAAGTTCAAATTTTCCAAAGAGTGAAGCCAATAAAATGCCTTTTCTTTAATGAAATCTATGTGGTTACTGTGCAAATCCAACTCTGTTAATTGGGTTAAAGTATGGAACAATGATGATGATATTTTTGACAATTTATTTTTTTGTAAGTGCATTGTTTTTGTGCTAAAAAATCTTGTAAATGAACCAGGTTGAATTTCTTCAATGTTAGTGTTATTTAAGTGAATATCATCAACAAAAACTGCATTGATCAAGTATTTTCTTGTTAAGTTCTGGATATTAGTTTCCTCAAAGGAAATACTTCGAATATTTTGAAGAATAGGAATTTCCCAAAACTTTGGGTCTACATTTTTACACAAAATAACGTCTTCTCCATTTGAGCCATTATGTCTAGATATACGTTCACAGAAGCAGTTATCATGTGTAGGTTGCAAACAATCTTCACAGCGTCTACATTTATCACGTGTTGATACAAAATCCAACTTCACAATGAAGAGAATTATTAAAAAAATCCATATCGCCCTCAAAGAACTCCTCAAACTGAAATCAAACACATGCTCTCAATATCAAAATCATGCATCTCAAATTCAAAGTTCAATAATACTAGATACAATAATAATACAATAATAAAAGAGTTTGATACAGAAAATATTTACAAATAAAGTTTTACGTGGTAATTTTTTGTCGGTCAATTATTTGACTTAAAGTTGTTTTGGTAATAATTCTCAAGTTAAATTCATTTTAAAAATATAACATTCAGATTTTTTCAATACATGTTATGTAAATCCATTCTGTTTTCATTTGGTAAATTTAACATATAATATTTTCAATAATGTTTTCTTCAACCTGGAATATGAATGAAACGATTTGCAGTTATTATTCAATATAACATATTCAAATGGTTGAAAATCTAATCTTAATATTTAAAGTGAGTTTTATATAGCTACATTCTCAAAATTAGTTGCAAACTTTAAAAGGTATACGCTTTGAAATTATCAAGTTGAGAGTTCATTATTAAGAAGTTGAGAACTAGTGTAGATAAAGTTGAATTTCAAAATAAACTGAGAAAAGCGAGGTTAAACATATGGATTAATGGAACTACTGAATTCGGAATAATGAAACATAGAGTTCAAAGATTACTCAAAATGCAAAAATTGTAAGAAATCATGAATGCTATGGAATATGAACAATTGAAATATGAACGCTATAGAATTGAGGAAAGAAAATATGAACTCTGCGAATAACACAAAATTTTAATATTGAAATGTCCCTTAATATTTCAAATTTCAACCTTTATTTGAAACGGGAATTAAAAATACTCCTAATGTTGATTGAAGTTTTGTTAACAATCATAACTTTGGAACTTAAGATGCAAAGGAAGAAAATAAGTAAGTCATGAGATCTCGATAGAGAATAATTTAACAGATATTTCATTATCACATTTCTTCATTATTTTATTATTAGGTATACCCATTATCATATATATTTGAGAATAGTTAAGTAGTAGATGTTTAGTATTTCTTGTTGCGCTTTTATATGTATTCGGTTCAAGTTTATGTATTTATAATAAAAATTATTGAATATATTTTTGTATTGAATAATTCGAAAACTTTCTCTCGTAGTTTCCAAAAACTAAAAAAATTATTTAAATTTCAAAATCAGAAAATTCAAAATTTCATCGAAAACAGTTTATAAAAATCTTATTGAATATATAAATACAATTTAGCTCACCTCATTTTATTTGATGTCTCACTTTTCAAATGATGTAGACTTTACTGAGAAAAAAAGATAAAAATAAAATATCACTATCTTGTTTTGAATTATAATTCTTTCACAAAATAATGATACTAATTGAATTCGCCAGTGATAAAGGTTTAGTCGACAATAAATACCAAATATTCCAACAGCCATAAACAAAAATACATGTCCAATATATGTGATACTGTTTTTCATACCCAAAATTAATCACATTTACGTAATACTTTTGAAGATAATGAAATTAACAGACACTTGTTTATGTAAAATTCGAACCTCCTTTCTCTCAAGTGTTGATATAGACGTTTTGTGATTATATCTATCGATGCTATTTGCAGCAAGTTGAACAAAGGCTGATCTTTGCCTCTGTATTTACAGACAAATTTCGAAGACTTCTTTAAAATGAGTGAATTTGATTATGGCATAGGCATTTATGGCTATAATTAATTTTAAACCTCTTAAAGTCTTAATTTTATATTATATCGAATATAATTATATTCGAAACACAGTTTTAATAAATATGTTCAGTGATGTAGGCATAAATAAACTATTTACCTGTGCTTGTAACCAATATTATCCATGAATTTTTTACTAATTTTCAGTATATTGATATCCAGATTGAAATTTATTTAGGGAATAGTGGTAAGGTTAAGATATGAGGAAAATTTAGAATAGCATGTTTTAAATCATTAAAAAAAAAAGGCAGTAAAAGTGAAGGAATTTTTCGCTAACGTTTTCTTACAAATTGTAGCTTCTCAAGATAATTTAATAATTAAAAATTTGTCTTTCTAACTTTTTCCATATAAATAAGAATATTGGAAAAGTTAGCAACTTGATTTCTTTTATTATGTTTTCATGTCTTGATATATCGCTCTAAAGGTAATCACAGACTATGGGTTGTTTGCCATTATCATAGTTGGTTTTTTCATCAACTTTGAGGGTACGTACAAATTCGTTTAATGCAGAATTATGTGAAATGATGTTTTACAGCGGTTGAATTATTATACCCTTATATAGAAATGGAAATTATGGGTTCGAGGCCTGAAAACAATACGACTAAAAACGAAAAACTCTAATTCTATTTTTGATTGTGAATACATCATATTTGCATAATATACAATAGGAATATTGATTGTAAATATTAGTTTGTTAGAGAAGACATTTCGTTACATGCTTCTTCGTGTAGATTTCGATTTTTAAATTTTGATAATAACTTTTTCTCCGATAATATAAGCGACAATTAAGAATATCGTAAAATAAATAACAGACAAGACACTCAGGAAATCCATTTTAGTTGATACGCTGTCTATATTTTCTTCAGGGTCTTTGTGTACGGCTTTAAGATGTGCAAAAACCGATTCATTAACAGATCTTAAAGTTTCAAAATTATAGGTATTGTTCTCATCAGAAATGGAGTTACGTGTATCATTTCCAAGATTCACTTTTCCAGTGTAAAATTTCGAATAAAGTTTGCTAACCATTACATCAAGTTTTTTCAATTTTCCAAGGAGAGAGTTTGATTTTCAACACTTCGATTATTATTTTCCATTCGATTGACAGTTTTTAAAAAGTTACTGAAAAATTTATCACGTGACATACTTGTCGCGTCTAATTTTCGAGAAATATTTTTCTCGAAAATATTGCTCGAGATGCGACTTCGCATCTTGAGCAGATTTAATTGACGAAATGATCATTGTAAAGTTGTATAAAGACTCTTCGAATGAAGGTCAAATTTTCAATTTCCCCAATCGGTTATAAATCTCATTCTTCCTTAATTTCTTCATGTATGATTCTAGATATGTTCCCAATTGGTTCTGAGGACATTTCCATTTTTTTATGCAGGGAATTCCATATATACTTCAGTTCTTATAGTTCGGTGTATATTTCATCGTTATCTTTCTCAGCTTCGAGTTCATGATCATAGATGCCACTACGTTGCACGAAAATTGATTCCCATCTATTGCCATGAATTTCAAATCGGGGCAAAAATCAAGAATATCACGAGTAAATTTCAAACGATTAGTTTCTATATTCAATACTTCCAAATGAGTCAGTAGAACAAACACTTTCAAATCTAGATCAAAGAGCGAGTTAAAGCACCCCTGGTCACACGAGAGAGTAAATTTTCTTGCAAATATAATTCTTTTACGTCAGTTAGAGACGATAACGCACCAGCTTGGATAACTTCAATTCCACTTCCATTCCAATACAAAAATTGCAAATTGAACTTATCTGGTAATAGACTTATTTTCAAATGTCCGATTTTACTATTAAGAAAAAATAAATATAGTTAAGTAACTCAATTAATTGAGATACAATTTAGTTTGGATCAAGTGTAATTATTCATTTCCTTATTTTTCAATCTGTAAATGCTATTATGGGTTTCATGCCAGTCTATATTTTATTTTTTAAATGAATAAATAAATATATTTTTCTATTCATTCAATAAAACATAAATGTCTAACCCAATATAATTTTTTTTAATTTCATGAGGTTTTAGGCAACAAATTTTCAAATTACTTATTGCTGAGGTCCTATCTGCTTATTCGAGTCTGCTTTTCTACAAATTGCATCACAGTTTGAAGACAATACCCAATGCTTCATCATATGGATTTTTATAAAGTGTTTTTTTGTTGTTATTTTTTAATTCCTTAACGTATACACTTATCTCTAATTATTATTCATCTGTTATTCTAACACAGTCCAATAATAATATTAAATACAATGTCATCAAAAACTGAACGTTTACAACGTGAAAAATATGCACACAAGAGATTCCCAGAGTTGTTTTGACGTTTTTTTGACCAATTTTTGATTATTTGCGTAATAAAGAAATACAATCACGATATCCAAGATAGAATTTATACAGTTTACAACATTCATTGATAGAATATAACATATTTAGTGTATATTATAACTTGTGTTCTCATTAACGTTTTTTTTTTTCATTTGATGCTCTCTAATAATGACATTTCTTTTAGATATAGGTTAGGTTAGGTCAATAATAGGTTTTAGTCAAACCAAGTGAAATAAACATCCCAGGTAGCAAGCTGACCTAAAATGACGTCTTATTAGTGTCACTTTTCGGTCAATTTTGGTCAGTGACGTTATTTGACCGCTGAATGACGTCTTTTTAACGTCAGATGACTGACGTTCATAGGATGACTGCAGATGACGTCAGCGCAACGTACTATTTTCGTCAATTTATGACCGTTAATTTTTTTAAGAAACGACAAATATTCTTTTCACTTAGATAATAGTAGCTTTCACACATTTGAACAAATAATATTAATCCATGCGTCAATTGTTAACACGAGAATTGTATTATAGTTAAGGTTATAAGTTGTCAATTGTTCTGTAGACTCATATTTATATTCTGCGTCTGCGTTGTTTTGCATTCAACGTATTAAGATGGACGAGTTGTGTTTGTGTTATAATATGTTTTGAATCTGTTAAGAATTCGGGTGTACATCGAAAAGGTCTGGGGCTCGAAATGTGGCATCGATCTTCCAAGAAATTGACCTAGTATCTGAATGCAATAAACTCTGCGGAAAAAACAGATGTATTGTGCATAGTAATAGAAACCAGATGTCAACGAAATACCACTTCGAATAGTGCTACATCTTTATGCATAAGAGTCAAATTCAAATCTTGAATAAATTCTCCTTTAAACGAAAAAAGGTAAGTTAATTAGATACATGTAATGCAAAATTAGGAGAAATACTTAGAATATTCGCGTCATTTCAAGAATTCAAAGTAAACCAAACTAAACCTAACCTAACCCAACCTTATAGTTATCGATGTCGTGGATATTCGAAACAATTACCATAAACTAGATACATGTTGCCTTAAGTTTTTATTTCGGAGATGCAAATTATTAACAATATTTTCTTAAGATGTGCTATAATTTTCAGAGGCATAGTTTCACCTTCTTCGAGAATAAATAAAATAGAACATGCAATAAGAACAGCCAGTACTTCAACAGGCAATACTCCAGTGTCATCACGAGTGAATAATGAATATACAACAACAGGTAAAACTTCTCACATCATAATGTACCTAAATGTTATTTGTATATTAAGACAGTGTTAAATTACATTTAAAAAAATTTCAGTTTTTTAAGTCGGAGTGATTCTATTACTGATATAAATTAACAAAAGGATATCTCTGGGTATTCTACCTGATCTTAATATTGGAACTGAAGAAAGAGTTTGTATTTTTGAAAGTTATTCAAATGACAATGAAAAATTTTGTTTGTTATAATAGGTGAGTCATAACATATTTGGTTTGAAAGCTAAATTTTTAATTAATAATTTGTTTCAAATGAAATAAAACTAATCTTTAAAATATAATTTTTCAAATAAATGTTTAATGATTAAAATTGTTTTATTTGAATTATGGAACCCTTACAATATAGGCTCTGAAGAACGTCTTTACGACGTCTATTTTTCTCTACTTAGTGACGTCTTTTTAACGTAGTTTAATGACGTCTTTTGAACGGCTCAAAATGAACTTGAGGCTGTGACATTTCGACGTCATTGCATGGTCAGTGAGACGTCTCTGTGGACGTCTTTTCCGACATGTTGAAACCAATATATGACGTCATATTACCGTCAGTCTGCTACCTGGGATATAAGGCACAGGTATGGCCGACTTTAAACAGGCCATGAAGAAAACTATGTTTTCGATAAAGCCACATTGCGTAAAAAATAATTCTCTTAGTGGGGCTTGTTCACATAAAAAGTTTCCTAACAAAATTTAATGAATTATTTGAAAGGAAAGGAAATTTGAAAAAACGCTGTAGGTATTACTGAAATTGAATAACTTACCTAAGTATAAATAATCATTATATTAAGTATTAACATTTCTTCGTTTATTTTTTGATTCAAATTTTCTTGTGTTTTGCTTCATTATTTTTACATTTGTTGTAAATTATCATTATTTCTTCCATTTGTGACCAACTATCCAATTTCAAGTCAAAAGATAAAAACCATCTTAAACTTTCGTAAAGCAATTTTTTGGCATTCAAAACTACTGTTACTAACGTGTCTTCATTCGCTGTAATTCGGTTAGTAATGGTAATCATTTCTTTATATTAAGACGATAAAAGACGATAAGTGTACCCATTTTAACATTCCAAGTATCAAGAATATTTATTTTACTGGAGTAATGAAGAAATAAATCATGAAAATTGGCAATTAAATCTGACCTTTCAAAAATTTCATTGAAATGATCATTTCGACTTAAATAATCTCTACGCCTTTCCTCTGGGGTTTTTCTAGGCAAGCCCTTATTTTTTGACAAATAATGCAGTGAATTTGGAAAAATAGAAGGAACCGCGTAAGGTACTAATGCCTTTCTTTTTGATATACCTTTGCTTAAAATCCCGCCAATTAAACTAAATCCCTCTGTCCTGACAATATCATTGATGGAACCCAATTATCTCGTTGTATAGATTTCACCCACTCACTCCGTAAAACTTCATCTTCAGGAAATTTAAATCTCGATGCTGGTTGCCTGCCAGCCTTCAGGGTGCTGTTATAATTTGATTTACAACCAGGAATACAACAAGCTTTCGTCATCTTAAGGGAATATACCTACTTATTAGAAACTACCTATATCAAGCTTGATTCAAACTTACTAAATCACATACAGAACACTTCACTATACAACTATATTTCACAAAAAAATATTTGTAAGTGTTTCCTATTCAAATCAACACAAATTTCATTTCGATGAAATCGGCATTTTATAATTTGATGATTCGATATCCACAAATTATCATCATTAACACCTGTATTACACCTTACAAAATTGATAAATAGGGGATTCGCACTGAAACCGCAAAATATTCAAATTCAAAGTACAAAAGTCTTAGACAAAATTTTGATTTCGTTTCCCTGGAATCGGTAAGTATGCACACTAAACACATTCTTGTTTGTATTTTGAAGTTGTGATATCAACAAACACATATATTACACTATACACAAATGAAAAATATAGAAATTATACTAAAAATCCAAATTACTTAACTTCCAACTTCGAACGTTTTGGGAACTATCTTATTCGCATAAGTATAAAACCATAAGTAATGGCCACAGAACATACCTTTTCTTTGTTATGTTCTGTGGCAATGGCCGAGGTAGGAAAATTACAATAGACAATCTCGCCCTGTTGCCATTTAGTCATTTCATGGCATGTTTAGAATGTCAGAATGTTGAATATAAACTAAAATTCAAACATTTTACATTTTTAAAAAAATTATTTCATTTAATAAAGTGTAAATAAAAAGTTCAATTGTTTGAATTTTAGTTGATATTCGATTATAATGGATTTAAATCAAGTTCATTTAAATATTTGTCAGTATGTTAATGAATGTCACAATTTCGTTATATCCTTATTATCTAGAATGACAAGCTGAAAATTAGAACAATAAAGTTAACAAAACTGTATTATTAACTTAATAAATAAATAAATAACTGTGTTATTAACTCAATATAAGTTAAATAGCTAGTTTAACTCAGAACTAAAACAGACGATTTTAATTGAATGTCGTCTCATTCAACTTTGAGTTAAATCACCAATATCCACATTTTCTTATCAACATAGAAAAAATGTTTTACATAATTACAGTTTTTAAAATATTTCCATTTTTAATGTACTGTTAGGTTCTAAGAATATCAACTTCAAAAAACATGTTTAATTAACATATATTCTACATATTGCATTTGTTAAAATTTACATTGTTAAATTTGTTAAAATTTAATGAATATACATTAAATTGATTCAGTAGGAAATGGACTGCAAAGAATTATTTTAAATACCAGCAATTCATTTGATCGGTTCCAGCGACTTTCGATACATTACAGACCAGTAATTTAATTATATATTTCTTCAATTGATGCATTTATTTTGTGTAATTTCAATGAAATATCCATAGCAGATAGGCCGATAGTAATATTATGTCCAATTTGCTCAATTTTTTCTAAAATTTTATTCAAAATATTGAAGTTGGAGGATTCTAATTTTAACAAAATGTTTGTTATATTATATAATGATTTCTCAATGAAACTGTTATTTTCAAAATCCTCTGTTGTTTCTAAAGCCTTCCTTTTATTTTCTGCATTAGTTTTTGAGTGATTTATCGTACTCGTCAAAATTTCAGTGACCTTTGTTACATTTTCTGTACATTCGAAGCCTTCTATGTTTGTATTTCGATAATTTTGAGTATACTTTATTGTAACATTTTGTCGCTTCGAATTATCAAGAAAATTTTCTACAACAGAACAAGGAAATATATTTCCATCAATAGATAATATTTTTAGGTTTGTGAAAAAATTTAAAAACTCGCCGTCTGAAAATTTCAAATTATTCGAATGCAAATCCAATTCCTCCAAATGAGATAATGAAGTAAGATTTTTTATATCCAACGTTCTCAATTTAAGCGAATGCATACTGAGGATACTCAGTGTCTGTAAATTGCTGAACATAGTAATATGCAATCTTATGATATCGTTGTTTGAAATATTCAGTACCTTCAGATTTGTAAGGTTCATGAATAGTTGCCCAGGAAGGTCCACTATTTGGTTATAACTAATATCTAATATTCTTAATTGGTTAAAATGGGAGATCGCATCAAGACTTTTAAGTGCGTTATTGGAAATGTTCAATACCATCAATTGCTTCAAATCACCGAATGTTACACTAGAAAAATTTGTTATCTTATTGTCTGCTAGATTCAGACTTATCAAAGACGGGAGTGTATGAAATGAACTTATTGTTTCAATTTGGTTATTGTGTAGATCTAACTCACGCAATTTATTCAAATCAGTGAAATATCCTCCGTCAATACTTGTTAATTCATTGTGTTCTAGATGCAATTTTTTTAGGAAGAAGCATCTGAAGAATATATCGCTATCTATGTACTCAATTCCAGTACTATTCAGATATAATTCTTCCACTAGAGCCACATTGGTGAACATATCGCTTGTCAACTGTTTAATGTTACTATCTACAAAGTAAAGTTTACGAAATAGAATAGGTGAATCTAAATAAGAGTTTTCTTGCACATTTTTGCATATCACATTTTCGAAAATGCTGCCTCCTATCTTGCCTGAGGTTATACAACAACATCTGTCATTTTCTTGAATAGTTAAGTTGTCACAAAGTAGACATGATATTGCCAATGCCAACTTCTGGAGCAATAAAAGAAAAACCCATGGCAACTTTCTGAAAAAGGCATAGTTAAATCTATAGTTCAAAAATTACATTGAAACTGAAGACGAGCAAGTAGCCATAAAGCCTACCTACTTGAGTTATACCAAACTTGAAGGCAATCAATTATTATTTCACTGAAATAATAATTTATATATCTTCGATTTAAAAATAGTTTTCAATAAATAGTAGATAAAATAATTTCTCTTTCTGAGCCTACAAATGTTAAATAACCCATGTAGCAAGCTGACGTAATATGACGTCTTATTAGGGTCAATATTCGGTCAATTTTGGTCAGTGACGTTATTTGACCGTTAAATGACGTATTTTTAACGTCAGATAACTCACGTTCATAAGACGACATCAGATGACGTCAGCGCAACGTACTATTTTCGTCAATTTATGACTGTTAATTTTTTAAAAAACGACAAATATTCTTTTCACTTAGATAATAGTAGCTTTCACACATTTGAACAATAATTTTCATCCATGCGTCAATCGTTAACATGAAAATTGTAGTATAGTCAAGGTTATAATTTGTCAATTGTTCTGTGGACTCAAATTTCATGTTCTGCGTCTGCGTTGTTTTGCATTCATCGTATAAAGATGGACGAGTTGTGTTTTTGTTAAAATATAGTTTTAAATATCTGTTAAGAATTATATCGAAATATATAAGAATGTACATCGAAATGGTCAGGGGCTCGAAATGTGGCATCGATCTTCCAAGAAATTGACCTAGTATATGAATGCAATAAACTATTCGGAAAAAGCAGATGTAATGTGCATAGCAATAGAAACCAGATGTCAACGAAATACCACTCCCAATAGTGCGAAATCTTTATGCATAAGAGTCAAATTCAAATCTTGAAGACGATAAATTCTCCTTTAAACGAAAAAAGGTAAGTTAATTAGATACGAGTACATGTAATGCACAAATAGATAATGTTGCTTTAATTTCTTTTTCAAATATGCAAATTATTAACAATATTTTTTAAAGATTTTCTATAATTTTCAGAGGCATAGGTTCACGTTCTTCTAGAGTAAATAATACAGAACAATAACAACAGTCAGTACTTCAACAGGCAAATACTCCAGTTTCATCACAAGAGAATAATGAATATACAAGAACAGGTAAAACATCTCATCAAACTGATCTTAATGTTGGAACAGAAGAAAAACTCAATATTTTTGAAAGTTATTCAAATGACAATGAAAAATTTAGTTTGTTGGTAAGTCATAACATATTTGATTTAAAAGCTAAATTTTTAATTAGTAATTTGTTTCAAGTGAAATACTTGTCGACATTTGATGGAGGGAATTTAACCAACTGAGTGAATCAAACTTTTATCTTAGTGAATCAACACTTATTGTTAGAAGCTGTTGCTTCTTTATTCAATTTCGATGGGAAAAGTCGGAGAAAAATCATAGTATGTGCTCCATTTAAAGACAGCTGTGACTGGTGAGTTTTTACTTATAAAGAAAAAATTTTGTAGGTTATTTTTATATGTAATTTATTTGAAGTTTTTGTGAACAAATTCCAGTATGATAATTAGTTGCTTCTTCATGTATTCATCACAATTTGCTAGCAATGTCTATTTCTTATATAAATAAGCTTGTGCTTTTTCAAATTTTTAGTTTGTGCTACACTTTCATTTTTTGAATCTTATTTAAAGAATTATCTTTGTTTCTAATGAACCTTAGTAAAAATTCTCTTCATTTTTCGAGTAATACCATATCAAAAGATTTTTTAGGAAACTATTTCAACTATATTATAATATTCCAGATAGTATTCGTCTGACATCACCAAGAACTTCTGCGCATGATATAAAATATAAAGTGCCATCAAGGTTTGCTCCAAACACTCCCTGGACGATTGAGACAAAAAGAATTAAGCACATTGATTTAAACTAATCTTTAAAATATAATTTTTTTAATAAAGGTTTAATGATAATAATTGTTTTATTTAAATTATGGAACCCCTACAAAATAGGCTCTGAAGAACGTCTTTACGACGTCTTTTTTTCTATACTTAGTGACGTCATATTACCGTCAGTCTGCTACCTGGGAACTTTTTTCTAAATTGAATGATCTAAAACATTTATTGAATATATTTGGAATATGGCAATTGATCCTGTCAATAATTATCAGTATATTCGCGTTTGCAGAAAACACAAGTAATAAACATACGAGTAAATAAAAATGGACTGTCAGAGACAATGAGATGTAAAAAAATATGTAGGTAACTGTAAAATTTAACTAACTGAAAAAATACTAAATGAAGCGATATTTCGGAATGAAATATATTAAAAAAAACTTTGAATATATCTTATACATCAATTCAATGGACGATTTGTCTAAAAATCGCCTACTGAACAATTCTTTATTCGACTAGTTTCTTATTGTTTTTATTATTTTTTCCGTATTTTATTATACGGTTTATTTATGTTTATACATTATTTACGGTATTCAGTCTTGATAATGCCGTAAAAGTCGCAACTAGTCGAATAAAGAATTGTTCATTCAATTAGTGATTTTTAGACAATTATTTCTTATTACCTCTCATATTTTATACATTTACATACCTTAAAATTTGATAAAGACTCTTAAACAAAACATCATACGATTATCATCAACAACAAATATAGAATATTAAAATAAATTAAACTCTTGGCTTAATGTTTCACGATTTATTTTACAATATGTATAGTCAACATGTTTCGAGCGTTAGCTTTCATTTTCAGTCTTGAAAATGAGCTAACGTTCGAAACATGTTGACTATACATATTGTTAAATAAATCGTGAAACATTAAGCCAAGAGTTTAATTTATTTTAATATTCAATTATGTTTCACCAAGAGTTAAGCGAGAATTCAATCTCATTAATAAATATAGACAATATATATATATATATATATATATATATATATATATATATATATATATATATATATATATATATATATATATATGTATTTTTTAAAAACTTGAATAAAAAACTAATAATCTGGCATGGCCTACCTCATACTGAATAGTAGAATCATGCAGTCTCACCATTACTCTACTGAAAATTATTCTCTATTTAGCCAACAAATATTCATTATAAATCAAAAAGAAGGAAATAAGTTATCTTAGGACTGAATTATCTCGCGTTGATAATTACACAACTCGCAAAAGAATATCTGCCAAAAATCCCACGTAATTTGTATTTTAATCACAATATACAGACGTCCTCGATACAGAGATATATTATAATAGTATATTCAAACTTTTAAAAAAACTGATATCTATATTTTAGTTAATGTGATTTTAATTTATATGTCTTCTTGATCAAGAAATTTCTTGAAGTATTTAGTTAATTAGAAAACATTACTTACCCGAACTACATTGTTTATTGATTTAAATGAGGCGATGCTTGTAAAATAATATCAGCAATCATAAATTTCAAAAATCATCCTGAAATACACCAGACAATCTGAACTCCTTAAATTTTCAAGACATTATATGACAAAATTTTTTCAATTTTCATCAGCTTATTGTGTACTTTTTTAAATATTTTATAATTTAGTCTGAATTAGTACCTGTATATATACTAATATACCTTTTTACAATTTTAAAATAGTATTACTCGTAATAGGAAGTAGAGGAAAAAAGTGTATCTTATGTTTTTGTGACAAGCAATCAGTAATAAATGAAATATCAATATTTTCTTTGTAATTTCTATTATATACCTACATAATATTGGTTAGTATTTAAAAGTAACATATATATGAATATACCAAATTTTTCCAATATTTGAATGAATACAGATTAAATTGTTCAATATTAAATATATAAGTGCATTTCAACAAAGCTTAGGAACTTATGAGAAAAGTAATAGATACGAGAGAAGGCACAAACATAAAAAAATTTAAACACTGAGTGAATTTTTTTAAAATTTGACGGTCAGATTGAAAGTAATGAAAATCATATTAAACATCTTTAATGTAATTATTAAAGTTTTTGAATAAAGATTTCGTCAAATTTCTACTGCAATAAAATCTGAAGTTGCACCTTTTTTGGCTTTATAAACTCCACTAATTTCTTGCTTTCTGTTCTGAAATGTATTTATTTTGAAAATAATGAATATAATGAAATATATTTATTTCAAAAATAAAATATATCTATTTAATTTATTTGAACTGAATAAAAAATATTCCTTCATTTAAATTCTGGCTTTCACAATGAAAAACCAGTTATTTAATTTATTTTATCATTTATGTTATAATTTTCAAATCTCTGAAAGCTTTGAATAATATATCTCTCAATAACTGATTCTATATTTCAGCAGTTTGTGTAACATAATTTCCATTTCATTTTGTGTAAACAATTATTGAACAGTTTTATTTTGTACATGTTTAGAAGTTAAGGACTTATTGGTGACATTTACCATATTTTGTAGTTCTTTTGCACATTGTATACCTTCTATATTATGGTTTTGATAGTTTGGAGTATATTCTATTGTAACATTCCTTGTTTTTGAATTCTTAAGCATAGACTCTACCGCAGTGCACAAAAATTCGTTTCCATCTATTGATATATATTCTAAAAGAGGACAAAAGTTAAGTATATCTTCAACGAATTTCAAGTTATTTGAATGTATATCTAGATTCTTCAGATGAGGTAGAAGAACAAAATCTTTTAAATTAAAACTTTTCAGTTTTAGAGAATGCATACTGAGAGTGTGCAATTGATTCAAGTTTTTGAAGATTGTTAAATTCAAGTTACCGATATCAGTTTTTGAAATATTCAGTACCTTTAAATTTGTTTGATATGTAAATAGGTTTTCAGGAAGCTCATGTATATCATTGTAGCTAATATCTAATGTTGTTAACTGACTTGGAGAGAAATTACTTTCAAGTTTGGTAAGTGAGTTCTTGGAAATATTTAATGTCTTCAAGTTCTTTAAACGAATGAACAGTGCACTTGACAAATTACTCAATTTATTGTCAGCCAAGTTCAAATTTTCCAAAGAGTGAAGCCAATAAAATGCCTTTTCTTTAATGAAATCTATGTGGTTACTGTGCAAATCCAACTCTGTTAATTGGGTTAAAGTATGGAACAATGATGATGATATTTTTGACAATTTATTTTTTTGTAAGTGCATTGTTTTTGTGCTAAAAAATCTTGTAAATGAACCAGGTTGAATTTCTTCAATGTTAGTGTTATTTAAGTGAATATCATCAACAAAAACTGCATTGATCAAGTATTTTCTTGTTAAGTTCTGGATATTAGTTTCCTCAAAGGAAATACTTCGAATATTTTGAAGAATAGGAATTTCCCAAAACTTTGGGTCTACATTTTTACACAAAATAACGTCTTCTCCATTTGAGCCATTATGTCTAGATATACGTTCACAGAAGCAGTTATCATGTGTAGGTTGCAAACAATCTTCACAGCGTCTACATTTATCACGTGTTGATACAAAATCCAACTTCACAATGAAGAGAATTATTAAAAAATCCATATCGCCCTCAAAGAACTCCTCAAACTGAAATCAAACACATGCTCTCAATATCAAAATCATGCATCTCAAATTCAAAGTTCAATAATACTAGATACAATAATAATACAATAATAAAAGAGTTTGATACAGAAAATATTTACAAATAAAGTTTTACGTGGTAATTTTTTGTCGGTCAATTATTTGACTTAAAGTTGTTTTGGTAATAATTCTCAAGTTAAATTCATTTTAAAAATATAACATTCAGATTTTTTCAATACATGTTATGTAAATCCATTCTGTTTTCATTTGGTAAATTTAACATATAATATTTTCAATAATGTTTTCTTCAACCTGGAATATGAATGAAACGATTTGCAGTTATTATTCAATATAACATATTCAAATGGTTGAAAATCTAATCTTAATATTTAAAGTGAGTTTTATATAGCTACATTCTCAAAATTAGTTGCAAACTTTAAAAGGTATACGCTTTGAAATTATCAAGTTGAGAGTTCATTATTAAGAAGTTGAGAACTAGTGTAGATAAAGTTGAATTTCAAAATAAACTGAGAAAAGCGAGGTTAAACATATGGATTAATGGAACTACTGAATTCGGAATAATGAAACATAGAGTTCAAAGATTACTCAAAATGCAAAAATTGTAAGAAATCATGAATGCTATGGAATATGAACAATTGAAATATGAACGCTATAGAATTGAGGAAAGAAAATATGAACTCTGCGAATAACACAAAATTTTAATATTGAAATGTCCCTTAATATTTCAAATTTCAACCTTTATTTGAAACGGGAATTAAAAATACTCCTAATGTTGATTGAAGTTTTGTTAACAATCATAACTTTGGAACTTAAGATGCAAAGGAAGAAAATAAGTAAGTCATGAGATCTCGATAGAGAATAATTTAACAGATATTTCATTATCACATTTCTTCATTATTTTATTATTAGGTATACCCATTATCATATATATTTGAGAATAGTTAAGTAGTAGATGTTTAGTATTTCTTGTTGCGCTTTTATATGTATTCGGTTCAAGTTTATGTATTTATAATAAAAATTATTGAATATATTTTTGTATTGAATAATTCGAAAACTTTCTCTCGTAGTTTCCAAAAACTAAAAAAATTATTTAAATTTCAAAATCAGAAAATTCAAAATTTCATCGAAAACAGTTTATAAAAATCTTATTGAATATATAAATACAATTTAGCTCACCTCATTTTATTTGATGTCTCACTTTTCAAATGATGTAGACTTTACTGAGAAAAAAGATAAAAATAAAATATCACTATCTTGTTTTGAATTATAATTCTTTCACAAAATAATGATACTAATTGAATTCGCCAGTGATAAAGGTTTAGTCGACAATAAATACCAAATATTCCAACAGCCGTAAACAAAAATACATGTCCAATATATGTGATACTGTTTTTCATACCCAAAATTAATCACATTTACGTAATACTTTTGAAGATAATGAAATTAACAGACACTTGTTTATGTAAAATTCGAACCTCCTTTCTCTCAAGTGTTGATATAGACGTTTTGTGATTATATCTATCGATGCTATTTGCAGCAAGTTGAACAAAGGCTGATCTTTGCCTCTGTATTTACAGACAAATTTCGAAGACTTCTTTAAAATGAGTGAATTTGATTATGGCATAGGCATTTATGGCTATAATTAATTTTAAACCTCTTAAAGTCTTAATTTTATATTATATCGAATATAATTATATTCGAAACACAGTTTTAATAAATATGTTCAGTGATGTAGGCATAAATAAACTATTTACCTGTGCTTGTAACCAATATTATCCATGAATTTTTTACTAATTTTCAGTATATTGATATCCAGATTGAAATTCATTTAGGGAATAGTGGTAAGGTTAAGATATGAGGACCTAAAATTTAGAATAGCATTTTTTAAATTTCAAATGGTCCATTATATGTTCTTGAATATATGTCAGTCTATGTTTTAACTGAAACTGAAAATCGTTATTTTTATTTTGTCAGTATATTGTTATATTTGTTTTTACATTCAGTAAAAGTGAAGGAATTTCTTGCTAACGTTTCCTTAGAAATTGTAACTTTTCAAGAACTTAATTTAATAATTAAAAATTTGGCTTTCTAAGTTTTTTCATATAAATAAGAATATTGGAAAAGTTAGCAACTAGATTTCTTTTATTATGTTTTCATGTCTTGGTATATCGCTCTAAAGGTAATCACACACTATGGGTTTTTTGTCCTTATCATAGTTGGTTTTTTCATTAACTTTGAGGGTACGTATAAATACGTTTAATGCAAAATTATGTGAAATGATGTTTTACAGCGGTTGAACTATTATACCCTTACATAGGAATGGAAATTATGGGTTCGAGGCCTGAAAAAAATACGACCAAAAACGAAAAACTATAATTGTATTTTTGATTGTGAATACATCATATTTGCATAATATACAATAAGAATATTGATTGTAAATATTAGTTTGTTAGAGAAGACATTTCGTTACATGCTTCTTCGTGTAAACTTCGATTTTTGAATTTTGATAATAACTTTTTTTCTCCGATAATATAAGCGACAATTAAGAACATCGTAAAATAACAAATAACAGACAAGACAATCAGGAAATCCATTTTAGTTGCTACGCTGTCTATATTTTCTTCAGGGTCTTTGTGTGCGGCTTTTAGATGTGCAAAAACCGACTCATTAACAGATTTTAAAGTTTCAAAATTATAGGTATTGTTCTCATCAGAAATGGAGTTACGTGTATCACTTTCAAGATTCCCCTTTCCAGTATAAAATTTCGAATAAAGTTTGCTAACCATTACATCAAGTTTTTTCAATTTTTCCGAGGAGATAGTTTGATTTTCAACACTTCGATTATTATTTTCCATTCGATTGACAGTTTTTAGAAAGTTACTGAAAAACTTATCACGAGACATACTTGTCGCGTCTAATTTTCGAGAAATATTTTTCAATAATTGGTCATTGAAAAAATTGGGTTGTCTTTCTTCAATTTGTTTCAGTTTTTGCGAGTTCTCATCTTGAGAAGATTTAATTGACGAAATGATCATTGTTAAGTTGGATAAAGACTCTTCAAATGAGGTGAAATTTTGAATTTCCCCCAATCGGTTAAAAATCTCATTCAGTTGAGTGTCCGCTAAATCTAATTTTTCAGACTTGATTGCCTGATTCATTTTTGGATTTAGTTCAGAAATATTTCCGTTCCTTTCCACTATACTCGTAATATTATTCAATAAGCCTTGAAATGCTTCCTTAATTTCTTCATGTATGATTCTAGATATGTTCCCAATTGGTTCTGAGGACATTTCCATTTTTTTTATGCATGGAATTCCATATATACTTCCGGTCTTATAGTTCGGTGTATATTTTATCGTAATCTTTCTCAGCTTCGAGTTCATGATCATAGATGCCACTGCATTGCACGAAAATTGATTCCCATCTATTGCAATGAATTTCAAATCGGGGCAAAAATCAAGAATATCACGAGTAAATTTCAAACGATTAGATTCTATATTCAATACTTCCAAATGAGTCAGTAGAACAAACTCTTTCAAGTCTAAAGTTTTCAACTTCAGAGAATGCATATTGAGAGTGTTCAAGTTCTGTAAATTAATGAACGTACTAATCTTCAAGTCACTGATATCGTTCTTTGATATATTAAGTAACCTCAATTGTTTCATGTTCTTGAATAATTTACTTGGAATTTCTGTTATTTGATTATAACTAAGATCAAGTTCTATCATTTCGTTAGAACGATTATAACTAAGATCTGAATTTATCATTTCGTTAGCATGATTATTAATGAGATTTGAATCACTGTCAACTTCAAAATCGGCCGTATCTGAATCCATCATATCGTTAGAATCATAAGTGTAATCTGCATTGTAATCTTCGTTAATTATTGCTCTAGAAACCCTTTTGATATGGGATGGGATACTGAATTGAAAATCGATTGTTTTTAAGTAGTTTCTTGAAATATTAAACGTTCTCAAATTATATAAATAAGTGAGTAAGTTTAGTGGGATGCTGGTTAAATTATTATCGGCCAAATTTAAATTTTCTAATAAATTTAGACCGTGAAATGAATCGTCTTCTATGAATTTTATTCGATTACTGTGTAAATCCAATATTTTTAGATGAAAGAGGGAGTTAAAGCACCCCCTGGTCACACGAGAGAGTAAATTTTCTTGCAAATATAATTCTTTTACGGCAGTTACAGACGACAATGCGCCAGCTTGGATATCTTCAATTCCACTTCGATTCCAATACAAACATTGGAAATTGAACTTATCTGTTAATAGACTTATTTTCAAATGTCCGATTTTACTATTAAGAAAAAATAAATATTTTAAATACTGGGGTTGATAGATGCCTTGATTTTGAATATTCAGATACGAGTCCCTTTTTATATTTACACATTGAAGAGCATCATCATAATTTTCTACACGTATTACTTTGCAAAAACAATGATCAACCGCAAGTTCCACCTGACAATCCTGACATCTGGTACATTCTGTGAGGGATGAAACTAATGTTATGTACTGGATGGCAAAAAGCATCGCTAGAAACCATTTTACCTCCAACAAATGCTCGAACCTGCAACCAAATAGACTAAATTTACTTTTCATTTAAATTAAATAATCTACTATATGAAAATGAGTCGGGTTTTCCTTCCTGACGCTATAACTCCAGAACGTACGAACCGATTTCCACGGTTTTGCATTGGTTGGAAAGGTCTCGGGCTCCGTGAGGTTTATAGCAAACAAAATATAGTTTTATAGCAACAGAAAAGCGGGAAAATCATTTTTCACATACAGCGCCATATCTGATACATAGCATGTACTACAAACAAATATTTTAAGTAGATGGCGCCGGTGCGTGATACATTGTTTTACAGCTACTCATTGTTCTCTGCTCAGTTAATTTCATGTGACAAACCAATATTGTGTTCACTGTGAAATTGTGAAAAAAAAATTTAAAAAATTCGACATCTTTGGCGGCTTGATGATATTGTTAGGAGGCGATTTCAGGCAGACGTTGCCAGTAATTCCCCGTGGAACGCCTGCAGATGAATTGAATGCTTGCCTGATGGCATCACCTTTATAGAATAACGTAAAAACATTATCGCTAATCACTAATATGAGAGTTCAACTTCAAAATGATCAAAGTGCTGCACAATTTTCCAAACAATTGTTAGCTGTTGGAAATGGAAAAGTCCCAATTGATGCGACATCTGGATTAATTACTTTTACCAACGACTTTTGCGCCGATTTGTAGACTCTCAATTAGCTCTTATTGAAAATGTTTTCCCAAACATTAGTGAGAATTATCAGAATTATACTTGGTTAAGTCAACGAGAAATTCTTGTCGCAAATAATAATCATGTACACTCACTGAATTTCACCATTCAATCAAAAATTGCTGGCGATTTGGTGACATACAAATCCGTTGATTCCATAACAAATCCCGATGATGTAGTAAATTATCCAACGGAGTTTTTGAACTCTCTTGAGTTACCAGGATTTCCACCTCATAACTTGCAACTCAAAGTTGGTACAGTTATTATGATATTGCGTAATTTGAATCCACCTCGACTTTGCAACGGTACTCGACTTTCGGTAAAAAGACATTGATTGAGGCAACCATTATTAACATATCACTAACAACCATCATTAAAATGTATGTATTCCTCGAATACTAATGATTCCGACTGATCTTCCGTTTGACTTCAAACGATTGCAATTTCCAGTTCGCTTTGCGTTCGCAATGACAATTAACAAGTCGCAAGGCCAATCGCTTAGTGTTTGCGGGATAAATTTAGAAAATCATTGTTTTTCACATGGGCAGTTATACGTTGCGTGTTCACGAGTTGGGAAACAATCCGCTTTGTTTGTGTTAACGTCAGACCAAAAAACAAAAAATGTGGTTTACCAAAGAGCACTTCAATGAAACGGATAATTTCCGGACACGTATAACGCTTCGATTCAGTATTTACTTTCTTTTATTTAGAGAAGTTCAACTAAATAACACTTCATTTTTCCTTTCCAAATATAAAACAAAAAAAAATTTTTCTTCATCTTTTAATCACCAAACGAAATGTTATATAAAACGAAGCCATCTGGTGGCGAAACGGAGTTCGCCGGGTTTGCTAGTTTAAATTAATAATGAACCCTATCTCACAACCCATTCGTCTGGAACACATTGAGAAATACGAATGAACCCATCGCGATTTGTCATTTAACATTGTAGTTAATTTAAAATACTTTCTAAATGCGTTATTTGTAATTAGTATATGTATTTATCAACAGAAAGTACAAAAAACAGACAAAATCCAATTCGAC
This sequence comes from Henosepilachna vigintioctopunctata, assembly GCA_030704895.1. Taxonomy (NCBI): domain Eukaryota; kingdom Metazoa; phylum Arthropoda; class Insecta; order Coleoptera; family Coccinellidae; genus Henosepilachna; species Henosepilachna vigintioctopunctata. Next base: position 1,165,530 of record JARQZJ010000061.1, on the reverse strand, counting down.
TACTGACCCCATCTATTAATACTATAAAATAAAAACTAGAGCCATCTGTTTGAAGTACTTTTAACTACGATATGATTCAGTTTAATGTAATTTTGTAAGAGTGCCGTGTTATTTTTTTTTTATGTGAAATGAATAATCAATTTCTATTATGAGACATCAATTTTTTATGTAAAAAAAGTATAATAATTTTATAACGTCATTATAATAATATATGGAATATTTTCACTAATCGTGTATATGTAAATGCTATCAAACCTTTTTTGAAATCGATCACAGAAACGAGGTTAGATTCTCTGTATTCTATGTTCTACTTATTCAATTTTTTTTTGAAGTGGTAATAATAATAAATAGCGGATAAATTTGATTCTAATATATAGTCGATAATAGAACACCATCACTTAATATATTTCTATACGAATTGAAATTATTATTGTATAAAACTAGGGGATTCATAAAGATGACTCCACAAAATAATACAAAAAAGAAATGAATTTCATTTTCACATGTACTCGATAGTATATTGCACATAATATATTGCTATATTAATTCAAAATTTTATAGTATAAAAATATGGCTTTTATAGCCGATAATATAACACCAGCACATAATTATGTGCTGTATAAATTATGAATTTAGGGCCTTTATAAAGAGAGATTCAAAAAATAAGGTAACAAAGAAATAAATTCTATTTTCACTTATAGTAGATAATAGAGCACCATTAATAATATATTTATATATTGATTTAAATTATAATAGTAAGAAATTATAAAAAAATAGGGCTTTTATAAAGATGAGACAGTTTTCACAAAACGAGAGAAAAACGAAATAAATTTAATTTTCTCGTACAGTCGATAATAGAACTGGCACATAATATATGTCTTCATTAATTAAAATTTTTATATTATAAAATGGCCTAAGATGGATTTACCAGAAGGCACCAAAGAAATAGACTCTTATTTTTTCATAAAGTAATATTACGGTGGAAACATCACATTACACAGTACGCAACGTGATGAACCGAATTAGCCCGCGTGATGGTCTCCGAGTAATGTTTAACGTGATGGGGTGATGGTGTGATACCGTGATATAACGGAGTAATATTACTTTCGAGCGTGATGTGATATGACATCACATTACACCTTAACGTATTGTCCTGCGCACGTCTATTGAAGATATCATATGATGGGTGGTGTACAGAGCTTACAAAAATAGAAAATAAAAAAATCCAACACACAAGAAATGATTGAAAATAGTTTTCTCATTGGAAAGTGGCGACGTTACTATAAGTCTACAAAAAAATTTGGAATCCAAAGTAAATATTTTTTTTCTATAAAGATTTCAATAATTCTATAGACAAAATTTTCAAAAAATATCGATGATGAAAACGATAATCTACTCGTATTTGTAATTTCTATCGGCTTGGTCTCTTTCTGAAAGTTTTTGAAAATTGATGAAGCGAAGGTTATTCGATCAAATAACTTGAAAATATGAACATTGGATCGAAATATACAATTTTATACATTATTTATTTTATTTAATCTAAATCTCTTAAATATAATGAAATAAATTCTCATAATAAAACTTACCTCATAGTGTGAAGGTAAAGACTATGTTATAAATCTTCGGAAAAACACAATACAATTACACTGGACTAAGTGAAAATGCCTCAAAATGACAAATAGGAAATGAAATATCTGCATAAAATATTATCAATTCGTTTCAGCATTATCATTCAATTTCATTTTCTCATTGATAATTGCTTAAATGGCAATATTTGCAATGAAATTTACATACATAGCGTTTCCTTTTGAATAGAGGTCAAGAATAAAATATATATTAATAGTTCAAATATTTTCCTCTATTTAAATATATAATTACCTAAACTTTTCTAAAAGTTTGCAAGGTGTAATCTTGAGTTCTTTCGTCATATTCAACTTAACATAATGCACAAATTCTCCATCTTGATTAATTTTAATAAAAATGAGACTTGAATGAAAATTGTAGAATTTTCGATTAACTTGAAGCTGTTTCATATTTTATTTATTAATATTATTCACAACACCAACTTTGTTCTTACAAAGTGTTATAGAATTGTTCACATGAATTGACATTAAAATGGAGCTATGGATGTAGTAATTGTAGTATTGTTGAACCTTAAAAGAGCGTTATAAAATTCATGTAGATAGTTTCTATTGAAAAAGCTGAATAAAATTGACTTTGAAGGATGGTGAAAAATTGTTCAGGTTTTACTTACATGATTGAAGGGTGTTTTTTTAGAGGTATAGAACTTTAAATTGCAATAAAAGAACGATGGATCATTTGATTGACAAGAATTTTTTTTTATTCGAAAGATAATCTTGTGGCATTTCATTTTAAATATGATTTCTGGCATATGACCGCCACGGCTGGCTCGGATGTAGTCCAATCTGGACGTCCAATTTTCGATGACTTTTTCCAACATTTGTGGCCGTATATCGGCAATAACACGGCGAATATTGTCTTCCAAATGGTCAAGCATTTGTGGTTTATCCGCATAGATAAATGACTTTACATAGCCTCACAGAAAGTAGTCTAGCGGTGTTAAATCACAAGATCTTGGAGGCCAATTCACAGGTCCAAAATGTGAAATTAGGCGGTCACCAAACGTGTCTTTCAATAAATCGATTGTGGCACGAGCTGTGTGACATGTTGCGCCGTCTTGTTGAAACCACAGCTAATGGACATCATGGTTGTTCCATTCGGGAATGAAAAAGTTAGTATTCATGGCTCTATACCGATCACCATTGACTGTAAAGTTCTGGCCATCATCGTTTTTGAAGAAGTACGGACCAATGATTCCACCAGCCCATAAAGCGCAACAGTCAGTTTTTCTGGATGTAACGTTGTTTTGACATACACTTGAGGATTATCTTCGCTCCGAATGCGGCAGTTATGTTTGTTGACGTAGCCATTCAACCAGAAGTGCGCTTCATCGCTAAACAAAATTCGCTTATGAAAGTCATCGAAAACTGGACGTCCAGATTGGACTACATCCGAGCCAGCCGTGGCGGTCATATGCCAGAAATCATATTTATAATGTAATTGCACAATATTACTTTTCGAATAAAAAAAATTCTTGTCAATCGATTGATCCATCGTTGTTTTATTGCAATTTAAAGTTCTATTCCTTTCAAAAAAACACCCTTTATAAAGTTAAGTTTATTGCTGCCTATTCCGACATCACTGTAGTAGATTTTTGCGTTCCTCAAGGCACGGTCTTAGGTCCACTGTTATTCAAATTATATATTCGCTATATAATTGTCAAATAAAATAATGTTCTATAGGATTATTCGAAGAGGATACAATGCTTCATATCAGTGGATAAAATATTAAGACTATCGCAGAGTGGATCTATGGTGACATGTTAGCAATAAATGAATGGCTATTCGATAACATTGAAAGGGCAATAGATGTTAAAAATTTGGACATTATGTTAAATGAGAAGTTGAGTTTCAAAGAACCCGTTAACTTCATATCGTATAAAATCTTCAAAAACTCAACTTTCTTAAAGGAATTGAAGTAATCTTACGACATATTCCAAGTTATTGCTGTGTAAGTCAATAATAATGCTACACTTTGAATGTTGTTCCACTTTGTTATTCGTTTTGAGCAAAAAAAAATTTTTCAAAATTCCAGAATTATGCTAGCAATTTTGAAATATAATAAATATACTCCAATATAAATAATGTTGATTTGCTTAGAACTTATATCAGTTAAACAGAGAATACTTTATGCTACACTTATATTCATTTTATATTGTTTTAATACCATGGAGCCTCATAATATTCAAGCGTAAATTAGTTATTAAAATTTTAGACAATAATAAAAGATTGAAAATTAATATTAAACGTACATATTTAATAAAATGAAAATCTTTCACAATATACTTTCCTTTGAAATGTGTAGCACCCACAGTTTTCTCTTTTACGAAGTTTTATTTATGTAAAGATACCAGCCTCAAAAAATTAATATAAATTTGGGATGACAGGTAAAATACATAATATTTGGTCATATTTCGTAAGTTGTCAAGAAATATTTTCCATAAGCCATTTGTAACATCCAGTATGGAACAATTAGCGAATTTTTTGTATTTTAATGAACATTTGATGAAAAGAAATAGGACAGATAAGGCAAATAATACATATAGGACAAAAATTAACACAAACTGATTAGTATAACTACAATAATCAAAGAATAAAATTGAATGATTTTGACACTATAAAATAGCCATAAATTTCGCAATCATGCTGACGACATTCACGTGTTACTGCGACGTCATCACGGAGTTGAGTGAGCTAAAGAAAATTGATTATTATTAGTAATAACAGGCAGTAAAGTGTAAGAATTTCTTTTCAACGTTTCCTTACAAATTGTAGCTTTTCAAAAACTTAATATAATAATTAAACATTTGGCTTTCTAGCTTTTTTCATTAAAATATGAAAATGGAAAAGTTCGCAACTAGATTTTTTTATTATGTTTTCAAGCCTTGATATTATCACTATAAAGGTAATCACACACTATGGGTTTTTCACCGATGGATATCACAATTGGCTTTTTCATCAACTTTGGGGGTATACACGCCCTTAATGAAAATTATGTGAAAGAGTGTTTTACAGAGGTTGTACTGCTGTACCCTTGTTTAGAACTGCTTGCCTACATGGAAATAATGGGTTCGAGTTCTGAAAAAAATACGACTAAAAATGAAAAACTATAATTCTATTTTTGATTGTGAATACATCATATTTGCATAATATACAACGAAAATATATACTGTAAATATTAGTTTGTTAGAGAAGACATTTCGTTACATGATTCTTCGTGTAAACTTCGATTTTTGAATTTTGATAATAACTTTTTTTCTCCGATAATATAAGCGACAATTAAGAACATCGTAAAATAACAAATAACAGACAAGACAATCAGGAAATCCATTTTAGTTGCTACGCTGTCTATATTTTCTTCAGGGTCTTTGTGTGCAGATTTTAGATGTGCAAAAACCGATTCATTAACAGATTTTAAAGTTCCATAATTATAGGTATTATTCTCATCAGAAATGGAGTTACGTGTATCATTTTCAAGATTCCCCTTTCCAGTATAAAATTTCGAATAAAGTTTGCTAACCATTACATCAAGTTTTTTCAATTTTTCCGAGGAGATAGTTTGATTTTTAACACTTCGATTATTATTTTCCATTCGATTGACAGTTTTTATAAAGTTACTGAAGAACTTATCACGTGACATACTTGTCGTGTCTAATTTTCGAGAAATATTTTTCAATAATTGGTCATTGAAAAAATTGGGTTGTCTTTCTTCAATTTGTTTCAGTTTTTGCGAGTTCTCATCTTGAGAAGATTTAATTGACGAAATGATCATTGTTAAGTTGGATAAAGACTCTTCAAATGAGGTGAAATTTTCAATTTCCCCCAATCGTTTAAAAATCTCTTTCAGTTGAGTGTCCGCTACATCTACTTTTTCAGACTTGATTGCCCGATTCATTTTTGGATTTAATTCAGAAATATTTCCGTTCTTTTCCATTATACTTGTAATATTATTCAATAAGCCTTGAAATGCTTCCTTAATTTCTTCATGTATGATACTAGATATGCTCCCAATTGATTCTGAAGATTGCGCCATTTTTTTATTGCATGGAATGCCATCTATATTTTCTATATTATAGTTTGGTGTATATTTCATCGTTATATTTCTTAGCTTCGAGTTCATGATCATAGATGTCACCACTGAACATAAAAATATATTCCCATCGATGACAATAGTTTTCAAATTGGGACAAAAATTAAGAATATCACGAGAAAATTTCAAACCATTAGATTGTATATTCAACTCTTTCAGATGAGTCAGTAGAACAAAATCTTCTAAATCTAAAGATCTCAGTTTCAGAGAATGCATATTAAGTGTGTTCAAGTTCTTTAAGTTACTCAACGTACTGATCTTCAAGTCACTGATATCGTTCTTTGAAATATTGAGTAATTTTAACTGTCTCATATCGTTAAATATTTCAAATCGTATTTCTCTTATTTGATTATCACTAAGATCTAGTTCTGTCATTTTGTTAGACATCTCAGTTATTTCGTTGCTGAAATCTTGAATTTTGGGAATGGCAACTCCGCTATCAGATGCCATCTTGATATGAGATAGTATACTGAATTCAAAATCGAGTGCTTTTAATGAATTTCTTGAAATATTAAACGTTTTCAAATTATATAAATAAGTGAGTAAATTCAGTGGGATGTTAGTTAAATTATTGTCAGCTAAGTTTAAAATTTCTAATAAATTTAGACCGTGAAATGAATCGTCTTCTATTGATTTTATTCGATTACTGTGTAGATCCAATATTTTTAGATTGTGAAGAAAGTTGAAACATCCCCTGTTTACACGGTAAAGTAAATTTTCTTGCAAATATAATTCTTTTAATTCGGTTGCAGACGACAACGCGCCAGCTTGGATATCTTCAATTCCACTTCCATTCCAATACAAAAATTCCAAATTGAACTTATCTGGTAATAGACTTATTTTCAATTGTCCGATTTGACTATTAATAAAAAATAGATATTTTAAATAGTGGATTTCATGGTTATTTAGATTTCGAATATTTAGATATGAATCATTTTTCACGTTTTTGCATTGAAGAATTAAAGTGTCATAATTTTGTGCACGATAGAATACGCAAAAACAATAATCAAGCTTAATTTCCACATTACAACCTCGACACATGGTACATTCAGTCAATGATGAAACTAAAGTTATGTACTGCATGGCAAAAAGGACTGTTAGAGACCATTTTTCCTTCCATAAATGCTCGAACCTGAAACCAAATAGACGAAATATACTTTTTAATGAAATTGATTAATTAACCCTATCCCACAACCCATTTTTTTAGTACACTTTGAGAAAATCGTATGAATCCATCGAGATTTGGCATTTAACATTATAATTTGAATTAGCTTCTAGATGTATCAGTTTCACTTAGTATATGCATTCATCAACAGAGAGTACAAAAAACAGACAAAACTCACTCCAATTCGACTACTAACCCCATCTATTAATACTTTATAAAAAAAAACTAGCGCCATCTGTTAGAAGTACTTTTAATTATGACATTATTTCGTTTGATGTAATTTTGTAAGAGTGCCGTGTTATTTTTCCTTTTATTTGAAATGAATATCAAATTTTTATGAGACATTAATTTCGTATATAAAAAAGGAATAGTAGTTTTATAACGTCAGTATAATAATACATATAATCTTTTCACTAATCGTGTATATGTCAATGCTATCAAACCTTTTTTGAAATCTGTCACAGAAACGAGCTTATAATTTACTATTCTATGTACTGCATCGAAAGTAACATCTAATCTATGGTTGGTAGAAATGATCGATGGAACATTAGGTAAGGTAGAAGACATTATTTCTGAAGAAAATTGTAGTCCTCATAAACAAATGCTATTGTTAATAATGGTTAGATTTGAAAATTATTCTCACTCGACTTGTATTGTTATAACAACGATAACAACACTTTGGAAACATGCTACCACCGTTCTAGAAAACAATTACCACTACAATCAGTTTTTACGATTACGATTGATAAGTTACATTTTTTCGAATTAAATCATTGGAGGGATTAGCATTAATAGAAATACCCTTGCGATAGGTTGAGTACCAATAGAAACTCACGTATGTTAATTTAATTGTTTAATATAATGAATGTACCTTGAACTTATTTTGTGTTTTTATTTCTAAAAGAACATTTCTATGATGTATAGATCTCATAGAAAAGCAGCTATCAGTAAGCTATTAACTCAATAACTCAGTTTTGTGCAAGTGATCCTTATTCTAACCTCTCCATAATACCTCATTCTTTATAGATCTTGCGAGCTCTGAGAAAGCTCTGCTTTTTGCTGAATAAATATTAGAAATAAGCTTTGGTGATCTATGTTCGATTAAACGCTTTATTATTTTTTCATTGGTATTAAATTACAAAATGCCCCATTAATTTTGTCTCATTTTAGAGACATTTTATTTGAAGATATCGTATGATGGGTGCTGTACAGAGCTTACAAGCCCAAAAAAAACCGACACACAAAGAAATGATTGAAAATAGTTTTCTCATTTGAAATTAGCGACGTTACTAATTTTTTATAATTCTACAAAAAAAATTGGAAACCAATGTACATATTTTTATATTTTATAAATATTTCAATAATTTTATAGACAAAATTTTCAAAAAATATCGATGATGAAAACAATAATCTACTCGTATTTGTAATTTCTATCGACTTGGTCTCTTTCTGAAAGTTTTTGAAAATAAATGAAAAGGTTAAAAGGTTATTCGATCAAATAATTTGAAAATTTGAACATTTATACATTATTTATTTTATTTTTTCTAAATCCTGGAAGTATAATAAAATCAATTCACATAATAAAACTTACCTCATTGTGTGAAGGTAAAGACTATGTTATAACTCTTCGGAAAAACACGATACAATTACACTGGAGTAAGTGAAAATGCCTCCAAATGACAAATAGGAAATGAAATATCTGCATAAAATATTATCAATTCGTTTCAGCATTATCATTCAATTTCATTGTCTCATTGATAATTGCTTAAATAGCAATATTTGCAATGAAGTTCACATACATAGCGTTTCTTTTTGAATAGAGGTCAACAAAAAATATTTCTTTAATCAATTGGGCCGAAAAAATCTAAATACATAATTTAAATAAAACTAAGTACTCGCCAATACAGTGGCTTCATCAGATGTTGATAATAAACTGAGCTATTACATTGTGGACTGCTTGTATTTATCCTGAAGTGTGTGGGAATGACCATAGAACACTGTTCTTCTTTTGTAGGGGAATGACTATAGTACTGTTACGAATTATGGGTTTCGACGGATAAATTCCAATAACTAACTTTTAACAATCAATAAATATCCTTTATTTACAATCTGAAAATAAATACAACAAATGTCAATATCGCTTATGTCACACTTCTGTCTATTTCACTGTACTGTAGATGACTGTTATATATGAGCGGAAACGACGCTATTATTTTGACTTATGTTTAACCATATCTGCAAAGAACTAACTATTCGACACGTGGTTACTACTTGTTGTTCTCGAACGATCTCAAACGGGAGTGACAGAGGCAGTTCGATGTCCTGAACATCGACAATGGAAACTCTAGATGAGCTCTCTGGTCGTGCCTACGACGCGACGGTTCTCAACAGTCTCATCATTTCTCCAAACATCCATAAACCATTGAGGGAAAATCTGTAACAGTACATATTTCTTCTGGATTGTGGGGGATGACCATTCAATTCTTTTCTTCGATTGCATTTTCACTGGAATAAATTTAATAAAAATTTGAATATTATTGATTAAAACTTGATCATTTAATAAGCTGTTCGATTTCTTCCTCTTATTAATTTCCATGCCTTCTAACAGGGTTAGTTTATAACCTTTCCGCTCTGTATGCAATATTTTAAAGTTGTTGTCGAAGACATGGTTCTCTTCTAAAATATGTGTTGCATACGTCGAATCGGTTTTATTTTTTTGCAAAGCATCTTTGGTGTCCAGATATTTTAAGGCTAAAATTCCTGCCAGTTTAACCCAAATATACTTTGGGACAAGTACCGCAACTCAACTCATAGATACCCGAGTTTGCGAGTGTCTGTGTATATTGTCATAACATGTCATATTTCGTAAGTTGACAGAAAATATTTCGCAGAGGCCATTTATAACATCCTGTATCAAAACATTTATGGAATTTATTGTATTTTAAAAAACATTTAATTAAAAACAATAAGACAAAAATGAACACATAATTATTAATATTACCTACAATAATCAACGAATAAAATTGAACGATTTTGACACGATAAAATAGCCATAAATTTCGCAATCATGCTGACGATATTCACGTGTCACTATGACGTCATCGCGGAGTTGAGTGAGCCAAATAAAATCGATAGTAGTTTTTCTCACCACCCGATAGGTGGCGCCGATATAAGTTATGGGGGTTTAATTGCGGCTGAAATACACCCCGTATCCACTTCCTTCTTTAAATTTTCTTTACGCCCTATCATTCAAAGTAAATTTCGCAGAAAACGGGAATTTAATGTTTCGAAAATTAAGTGAATATTTTGTGATGGAATATTAATATAAACAAAATAAGTAATTGGGTGAGTTTATCAAGTTATCAATAGCTACAAATGTGTTGCTCCTTTAAGAATGCATAATCTCAAAACACAATTCACAGATTTTTTCTCTTTTTATATTAAATTTAAATCTGTATTTAATTTGATTGAAATTCGTAGATAGACCTGTTGTCATTGCCATTCAAAGTTTATTGATTACACATTTATAAGCAAATAATCTTGATTAAATTACTTTGAAATGAGTTATTATTATTAAAATAATTTCGGTTATTTTATTGTAATCTTTTGTGGGATGTAATCTTAATTTCTTTATTAAAAGCAGAATGGCTTTGAAAATACTATTGTAAAGTAATTTTTCCAATTCTTAAGAAAACCCTAACACTAAATAAATTTATAGAATGAACGACGAATTAACGATTACAATTTTCTATAATACAATTATTTATCATACATAACTCATACATAAAAATTGAAAGGGCAGATATTCTTCTTATATACTATCGTTTGAGTTAATTTTAAAAGAAGTGTTACTAATACTGTCATAAAACGGTTATTGAATTTTTTCGATAGTAAAAAACTATTGAAAAGGAATATATTCTAATATATTTGAAATTCTTGTATATTTCTTTATCTTGAGATATATAAATTAATATCTGTGGATGAGAACTGATTATTTTGGAATTTCAAAGTGCCTATAATGCCGAGAAAGCATTTATGTTTATAGTCGAATAATCTTCATCAGCGTTTATATAAGTACGTTCATTTCATACATGTAAATTCATCATAAATACAAAGTATTTTTAAATTAATTAAAGGGAATCAAATTAAAATGAATAATGTCAAATAAATACAGGGTGTTTCCTAATAGAATGTCGTCATATAGGAAGGAATATTTGGGACAATTTTAAAAGGCAAAACTTCATACGTGCTTAATATCCAAAACGCCTTAAGTTTAGACATATGGGTTGATGATCTTTTAAAAATGAACCATTTTTAATCTAACAGAATTTTATTAATCATTAATCGATTGCGCCGATACTTGATGGAAATCTAAATACATAATTTAAATAAAAACTAAGTAGTTTTTGATTTTCACCATAATTCAGTTAAACATAACAATATCGTTTCGCCAACACAGTGGCTTCATCAGATGTAGATGATAAACTATTTATCATCTACAGTTTGTCATTATCATCTACATCTGATGAAGCCACTGTGTTGGCGAAACAATATTGTTATGACAAATTAGTGGAGGCTTTCGCTGCCAGTCGTTGAACTAGTGTTGTCCTGGTTTAGGTCTAAGATCCGTCGTAGTCGAGGAAGAAATTCCAACCTACGCCGGCCCTTAGACCCGAACCAGGACAACACTAGTTCAATATTGTTATGTTTAACTGAATTATAGTGAAAATCAAGAAAATTACTTAGTTTTTATTTAAATTATTTAACAAAGTTTATCTAGTGCAAACTATCTGTGTATCAAATTTCATTGAAATACCTATACTGGTATTGCAGATGTAATTGAAAAGTTGTTTTCAGGAATTTAACCACTCTGTATCTCAAAAACTAGGTCATTTGGGACATAAGTTCATATGAGGTTCTCTTCCGGAAATTAACCAAAAAATAACCCTCAGAAATATTGATATTCAGTTAGAAATCATTTATCACTATATTACCAAATATATAATATTTGATTGGTGATTATATATTTGTTCATATTTCATTATTCTCTAAAAGAAGATGTTTCTTAATGTTAGACTGAATATTGATATTATTGAACTAATGTTGTCATGGTTCGGGTCCAAGGGCCGAATTCTTTTGGAATTTCTTCCTGGAAGAATTATATTTGATATTTTATTTGATATTATATTTAATTTATACAATATTACATTTATACTTTCGCTATCCGGATTTACAAAAAAGATCAAATACCAGCTCTTATCTGCCCAGTAAAACTGGATGAATACATTTAATAGACTTCATTCAACACACTTTGCAACTCTTTTTTTTGTGTTGTTTTTTCCCTCATTTTTTTTTCATTATATAAGCTTTAATTTGACAATGTTTGTCATATTCATTTTGTTGAATTATTATTAAATAATGTTTACTTTATATTTTATTTTTTTTTCTATATTCTCTTATTACTGTTATTTTCATTATGATTATTATCATTTTTTTCTCTTTATTTCTTGTTTTAAGAGGTTCAGTAAGAATAGCTATGCTTAACTTCTCCGCTCACTGTTGTAACACAATTTGTGTATAAAAGTGAATAAAGTCCTTATTCACTTATTATAATAGTATTATTATTATCATCATTATTATTATTTATACGTACTATCTAGTTTTAGTAACTACATAATTTATTATTTGTTTCGTTACTTGTTAATAATTGTTTCGGATTTATTGATGAAATTGACAATGTACTTTTTTGCAGACTACATAGAGATGTTGAGCCATATTGACTGTGGATAGTAGGTCATATTCAAAGTGAGTATACATTTTAATATCCTGATTAATAATTTAGTGCAGTTTGAAGGATTATAATTATAGACAATAATTTGACGATTTATTTTTGTCGTATAAAAATTCTATTCGAATTAGGCCTCTAAAATAGTTTTTCTGATGTTGTAATCCGATTTATATTTTCCACGTCCATATTTATCTGGTTTCTAAAAAAGAATGCCTAAAATGAATGTATTTCACAAAAATTTATAACTCAATTTCATTTTCTTTCAACGTATTAAAAAATTTACTGTTTATTTTGTAATTCTGAATTGTGTTATAATTTTTAAATCACTAACAAGCGTGACTGCCGTAGTTTTCAATGAGTTAAACAAATTTCATTAAAAAATTAATAATACATCTATAGCTACCTAATTGAAACAAAATCTTTCAAATAATTATATTGATTATTTTTTTTAAGTTAAAAAACGTTCTCCCAAATTACTACGATTTAATCTGGATTTAATTTATTGGAAATATTTTTCCTTGCAGAGATACAGAGCGCTTTATTAGAACAATCATTGAATGAAACCTTTCAATATTTCTTCTCAAACTTGGTATTCTCTTGTTACCAGTGGCGTGCTGTAGAGATACCTCATTTCTTATTCCCCTTAGAATCCACGGCACTGTAGTAATAATCATTTCAGCATTGCATTTCATTTTGTTCAGTACTTTTTACGAAAACATCATCATTTTTTAAAAATGCGATACAGTTAATAATTTTCAAGTTATTTGCGCTTAAAAGTAATATTTAAAATATAAAATTTTATGTTATTGCTGAAACCCAACAGCACGCCACTGATTATAGAGGAAAAAAATATTTTAAAGCTATTTGCAAATTAGAGATTTGCAAATTAAGAAATTGAAAGAAACATCCTAATATATATATATATATATATATATATATATATATATATATATATATATATATATATATATATATATATATATATATATATATATATATATATATATAGTTCAAAGATTCACAGGTAATTCAATACTAGTAAATACTGAGACTCTTAATCGAAATATCGAAATATTTCAAATAAAACTCTCAGGGAGCTGTCTACACAAATGTTGTCAACGAGAACGAACCCATCACTTTCGAGAGTGAATATTAAGAGCGTTTCGAAAAATTCATCGATCTTGTTGAATGATAATAGGATACAATTGTTTCATCATTATTATGAATCATCAGTCCATATTTAATCTATCAATCAAGAATCGATGACTTTCAAAACGAACATAGGTCCCATACCAAATTAAGAGAAGTTCTAGAGAGTGAAATACTCACGTAGGCTCCCTCTATCGGCGAAAGGACGTATAAACACTCCCTAGCGTTCAAGATTCCTACTCATGACAACAAGAGTGCGAGTGGAAGGCTTTGTAGATATTTCATTCGAACACAACAGAAAATTATCTGAAATGTGAACGAATGATCCCATGCCTAATCGCTCCAGATGTGTAGACAGCTCCCTGAGAGTTTTATTTGAAATATTTCGATATTTCGATTAAGAGTCTCAGTATTTACTAGTATTGAATTACCTGTGAATCTTTGAACTAGCTACACTTTTGCCCGCCTGGGCGTGATCTGGAGCGATTAGGCATGGGATCATTCGTTCACATTTCAGATAATTTTCTGTTGTGTTCGAATGAAATATCTACAAAGCCTTCCACCCATATTTCGATTAAGATTCTCAGTATTTACTATATATATATATATATATATATATATATATATATATATATATATATATATATATATATATATATATATATATATAATGATAAAGGAGTATTGCCTTGTAATTAAATGATAAATAGACACTATGTGATACGTGCTCAGTGTATCACATGCTATAAAAACTGAGATAGAATACATAAAATAAGAAAATTTTTCAAATGAAAAATAATCTGTAAAAATAATAATATATCTGTATATAATAAATGAAATAAAGCATAATTTTCTCTTCAGATTCAGATTCATTCATTTATTGTTTACTTTATCGAAATGAAAATATATTTTATAAATATACCGTAAAAAATATTTTTTCGCTTAAAGTGCGAATTTTGTACTTCATATTCGATATCCGAATAATAATGAAGCAATTTATTTCAGCAATATGACTGACATATACAATGGACAACTAATTATCGGTAAGTCTTGCCTTTTTTTGAGAAAGAAGATATTTGAGAAATATAAAAATAAAATGTAAAGGAAAATACTTCTAGTTGTGGTCACTGACTGCCCTAGGAAGAATTTTTACCAGGGCTTGATGAAATACTTAAATTAATATGAAAATGACTGAAATTGAATTCTTGCCCAACTCTTGGTGAAACATAATTAAATTAAACTCTTGGCTTAATGTTTCACGATTTTTTGAGTTTTCAAGAAAATAGTGAAACATTAAGCCAAGAGTTTAATTTAATTTAATAATATGAAAATGCTTGTTTCGAACTTCAAGAGCTCCTTAGTAATGTCTATCCTTCTGACCAAGTACGGTGATCAACTAGAAGTTTCAAACAACGGTCACCATACTTGGTTAGAGGATTAATAAGACTGAGGGAGTTCTGGTAGGGCGAAACAGATTGCTCCAATGTTTGGATTAGGTGTGTAGGTTAGAAGAACTGTAAACGAATATCCATTTGAAGATATTTTCGAGATCGAACATTTTTTATTCTAAAAATTGAAATTTCAATACGTGTTTATAATATTTTTTTGCATCGCCATCAGCTCTAAAAAAATAAACGTTTTAGCACTAAATAACACTAACATTTAGTTATATAACTAGCGAAATATCAAATCTATATGTGAAAAGATTCTTCTACATGGAAGTTCGTTGACGAAAATATATATCCATTTATAAGATATACACCCCTTGTATCGATAAAAAGTATACACCCCTAATTTGGTCATAAATCTTTCATTGTGATTCGCACATTTTAAAAAACAAAATTCTATGATTCCTTAAAAATGTCAAATTCCTATCATTTTAATAATTTCAAGTAGAGAATTGCCACAAAAAATTCAACAATAAATAAGAATTATAATTTGTATATGTGCTTTAGCGTCATATTACCATATACGTCAGAATTAATTTTTTGTGGGCTTTTTTCTATTTTAAGTATGTATTAGGTTTTGATTTTTGAAAATTTTATTCGTTTTCATATATGTTTGAGGGTAAATAAGTTCAACGAACCATCAATTGATTCGTCAAGATTCGACGAAGTTGACTTCAACTCATCCTTAAATCAATCGTGTTTCAATGTACACAGATTTCCTGGAACGAACCACAAATCTCCTCATATTTTCTTTCCAATAGCACCATCTCACGTGTTCATTTACACCGGATTAATCCAAAAATAAGCTCAGCTTGTAGAAAGTAATAAAATATAATAAAATAGACATTTCAGTTTCCTTCTCACTCCATCCAACGTACTTCACCCGTTCAAGCGCACATGTTTCCGAACAATTATTTTAAGAGTTAAAAATAATCTATTTCTAAACGAATGGCACTAAGCTCACACGTACGTCTCGACAAATCTCCATGCTCGAATTTAATTTTTTTCGTTGTAGTATGTCGGTGCTAGTTTTTCCCGAATTGGGGTCGTGCGCATAGCAGTTAACTAAGTAAAGCTTTAGTCACTATATGTCCGCCATATTGATATCTTTATTATTCAAATTGTGCTTTGTGATTTATTGAAAAAATTAAACGGAATACTTCGTGCTATTGATCAACAACTGTAAGTTAATGACAAATCGATTTTACAAATATCGCGATATTGAATTCAATTTTTTCTTTGCTAAATTTGATTTTGGCGCGGTTCTATTTTTATTTTTTTGGAGCGAAGATGATATTTCGTGAGATGAGATATTTTATTCATATTTACCAGCGCCTACTCGATCCTTATAATCGATCTTTATCAATAAATCACTATATTTCAATTCAATATCATGACAATCATTGATATCAACAACTTGTTCGAATTTTGTAAACTTTTTAGGTATTTCATTTTCGGAATTTGTATATTCTGAAATAACAAGTCGATTTTTTCATGCGAAAACTTTTTCTGAAGATTTTCAAAAAGTTAATAATCCTATTAAATATATAATTCAGCCATTAATTTGACAGCTCGGCGCATGATCTATGACCCGGGTTGATTTAAATTTGTTTACGTTTAAATATAGAATTCTATGCATTGGCGATATCTTATGGGATCCTGTTCTATGACCATACGTTTATTTGTCCTATAGTTATGGCGTAATGATGTGAACGTGGTGTATTAACTTATGTACTTGTATTTTACGTGTTATGATGAACGATTTCGAATAATACAGGGTAATTATGAGTTATACTAGAAGTTTTTTGTGTTAAATAGTGGAGTTTCTTTTACAAATGAGCAAATAATTACTAGTTGCATTTTCTCCTGGTTATATTCGTGATGATCACTGTTATTTTTATTGAAATTCCGTCGGCCTACCACATATATTGTAAACAGTTTAATAATAATATTTGTGAAGGCTGTTTTTAATTCTTGAAATACTTAATTTCCTCTAAATCTTCTCTCTTGAAATTTATTTTCTACATATCTTATTCTCGAAAGATAATGGGATAGGCGATGAAGGGCTAATCTTGCTTGAACTACATGTATTTCCTGTCGACGTTTCGCATCGTCACTGTTTCATCTTCAGGACTCCAAAATCAAATTGATTTAAACCACTAAATACGTTTAGTATTTAGTGGTTCTTAGTTAGAATTAATGTTTTTCACTCAAAAGTTGAGGATAAAAATTATATATACTGCGTAATTGGAAAATATATTGTAAAATTAAAATTAATATCTCGATGATACTTGTAATATTCATCGATACACATTTGAGAAATCATAAAATAGTACCGAATAAAAAAATTCTTGTCGATGTACGAATCTGAAAATGTTGAAAATCAAAATTGACAAACAAAAAAACATTGACATTTATTGACAGCCCATTGAAATTATTGGTTTTTTATGCATTTGTTTTGTTGCATCCATAGAAAATAATATAATAGTAAATATTGGTGATGGTCAATATATTATATTGAATTTGTGTTGTTTTTTATTTTTTTATTAATATGGAACAATTCGATTGAAATGTTTCATATCAACAAAATTTCACTATTTCGGTCAGGAACCCCAGTTTCAATAAATGCGGGATTGCATTGTCTAGAGTCCTGAAGAAGATTCGGTGTTGATTCGAAACGTCGACAGCTTGTAGTAAACGTAAAATTAGACCTTTAATTTCATATCCCGTTTTCAATAAATCCAAAATTACGTAAAAGATTATTATTCCTAGCAAAGCACAAAATATTATCCAATTAATTCAGGAATATTTCAAAAAATATTCATATTATGATATATAATATTACGCATTATTCAGATGAATTTCATCGCCCTTCTGCGCCTTTCTATCAATTCAGTTATATTTAGAAGCCCGCACACTGTTATACCAGTCAATTTATGGACAAAGGACTCCCACTATGAAAATGAATAACTTCATTCTTCTTGCAATATAGCCAATCAAATGAATGTTATGTAGACGACATCTAAATTGCTCGGTATTAAACAGGGTGTAATAAAAGAGATAAGCTAGAACACACACTGCTAGAGTGGAAATATTTATTCCAATGCATTCATTTATTTATATTGGAACGAGTTTAGAGAGTTCTTTTAGGTTTTATTACGTTTAATTTGTAAAGGGCTTTTTTTAGGTGCGTAGATTTTTGAATAATCGAACCTCTTCCATGTGGATTGATGGAGGATAAGGGGGGGCTTGAGGGGGTCTTAGCCCCTCTTCAAATGAAAATTCAGATTTTGTTTTCAGTTAAAATAGGTAAATTTATTTTCTAGGTAAATAAATATTATAAGTTTCAAGTTCTTTCATGAATATCATTACCGTACCTACGGGGTTATCTCATTATGTTTCATTTTTAAGAAAGTGTATAACTTAAAAACTCTAAAAAAATCAGGGGGGTAATTATAGATGTCTCTCTTGAAAAACAAGCCTTGATTAGTAAATATGTCGATTGATATAATGATTGGAAAGTTATTAATTAGAATGATTTCCAGGTACCTGGTTATAAAAATTATTCCAAAATTCCCAATAATCAAAAATTGTTAGAATCCCAAATATTTTGGGATTCAAAATACAAAGAATCCCAAATTATTGGGATTCTTTGCCCCCGAGAAAAGAGGTAAAACCGTAATAAATCAAAGATATTATAAACCACTGTCTGTTTTTAGTTTAATTCGAAGTTGTACGCAACTTTAAAACCATCCTTTAGTATTAAGCTTATCTCTTGGTGCAACATTATGTTAAAAACATTAAATTAAAATTAACACACTTGACTTAAGTTTCACTGAATATACTAAAACTCAACAAGTTTCGGGTGGTTAACCCATTATCAAGAGTATACAATATTACTGATAATTGTGTACTCTAATATTGTATACTCTTGATAATGGGTTAACCACCCGAAACTTGTTGAGTTTTTAATATATTCAGTGAAACTTAAGTCAAGTGTGTTAATTTTAATTTATTGTTTATACAAATTTCAGTTGATGTTCTTTATTACAGTAATGAATAATTTTTTGCCAAATAAAACCGTGAGTTAAGTAATTGAATGAAAACGTTTGTTTTTACAAAAATAGACATATATTTCAAGAAGTTTAGGTCATTGATCGTCATCAGGCTTCCGTTTGACATGAAAACTGAATGACTTACCAATAGAATGCCCTAAAACTACCTTATTTTTATATAGAATACGATTATATTCTTCTTTTTCTTGTCACAATATAGCTTTAGATGAATGGATGAACTTTTAAAAATATTAATTTTTGAAAGTTTATCCATTATTTTCTTCTAAATAACTACCACGTGGTAAAATGAAGAAATCCATCTAAAAATAGTAAAAACATAAAAATCACCTAGTAAAATAAATTGAATTTTCGAAAACACTTTGTGGAATATTTCGAAATGTAACGTATAATTAAAGATACTTGCCAAAATTCTGCAAGAATTGTTTTATTCTTTGGATATATGTTTCGGGATACCACACTATTGTCACGAGTTCAATACAATTGTTGTAGAACTCTTGATAATAAGCAAGCCGTCCAGAAGATCTTCCGAGTGTTTCTAACAATATTTGTGAAAATTAGGCAAGCGTTTTTGAAATTATACCTTATATATTTTTTGACGAGGTTAAATTCTAAATTGGTTTCGCTTAAGACAAGTACGTTAGCTTTCACTATCGTTCATATTCTCTTTCTGTTTTCTCTTCTAGACCTCTTTAATGCACAAAAAAATGAATTTGTGAATTTCGATACGCAGTTCTGATGATATACAAAACTCTGAATACTCTTCACTTCAAAATAATGGCTATATCGATAACATTTCCATTGGATTTTATCGTTTTTGCCACCAAAAAGCCCTAATTTTGTTTAAAATTCAAGAACGCCACAGAGTATTCTATAAAATGATTAACTATTGAACGAATTTTGTTACGAATTTGTCACATCTAAACCTATCTAAGTAGACTCGTAAACTCATTCTTATCGTTCAGATAAGCGTAGTAACGTGAAACTCCTAGAGAATATCTCGAACACAAATCAATTGGCACCATATAATTTATTTCCCATCCACAAATTCCACGTAAATAAACGGTAGCCTTCTAAAATTCCCTACCTTAAATCAATCTAGAGCTAGGGTAATCTGAAAAGTAACGGATTATAACCACATATGCTTACTTCATTAAGATCGGCTTGTATATAAAATGTCTCATCTCTTGCTCCATAACCGTCGTCATTTCCTGTCGGGACTTATGGGCCCTGATATGCTGATAATAACGGGGTCTGTTTAAAATTAGTGCGATCATTTCAGTTTTAACAGGACCATAAGGACTAATTTTTGAAGGACGATAAAAGTGGTCGAACTTTTTGATTTTTAGTGAGCATGTTTTGGGGCAAAATGCCCTAGTGAACATTATCGGACATGATCGTTGTGTTTTTATGTTGTATGATGAAATTAGTGGAAATTTCGGTTGGAAAACCGATTCTGAACAACCAAAGGAGGAAGAGATATGTACGCAGAAGAGGTAAGCTTTTTCACACTTTGTCTTAAATGTTAAATTTTAGAGGAAAATATTAGTGTTATAACACGCGTTGTTGCTCTCACTGCACAGAGAGGGAGTCAACATTCTCCAATGAAGAGATCTGGCTTCGAATCCAAGATAAGACAACAACGTTTGCGTGTGTTTGAATGGTTTAAAAAAAAGCATGTTGAATCTGATTGATTATGTTCGAGTTTACAAGCACAATTGAAGGAAAATACGCCAATTTATTGTTATATTCATCAGTTTATGTTGGGAGGTATATTCTTTAGGCAAGTGAAAATAAGTGGAAGGAAAATAGACACGATAATTAAAAAATATTTTTAATTGAATTTTCCCCGATCTGAAGTATTTGGTTGATATAATTCTCTTAAAAGTTATCGGTGATTCAAAGTCAATAAATGTCAATAAAAATCGACTGTGTATTGCTCTGTGTTCACAGCATTATTGTCTTTTATATTTTTATCATGTTCTTTTATCTCCTCGATATGTTACGGATCGGATTAGAGAAATTTCTATCGGTTTTCAGTCCATTGGCTTCAGTTTCATCAGGATTTAATCTAGTAAACAATCTGAAATAACACACCCGAGAGATGTTAGTGGAATTAACCCATTTCGTATCGTTTTATTCTAATGCAAAGACTTGGGGTTTCTTGTTTGTTTTTACCCTTATTAAAAAAGGATTTATACAACTCTGGAATAGAAAACACAATATTTTGCTCAAAGAGAAATTATAATGAAAAAATCTTTTTAATCTCGAATAAAATTGTGGAGCCAATGAAATATTTTAAGGCTTACATTCCAAATTGAAATAAATGAAGTCTGTATAGTTTTTAGCTAAGTTCTTGAACATAGTGTATCAACTTGTTGAATAATTCTATATTATTTCGATGAAATATTAATAAAAATACACAGATATTACTTCGTATCAAACATTTGGTTTAATGGTTCACAAATATATTGAAAATGGTCAATATGCTTCGGGTAGTGAGTCTATTATCAAGATTAACGTCATTATTCTTGACAATTGACCCGCTCTAAGCGTTAATGTTCCATTTATCCCAAGGGTCCTAGCATTTTAGCAGTAAATATATACTGAAAGTTGTCAGAGGTTAAGAGAATTTCATTTTCTTAGTTTTCAGTGTTTTAATACTCATTTTTCACGCTTGTATGATATGTTCATCTATGAAAGTACTTGTCTGATATAAATAGAAAACAGATTGCAGGCCAGAATAAAGTAATCTCTATTCAATGTAATTTCGTGAGAGACGTCAGGTCTGTTTTTCATATCTGAGTTAATAAAACCTCTATTAATCAACATATGGTAACTTAACGATTGCAGTCTAGACTTGATGGGATGTTTGTGATAACGTTTGGGGATGCACCCTTCGTTGACGCTCCTGTCACTACCCCTTAAAAAATTTCGTCTTCCCGAAACGTCATAATCTAATTAGTGGAAACCGCTATGTTGCCACAACTGGGAGAATTTGTGCATTTTGACACTTTAATATTTTTCAGGGATGAGTTTTAAGGGTTTACCAACTATGCAAAAGTTTTTCAAGTTCTTTATTATATAGTTCTACAAGAATGTGTTATGTATTGTTTGTTTCCTTTCACTTACATTTTTAGATGGGATCGCTGTTTTCTTCTCATTGAAAAGATTTTCTTCATCGTGACTGGGCTTGCACTTGAACGAATATATCGATATTTATATCGAAAATTATAAAATATTTATACTTTCATCGTGATGGTATCGATAATTCTAAATTTTGTAAGCAGTTCTCAACAATTAAGTAATGTAGCTATCTTATCGAATGATCAGATATATTTTGCAACACAATATATACAATAGACACACAATAAGCAAATTATGCACTTTTGTCTTATCGCATTACCCAAGAACTTCTATCAATATAGGCTCTTCAATAGATGTTCAGTAGCCAAATAGTCTAGTGAAATTATACCGCTTTTCAACAATAAAAATATCATCAAGAAAAAGGCTTATAATAACAGACATATTGAACACAAACTACTCTATTAATACCTATATTCGAAAAAAAAATATATTGAACAAAGTATCCTAATACGGTCTTTCTCTCAACTGAAATTTATGCTCACAGATTTTTAAAAAAGTTTTCAAATAGATGAGAAACTAATTTGATAATATAAACTCCAAACTAGACGTATTATAAATATCTAAAGACAGTGGCCTTACCATTTATCGCAGGAAGCATAGTTTCTTCTTTTACTTAATTTTAGTTTGCCTGCATTAAATATAATTCTTAGAATAATTATTTCATTGTTAAGATATAAAATGTTTAATAGTATTCGAATTTTCACAGTTCCTAGATACCAAATTTTATAGAATTGTAAATTGTAAAATTGAATAATAATAAATTGTTATTGGTTTACTGATGCTGCTAGGTTCGATTCCCGCCGTGTTCTTGAGTGTTACCAGTCGGTCTGCACCTGCTCGTATCCTAATACTTTAAATCAGGGTTGTCCAGACTAGGTGGGACCCAGGACCAATAAAAATGACTAAATACATTGGAAAACCCAAAAGTTTTATAATATAAAATACGATTAACGGGTGATTTTTTCAGAGTTAAATTGTTAAGGTTGGTGGCACTGGTTGTTAATGGCATCCAAACGTCATCTGTCAAAGTGAAAAGTTTTCATAATACTCTGCCATTTCATCATGGGAAGACTTACAAACGAACAACGATTGCAAATTGTTGAAATTTACTGTCAAAATTCGTGCTTTGTGAAAAATGTGTATCGTTTGTTACGATATGGTTATGGTCGTCATAATCGACCATAACCATCGATAATTGTGAATCAACAATTCGTGCTGTTATCAGCAAATTTGGCACCAAGTTTACTTTGTTGGACATTAAACCATTTGTCTCGCATGCGTACAGTGCGTACTGAAGAGAATATTGCAGCCGTAGCGTACAGTGTTAATGAGGATCGTGAAATCGCCGTTCTCAGCAATTGGGCATGTGCTACTCAAGCACATGAAAAATTTTACGTGTTGATTTGGGTTTGAAAACCTATAAAATTCAACTTCTGCATGAATTGAAGCCGAATGACCTACCACAACGTCTAACTTTTGGTGAATGGGCCTTAGAACAGCTTAATGAAAATCCGCTGTTTTATCGAAAAATTGTGTTCAGCAATGAGGCTCATTTCTGGCTTAAGGGACATGTAAATAAACAAAACTGTCGCATCTGGAGTGATGAACAGCTACATGCCATACAAGAATTACCAATGCATCCCGAAAAAATGACAGTTTATTGTAGTTTATGGGCTGGTGGCATCATCGGTCCATTTTTCTTCAAAGACGACCGTGAAAGAAACGTTACCGTCAACGCCGAACCATATCGAGCCATGTTAATTAATACAGTTGCTCATACTTTCGATAATATACGTTCCATTGACGCAGTAGTAGTTATAAGTATTAAAATAAATTAAACTCTTGGCTTAATGTTTCACGATTTATTTAACAATATGTATAGTCAACATGTTTCGAGCGTTAGCTCATTTTCAAGACTAAACTACTATAAGAGACGTACAACAAATTTATATCTACAAAATGGATGTAAATTTGTTGTACGTCTCTTATAGTAGTTTAGTCTTGAAAATGAGCTAACGCTCGAAACATGTTGACTATACATATTGTTAAATAAATCGTGAAACATTAAGCCAAGAGTTTAATTTATTTTAATATTCAATTATGTTTCACCAAGAGTTAAGCGAGAATTCAATCTCAGTAGTTATAAGTAGTTCTACCTTATACAATATACAAAAATCTATAACAATAACACATGTTATATCATTTAAAATAATCAATTCTTCCGATTACTCTTTGTATTGTTTTTAAATAATATCGACATTCGATATATCGATGAGAGATATCGATAGGCGATGTACTTTCGTTCATCCCTATCCGTGCATTTTCGCTTCTTTATGATTTTCAGTTACAGTACACTCAAAACTCTCGGCATACTCGATCGCTAGTCGTAGTAATCGTAACGTGTGTATCTAAATATCGCTCACTTGGCGCATTAGCGGAGCGCATACGTTGAAACTCGCGGTATTTGACAGTAGTGCAACGGCTATGCCAGTGTTGTTTTGGTTCGCGTGGATTTTTCGAGAGATCCGATCGTATGACTCACCGGTTTTTACGCAAGTGTTACTGTGAAAATTCGGGAGTTTTTACTGTTTTCTTCTATCAGTGAAATTTGTTATTTTATGGAATTACGAGTCTTACATACATAATGTGAGGATATTTATGAACGGATTGGACTTTGGATTATGAAAAGCGATTTTTAAGTTCTTATTTTGGCATGGTAAATTTTATTTTTTTTTATTTTGTTTTATCTCATTTCGTTTAACTTTTGGGAAAATTAGACCTTAAGTGATATCGGCGCGTATTAACAGAATCGTATTATTTTCAAAACGATACGTGGAAATTAATTTTTATTCTGTTTTATCAATATACTGACAATCGGGAAATGTTGAACATTTGGCAAACACTCTTTTTCAAACTTGATGGTTTTAGAAGCAGAGTATTGCCATAAATGTTTCACATTGTGTTTTGAAATTTAATATAATAATCATGTAGCTGAAAATTTATAAATATACAAACGTTTGAAATCATATCGAATTTTCATATATTTCAAATGATAAGGTACATGATAAATTTGTAAAATATGGCTTAGTTTCTGAATAAATATCATGCAAGTACTTGACGTAAAAAACGGTTTTGAAATGAAAACTCGTCCGTTTATGTCACGTGTACAAGAAAGGATGAAAAACAGGATATCCGGGCGGAAATCTGTTACCAGAATCAATATCCATAATCCACCCTTCGATAGGGATGAAATCCTGGAATGTACCCTACAGGTTGTCATAAAGGTTTATCAGAAGTAATTGATTTTCATGTTTTTCGAAGTTATTTGTTATATTAGAAAAATAATTCGAAAGTTAAACGTATTTTTCTGCAAATTCATGCTAAATCACTCAAGAAAAACTCTCCTTTTAGTGAGTTAGTTTCTCACCGAAATATTCATGGACATCTACGAGCTACGATAAAATGTTATTTTGAATGTGTACGGTCCTTACTTGAAGTAAACCTGAGATAAACTTATAAAAGTTATAAAAATTAAGATGTAAGATATAAAAGATTTAGATATAAAATAAGATTAAGAGATAAAATTTCACTGAACATTTTATCTTGAAAGACTATAAAAGTAAATTAAATTAAACTAGACATTTCATCTACAAAAGTTATAAGTATGAAATGAGTTTAACTAGACTAACGTCTACGAGAAAAATACAAATCAGCTCATTTCCTTTCTTATATCTATGACGAGCTCTGAATCATAAAAAACATGGACATTTAAATTTCCTTCTGAAGCTTTTTGATCTTTCAAGTCGTCCAATTTGACTTTTATGTTGGTGTGCATATAAAGGCAAATATTAAAGTTCGCAGTTTTGAACCCTTCGACACGACCTTTGACAGTCCGCGAACTCGCTTTCTAGGCACAAAACAATGCCGGCAAGTATGTCACGAGGATACAGGATGTTCGTTACAAATACTAATGAAATTCACTGAATTCTCTCTAGAAAAACAGTAAAATATCAAAGAATTGAAGTAAATCTATTTAGTTGGGAATTTCAATTGAAAATCGTCCTAGAGATCGTGTTGAAACAAACAGGCCCGCCGCTAGCTAGCTGTTTCGTCGCCCGCGTGCAATACCGCCCTAGTCGCCCTACTAAGAGTTTTGTCAAAAAAGATAATTCTTTCTTATATTTCCTTTATTATGGCGAGGAAAAAGAAAAAAAAATAAACGAATATAGAACATTTATTCCTAATTCAATACAATATTCTACAATTAACTTGTTATTTTTATTTACTAATATGAAAAATTTCAAACTTAAGTTTTCTATTTCTACTTATCTACAAAAAATGTACTTTTCATGCCTTTAAATTTGCGAAATTTTCTACCAACTTTCTTGTGTCCAAACTATTCAAAATTTCATGTTCAAACTATTGCTAAAAAAACTTAGTCTTGGCGAGCAATTCATTTATTTCATTCTGAATTTGATCTCCCAAATATTGAGTCATAGGACTTGAATCTGATTTCGAGGTTTGAATTCTGTCAATATGTTCCCGCATGACTGAATCTATGATTCTATCTGATAGATCACACCATTGCTATTTTTCCGATTCTAACAGTCTCAGTTTCATCTGATTTACAGTAGTTTTATTTTTGAGCGTTTTAATTGATTCTACCCACGATTTCACATTTTCGCTGTTGGAAACACTTGTTTCGTGCCTTTTCAAAGTTAATGACAAATGTTTGCAATCAGAAAAACCGTTCAAAGCAGACAAACTACGAGCAGATTTACCATTATTACCAATCCCTGTTTAACTGTACAACTCAAAAACGAATTACAACTTTTATGAAATACCTGCATACGTTTTTGCTACAATATAAGACGTTTTTATGATATAAGTCATATATATATATATATATATATATATATATATATATATATATATATATATATATATATTCCCATGAAATTCTAAAAATGGATTTCAGGTTTCAATCACAATTTTATGTATTTATGTATAAAATTTTATCAACATCTTGTCCCAAGTATCTGGCCGAAAAAATTGTTTTTAGAAATAAATTACATTCTCGAAATATTCGTGACAAAATGCGGATAAATATACCAAAACACAATACCATGAAGTTTCAGGCATCATTTTCGTACTTGGTCTCTAAATATTTCAACCAACTGAATAATAAATACAAAACGATGAAACTATTGCATTTCAAAACACAAATGAAAAATATACTCTTAGATGAGCAGAAAAAAGGGAAAGCAAATCATTCTTAGGAATAATATATTGCTTCTATGGGGTTGATAGTAAGACTGTCGAGAGCCAATATTAACCACCTTTTGAAATGGTTTCCGTTGCTTATGTACTTCTACCTGTTTGTTGTTTATAATTAAGAAAATACTGTAATGAGTTGCCGTTCAATAAAGTTGTATTATTATTATTATTATTATTATTATTTACCAAATAATTCACAATAAAAACAATGTATTGAATCTTTCGAAATAGAGTAAATAAACTATTTTCTCTTAATTTTTTCTCAAAAAATTAAGAGAGAATAGTCTGTCAAAATGCAAAATTTTTACCTACTTTGGATTCTTAAAGCGACCCCATTAGCCTTGAATATCATAATAAACGATCACGAGAAGCTGTAATAAACTGGAATTAATAAAATATTCATTAATTATTGGTAAACGAATCAACTGTAATTACAGATAAGGAATTTTATGTTAGCAACCTTGTTAACTGATATTAATGACTCCGATTATTTTTTCCGATAGAAAAAGTTTATAACATATCGTATATGATCATATTGTATATGAATCTAATTAACTAGTATGTATCTTTCCGATAAAAAACTGTTGTTAGTTTTTACACAGATCTTGATGAAATACTCTATATTTCATATTATAAAGAAAAACTATTGAAATTGTATGTAAAACTAACATTTCTAAGTAGGTATGTAAAAAATTTAGTATTATAATTATTAGTTGAGAAGGAAATATATTCAGACGTTCTTGAAACACAATAAATATCGAAAGCACATCAACAAAAAACTTCATAAGGTAACTTGTTTTTGTCTTAAATAAATTTTGAATAGTGTTAAACTCTGAAATGATATTGAATAATTATTCAGTATGGGGTAAAACTTGATATAAATAGATAGTAGATAATCGTTATATTTATAGATGAATGAATAGAAATTATTTAGAAGACTAATGAAAAAAGTTCTGTTGGAATTATTTTTGAAAATTCGTTTTGAAAAAACAATGATTTATTACTTCCTGTTGGCTACAATTTTTGAAACATTTTCATTTGATTCATTCGCACACCCTTTCTGTAGTTTTGCAAATAAATTACTACACCCCAATACAAAATGATTCGTTGGGTTTTATACTTGGAATTCAACAACACCAATTGAGGTCCACCGCGATTATTTGAGCAATTAATTGTTCCTGTTTGAAAATAAACAAAAACACTCTTTCGAACTGAAGGAGCACTATCATTCTTCTGTTTAATTATACTGTCATAAGACATACTCAAGTTGACGTCAACTAATAAATAATTAGAAAATATATTAATAATTTTTATGATAATTGAACTAAAGCAGAATGTAAAAAATTATTTATCCTCGCTAAATAAACCAGGAAATTACGGCGTGAATTTTGGACGTACGCTTAAGTGAAACTTTTTGTCAGGGCTTGAAAAATTGTTCATCGTGACCCCTTTGAGTGCCCCCACATTATTTTGCATTTGATTTTTTGTGTGTTTTATGTGAATGCTCGTTCTTATCTTTCTATGAAAATTATTTATGTTATTTGCACTTGTTGATCTAAAAAGTTTTTATTAAGATTTAACTAGAATTAGGTAGGTATTTTTGAGCACTAGAGGGGACATAGTAAAGGAAAGGGAAAATATTGGCATGGGGTAGGTAGTGGCGTAGGAGCCCTCCTTTAATATAATTGATATTTATGAAGACTCTTTAAGTATAAATATATTTATTTTATAATTAATATATATGTTTATAAATATTAATTATATTTATTTATATAACTAATATCTAATTACACATAGCAATGGGGGATCGGGTTCAAACCCCCAATGAATACGGGGGTTACATACAACTAAGTTTAGGAAAATGTGTTTTTCAAATTGAAAACAATTTTCCGTGGAACCATTTTGAACTATTTAATAATTAACAATACGGGAGCAATTGAAATAAGTAAAACACCAAAATTTTTACCAGTGCATAGCTCTTTCGTCATTAAATTAGATAAAACAACTTGGACAAAGTAATCACATTTAACTTTCAAAACTTTCTTATTAGTTAAACATCGAAATGAATGGTGTTGGTGAGTTTCCAATCACTCCGCTTTCTTCTCGAAATGAATTATCTCGAGGATGTAGGTATTCTAGGGGAGAAAACGAGGGTTAGTTGTGAAGGAGTCTGACGCTGTCTCCACTTGTCATTCTGCACATTCATCGGTTTCTATATTTCAACCAGTATGCGCCGCCATAATAGTCTTGTTCCGCTAAGAAATTACCAGGTATATACCATGTAATAAATCGTAATCGATTAATAAGTACAGTAGGTAATTAATACGTCCACAAATAAAGTTCTTGTAGATTTTATCCAACGATCTGACAACAAACCGTATAATTTCAATAACGAAATGTTTAAGTAATTTATAGTTTTAGTGTGTCGCAAATTGGTGAACTATAGGTTGAATTCGTCGTTCAACCTTGTGCTATATATTTAGAAACCAATAAAACATAACTGATAAATTTGAGAAGAACGAATTTAATATATTAAACGAAAACATTTGGCTTGGTTTCACAAAATTTATAATAAATACTTGACAATTGTTTCGGGATGTTACCCCATTTTCAAAAGTAGAACTGTTTAACTTTTGAATTAAGGAAGCCAGTTTAACTTTTGAATTCTTATTTTTTTTTAAACTTTTCTCTAAACATTTTTCAAAAAGCCGGAAAGACATGTTCTACTATTTGTGCTACATTATCTTGTTTTCAATATTTATCCCGTGTGGAGCCAGGGACTTACTTACTTATAGATAAATTAGAAATAATATTATATTATATGGTTATTAAGTATTCTTAAATGTTCTAATTTTCCGAGCAATTTTTTAAATTTTTTCTTTCATAAGAACCTTCTCCTGACAATAACAAACACAACAATAAAAAAATAGTGAAATCGGTCCAGTCGTTCACGCGTGATGCCGTGACCAAGGGAAATATGTATTCATTTTTATATATACATATATATTCGGTGTTCACCTCATCTCATTACATTATATTAGTATTTACTCGAATAATTTTGCAAAGATAGGTATATTAAATTAATAATTAAAAATAATAAAGCACTTTTGGTAACGCAGTTTGTGTTTGACTGATGTAATAACTTGAAAACTGATGTATTTCAATTCGCGTGCCGAAATTAAAACAAAAGAAATAGTATCGCGAAGCCGACCAAATTGAAAATCAGTACTAATGATCTATAGCTCTTACATTTTGTGGCTATTGAATTTGGTCGTGTTCGCGATATTATCACTTTTGTTGATTTGTTGAATTTGAACTTTGTGCAGCGGTAATAACGTGCAAATTGACTCTTTGACGTTAGGAGCACATCTACATTGCGTAGAGAACAGTGAGTGCTTGTAATTTAATATGAACTTTATTTAATAGCAATAAAGTTCAAATTGACTCTACATTTTAGTTATAAAACGTTTGTATGGGAAAAAGAAAAGGACTGTTTATGGGGTTTTCCCGGCAATTATTCGAATTTTTCTCGCTAAAAACCATCCTTGGACTTCAACGAACATTAAAAAAAAGAATTGGAAAAATTGGTCCAGGTGTTGTTGAGTTATGCGCTTACCAACACATTTTGCGATTCATTTTTTAGAAGATATTGAACAATGTTCACCAAGAACGAACTTAAACTATTATCATTAAATTTCGAATTTTGTCTTTGTCACATTGAGTGAGGGTTTTCGAATTTAAGGTTGAAAAAAGTTAATATTTTCATGGAAAATCGTATATTTCATTATATTTTATCTCAATTGGTGGATTAAATTTCACGAAAAACTTCTCTGATTGACGAAGAACAAGACTGAGACTCACGTTTTGAAACAATTTAAAGTTTCAAAGAAACTGTCACAAAACGGGAAAATTCGGTATTTATGCAAATTTCGCGATATCGAATAATTGGCAATTTGATTTGGAATTTCATTCAATTAACTGTATATATGAACTAAATGACCACTCGAAAAAACGATCAGATATAGAAATATATATCTCTGTCTTTTCGATTCTCACCAATAAAAAGTTCGAAGCTCTTGTTTTTTTTTTCAGTTTTCCCGTTCTTTAAGGTTGCCCCGTCGACGTTGACACAATTTTCCTAATTGAAGGATTCGATAATTTATCGTATTGGATAGTCCAATTAGAAAGTTAGATTGTCATTTCGGATTCGTATGACAAAATCGTTTACTTGCCTTGCAAAATTCTACTAATTAGGTTGTAATTATCTCGTAAATGTTATGAAATTTGAACAAACATTCAAGTAAGTTGAAAATCTGTAGAAAGTTGGATCAGAAACGGTTTTTACAGCCTCTGAGATGGTATTTTTACTGCTAAAAATATTTGGCATTTGAATTTGTGCGTCATTGTCTCATTTAATCTGAGAAAATTATTCAAAACTTGTTTGTTAAATATATATGCTTAGAATATTCAAAATAAAAATTCAAATACTGGTGTGTTCACTATTGCAGTTCGTATTTTTCTTCTCTCTCAGGAATGTAAGCATCTAATTTTTCTCGAATAAATTCCAACATACATAATTGTAAAATAATTTGTTGTGGGTTCTAGGGAATATACCACTGAAACTATCGAAAACATCATCGATTCCAATACTTTGATATTGAAATAATAACTAAATTATTTCCAATTTGTCATTTGCTTTTTTAAAATTTTTAAAATTATTTTAAATATCAATATTACGTGTAGATATCTTGAAAAAGAATTCAAAAGTTGTCAACGAATCTAAAGATTAAGTTGGTATTAAAAACCTTTTTATTTTTATAAGTTTTTATAATTTGTTGTGTGTTCTAGGGAATATACCACTGAAACTATCGAAAACATCATCGATTCCAATACTTTGATATTGAAATAATAACTAAATTATTTCCAATTTGTCATTTGCTTTTTTTAAATTCCAAAAATTATTTCAAATATCAATATTACGTGTAGACATCTTGAAAAAGAATTTAAAAGTTGTCAACGAATCTAAAGATTAAGTTAGTATTAAAAACCTTTTTATTTTTTTAAGTTTTTATAGTTTTTATAAATCCTTTTCATTTTTATAAGTTTTTATAGTTTTTATTAATCCTTTTTATTTTCATAAGTTTTTATAGTTTTTATAAATTTTTATAGTTGTAATTCACTCTAAAAAAACGAATACACGCATTCTAAATTTTAAAACTTAAATTTAAACATTGTGTTTTGCTAGACTAAAATCTTTAAAATAAAGTTCAATTATTTAGTAAACACAAAATAAATTATCTAATCAGCTCTTATAAAAATAAGATTTTTGATCTGACTTTCTAATAACAAAATGTTTATTTCTTTGCTTTTTTCAAACATGAAAACAAAGAAATAAATACCAAACGTCTAACAGATTAACTAATGTTAGTTATTTTTTTATCCTACAAACAATTTGATACCTCTGATAAAAATACCTTCGAGAATAAAGATTATTAATTAACTAATAAGATGTTGCAGTGAAAAGCGAATAAAATTTCAGGAGATTAAACACAAGGACACAAAACGCCCAGAGGCTCGTCAGGGCGATTTTACTCTTCATACACGTACATGAATAGAGCCACGGTAAGGATAAAGTTGTAAAGTAAAACACAGGGCGTTCATGGCAAAGGAAATAAACGTTAATTTCAAATTTTCAAACCTATCGATTTGATATAATCATAAATGGTTCGATTTACCTCCATATCATTTAAAGATAACAAAAAACCCAAGTTATACGGCTGATAGAATCGTATTAATTGAGTTAAATCGAATAAAAAATTTTGACATTGATGACTGAAATTACAACAATTGAGAATAATATGCTCGACAGTTCCCATTTCCCCGCACTGACATAAGGGATCATGTCTGACACCAATCCGATGTAAGTAATGAGGGCAGATTGCGTGACCACTTCTCAAACGGCATATGCTGCGAATGAAGTCCCTGTTGCTACTGACATCTTGAAACCAAACTTTCTGTAGAGGATTCGATTTAATAGAGCTGTATAACTTTCCCTCAGATTCATTGTTGAATATTTGCTGCCATTTGCTGAAAGATTTTGTTTTCACAACAAGGAATATATCAGACGGTACACATTTATCTATTTGAATTTCATTGGTTTTGGCCGCTTCTTTAGCTAAACTGTCGACTATTTCATTTGATGTGATTCCGACGTGAGCCTTTGCCCATAAGAATTTGACTTCTATTCCTTGGTTGTGCAGAGTATTCACCAAACTCAAAATATTTTTGTGAATAACTGAGAATTCTGAATTGGTTCTAACTTTTTCCAGTGACCGAAGTGCACTTTGACTGTCTGATATAATGACGTATTTCCATTTATTAATTATCAGGTGACGGTGAAGAATGTATTTTAAAGCCATTAATATTGCACATAACTCTCCATTAAATATTGAGTAAAATTCGCTCAAAGTCGATTTTTCATATACATTTAGAACTGGATCATGTAAAGCTATTCCAACTGGTGAAGACGGAATTTTGGAAGCATCAGTATACACTTGGTGAAAGTTAGGGAATCTCTCAGCGATAATTTCCAAGAATTCGACTGTGACCGAGATGTCACTATATTCTGGAATTACTACTTCTATAGGATTAATTATTGCCGAGTATTCTAGGGAATATAGCGGATGTCTGTTTTCCATGTGAAGATGTTTCGAATAGGAGATCAGTTCACTGTAACATTTTACTAATAGTGGATCTTTCTTTAGTATCCAAAATTTATCCGTTAGCGTGGATACGAATAATTCATGAATTTTCCTCATTAATGCGCTGGTCGTTGACATTCTTTTCAGGAGAAATTTATAAGTTAAAACTTCGCGACGTATTTCTAGAGGGATTTCGGCTGATTCAGATAGTACCGAATGATTAGGTGTACTTTTCAATAGTCCCAAAGATATTTTTATTGCTTTTCTTTGCAAGACATTCAAGTCAAGCAGCATACATTTCGACGCAGATCCATAAAACATACTACCGTAATCCATTTTGCTTCTAATTACATTTTTATAAAAGAGCAGGCATACATTTTGATCAGCACACCATTGATTACGACATATATATCTTAAAATTTGAATTTTACTCTCAGTTTTGTGTTTAATATGTGATATATGTTCTTTCCATTGCAATTTTCTGTCCAAGTAAACCCCCAAAAATTTTACCGATGTTTTGTGTTGAAAATTCATATTACCTATTGATATTGTATCTGGTACATCAATTCGTTTATTTGTGAAAGAGCATATCACTGATTTTGACAGAGATAAGGAATGACCATGATTTCCTATGAACGACATAAAGTTATCCATTACGACATTCAACTCATGACAACATGCATTCAAATTCTTAGCTTTCGAATATAAAACAATATCGTCTGCATATTGAAAAACTTTCACATTCAAATTATCGAAGAGCTTTTCAAGGCGGTGATAATAAACAATATATAAAATGGGAGACAAAATTCCTCCCTGCGGAAGTCCTGAGTTACATAATCTGTACTCCTCCACAGAATGACCCACCCTAAGGTAAAGTTTTCTGTTGATAAGAAAATTATAAACGAAACTGGAGAATCTATGACTCATGCCAATCTCGATCATTTCCTGTTTTAGGATTTTCAGATTCACGTTGTCATAGGCGCCTATTATATCTAAGAATAAAGCCGTCATAATTTGTTTTTGAGAATAAGTTAAATAAATATCTGTGACTAAATGACTAATGTTATCGTATGTACTATGGCCTTTTCGGAAACCGAATTGGGTACTAGGAATTTTCCTCTGGATTCAAGCCACCATTCCATCCTAAATTTCAATATTCTCTCGAAAGTTTTCATTATACAAGATGCTAGCGAAATGGGTCTATAAGAAGCGGATAAATTTGGATTTTTGCCAGGTTTTAAAATTGGAATTACGATAAATTTTTTCCAATCATCAGGAAATTCACCTGACTGCAGGATCTCATTGAAATTTTGGAGTAACATTTGTTTCGCATTGGGTGGAATATTATGAAGCATAATGTATTGAATGTTGTCTAGGCCTGGAGAAGTATTCGAGTTCGATTTGAGGGCTCTATCCAGCTCATACATTTGAATATCTTCGCATAAGAAATCTGAATCTTCCTTAGGATCCAATTCCATAGATAATGCGTATGTGCTAGGGGGTGCCAATTTAGAGAGGAATTCATCTACCCAATCACCTGAAACAACAGGTTGACTTGGGGCTGAGTCACTTTGCAATTTTCGAATATTTTTCCATATCGTATTTATGGGAGTATTTTTATTGAGGGAGTCACAAAATCGCCTCCAACTATTTTTTTTACTATTTTTTATTGTCAATTTAGCTCTAGCCTCGGAGCACTTGAATGAAAGAAAATTTTCTAGATTTGACTCAGATAAGTATTTCCTATATGCTTCTTTTTTATTCGACAAAGCTTGAGCGCATGCGTTATTCCACCATGGTTTGTTAAATTTGGGATTTACTACAGTTTTATATTTTTTTATGCTTGTCTCACAGGATTGTATCAAGTTATCTACAAATTTTTCATAAGAAGTTGAGTTTGAGTTATTCGATTGATCGGTATAGGATTGCATATTTTGATAAAACCTTTCCCAATCTGCTCTTTTTGTATTGTATATGCGGGAAGTCCTATGAGGAGGTGATCTTTTCAAATTTATGGATATATCAAATCTGATGACGAAATGGTCTGACCCCAAACTGTCCTTTTCAACGAACCAGTTGCTAACAGAAAAAATATAGCTTGAGCAAATTGTTATATCTATTGATGATTTGTTTTGACCTGGTGCCGTCAGTCTTGTTGCTGAACCGTTATTCATTATATAGAGGTTTTTGTCCTCTATGGCTGTGAGGAGTTTATAGCCGTTTGCACTGTCCGTTGGGGAACCCCAAAAGGAATGATGCAGATTAAAATCACCACCAACAATCGAATAACTACCCATGTAATTCAACAGAATATTCCAGTCAGAGACCTCAATATTCGAATTTGGCGGAATGTAGAGAGAAAATATTATAAGATTCTTAACATCCGTAATTTTCAAAGATAGAGCAATTAATTCAATATTCGCAATCTGAGGTACCTTCAGAATTTCAAACGAGTAACATTTTTTGAGAAGTATAGCTACTCCTCCTTTGCCATTAGGACGATCATTTCTGAATATATTGTAACCTGATAAAGATATTTGAAGAGATGGCTTTAACCATGTTTCACTTAGTAAACTGATATCAATATTATTATCGTACATGTATTTTTCTAGACTGCCTTTATTTGCAATAAGTGATCTTGCATTCCATTGCATAATTTTAAGTTTGTTTTCCATTAAGTAATTCTTGTAATTTGTTTTTGATTACATTTTTATAAGAGATATCCCCAATATTAGACATAGAACCACTACATTCCTTTAATAACGAAAGCAGCAAATTATATACTACTTCTGAGAGAAAACTTAAATCTAAAGAGTCATCGAGAGATGTTGAATTCTCTTTGTTGTATTCGTTGAAGTTTTGTTTGAGACTTACACCATTGCCTGATGTGGAGGGAATAATTTTGATTATATCTGAATGTTTTCTTTTCAATTCCAATTTGGAATCATCTGGTAACCTCCTCTTAGGACTTTTATTTATATTTGTATTGAATTTATTAGAAGAACCGAAATGAATTGGTAATGTTGAAACAACACTGGCATAGCTATTTTTAACTAAAGTAGAGGCCTCCTTATAAGATATATTATTGTATGCCATTTTTTCTTTAATCTTTTTCTGATTTGCAAACTCGGGACAATTTTTACTGTCATTTGAGGGATGATTTCCTTCGCAGTGAATACATAAAGCTCTCTCCGTTTCACATTTCTCGAGTGGATGATTCTGACCGCATTTAGAACAACGCTCAGCTCCGCGACACATGTTCGCGACATGGCCAAAGCGTAGACATTTTCCGCATTGTACGACCCTTTGAATGAAGGGGGATACTGTCCTGATACAATTGAAAATGCTAATTTTTTGAGGTAGAGTCTGACCTTTAAATATTATCAACAAAGACGTTGTTGGTACGAATGAAATGGAACCCTTTTCGTCTGACACTTTTCTAGTCATTCTTTTTATATCCAAAATAACGAAACTCTGTCCTGCTACTGGTTGAATCGCCGTTTTCAATTCGTCTAAACTTATATCTAGATCTACTGATCTTATAACTCCTTGCCTACGGATTAAAAATTGAGGAATAAACGCCTCTAATTTATTTGCCTTTACGAAATTTGACGATAAAAATTTGTTGGCACTCAAGAAAGTTCTGAAATTTATTTTCAAACGATTTTTACCTCCTTTATCTATAGTCAGAATATTATTTGTAATTGAAGGATCATTCCTGTATATCAACTTTCCGATCGATAACGGATGAAGGTTGCCAATGTTTTTATCCTGGCCTTCGACATATACGACGAATGGTCCTATATCAGATAAATCATATCTATGCATATGTTTTTGTTGTAGCGGAACTGAAATGTTATTTGACAGAACTTTATTATTGTTTTGGACTAAACTATTACTCTTCTCAATATTATTTGAAATATTTCCATCCTGAGCACCAGCATCTGCGAATAAAATTAAACTCAGTATTTAACTTTTGTTCAAAAGAATTCTCTGTGAAAATTGCTTTTTTTCTCTATCCCTTTCTCTCTTTCTTGTATTATGTCTGAATTGACAGACTAGAATTTCGTTCAAAAACATCTTCCACATCTGAAAAGTTCTAACGGGAATGTAACCTTGAACCGCCATGGGGCAATTCAAGAGGCATCGTCCCTACTTGTTTCTCCCCTCTTTTCTTCCCCTATTCATTCTCATTTAAGTCCCTCATCTCAGACACGTAATTGGGAATTCCTGAGGGTTTATTACAGTAACCAGCCTATGGTTCTCTAATAGTAGATCTTCAGAGAGATTTTATGAATAAAAATGTGACCAGAATATCTTAGATTGAGGAAAAAGGAAGCATATGAACTCTATTTCAAATTAAGTCAAAGTTGTGTTAAATTCACAATCAAAAATTTGAGAAAATTTACGAATAATACACCAATTAACTAATATTACATGGTTTTTTTAGAGCAATATACAAAAAATGCTTTATTTACGCCATGAACCTCACCTATGACCTGCTGGATTTCCAGACATAAACCGTATGGAATTTTTGAAGGTATAGGTTAATATATGAATTCTAATAATGCTGAACTCTAACAATTTTATTAAATAATTTCATTAGAATGCGAAACAAAAGTTTGAATACATTTTCTTTATTCTTCAAGGTTTTTTATATCAGAAAAATAAGGAGTCTAGAATATTTGAACGCGAAAGAATCTTGAATTTAAAAGCAGACATGTTTAAAAGAAGATTTAGTTCATTTTTCAGCCTATCTGAAAACCTTAATTTTATTATAAAGAGTTTATTAGAAAGGAATATATAAACCTCTGATACCTATTGGAAATATTAACGTGAATTTCCAGCCTGACCTACAAATTGATTGGAAAATGAATA
Organism: Henosepilachna vigintioctopunctata; assembly: GCA_030704895.1. Classification (NCBI taxonomy): domain Eukaryota; kingdom Metazoa; phylum Arthropoda; class Insecta; order Coleoptera; family Coccinellidae; genus Henosepilachna; species Henosepilachna vigintioctopunctata. The sequence continues at coordinate 1,126,174 of JARQZJ010000061.1, read as the reverse complement.
CGTTGCTTTATTACGTGAAAACAGGTCAAACAACTGGGTCGTATTGCTTCTTGTTTTGCGTGCAAGACATATTGAACGGAAATATAGAACACTATGTAAAATCACCTTTGAAAAATGCTATTCCCAAATTATGTATATGAAGCCAAGATAACATGTGTTTTTATGTGTTTACGTTCATATTTATTCAGGATGTAGATTGGTATCCCATACCACTTCTAATCGCATTTTTATCGTAAATGTGAAACCTCAGTGAAAACATGTAGTGGTATTATGATAAAAGAAACACGAGATATATCCAAGAATTGTTTTGAACGCCAAAGATGCGATGTTATTTTATTTTGACATATTCTATACATTCAGTTTGTATGGAAGTTATAAAAACGAGATATATCCAACAATTTTTTTGAACGCCAAAGATGCGATGTTATTTTATTTTGACATATTCTATACATTCAGTTTCTATGAAAGTTATAAAAACGAGATATATCCAAGAATTTTTTTGAACGCCAAAGTGCGATGTTATTTTATTTTGACATATTCTATACATTCAGTTTCTATGGAAGTTATAAAAACGAGATATATCCAAGAATTGTTTTGAACGCCAAAGATGCGATGTTATTTTATTTTGACATATTCTATACATTCAGTTTGTATGGAAGTTATAAAAACGAGATATATCCAACAATTTTTTTGAACGCCAAAGATGCGATGTTATTTTATTTTGACATATTCTATACATTCAGTTTCTATGGAAGTTATAAAAACGAGATATATCCAAGAATTGTTTTGAACGCCAAAGTGCGATGTTATTTTATTTTGACATATTCTATACATTCAGTTTCTATGGAAGTTATAAAAACGAGATATATCCGCAGTTCTTGGGTATTCCCTTTGGCTCCACACAAGATAAACACATAAATAGTATAGCAGAATTAGTAGAATACGAATTTCAGCATTTTTGAAAATATTCGCGAAATAACAAATGGGCGTACAAAGTTCGCGGGGTCAGCTAGTATAAAATATATTCTGACGTTTCCAACGAATGTAATGAAGCGACCTTTACGTCTTATAATTCGCATCGCGTTACAATGGCTCCATAAATTCAGCGAATCGCGTATCAGTATCAAGTAGGCAACTTCATTTCGAGTTTTCAAATACCTCAACTACAACGAACAATGCAACAAAAACCGACCGCATTGTTTCGCAGAGCTTGCTTCGTAGAATTATCGATGTCGGTCGACTTGTTAACAAATGATAAGTTTGATACACAGACAATCGAATTTCAATCTAGTAGACATATTCTCGCTTTCGTAATAGTTCCATTTTCGGAAGTTGTGACAATCACGGCTACTTTCTATCGTCTGTTGTAATCTCTCGTGTACTTTGTTCGAGATTTTGTCGCACTGACATAATGTATAATAAGACAGTTAGTTGTCTGGCATACGTCTTCGGTTATAGTCCAGGATTCCTGGAGAATTTTGGAACTTGATTAGTATCTAGCTAATTTTCCGTGAGTAGCTTCATTTTGATGAGCTGCCCAAGAATTTTCTGTACGAAACTCCGGTTGTGGTACCTAACAAGAGGTAGCAAGCATGAAATGTGTTGATTTGATTCTGAAAATCTGTATTACTACCCGAATTTTTTTTTTGTTAAGTCTCAAGTTAATTATCTAAATTATTCGAAAAACTATTTGTCCTACAAAATCTATGGCTTCATTAAAGAGTCCAACAATAAGAGGTCAACATAAACAATTACTAACCAGCTAATCAAAATTCAAAATTTAAAAAATTCAAAATTCACCTTTTCTTTTGAACAAACCTCGTGTTTCATATGACATTATATTATTCACTTATTACAGTTCGTATCTGCTGGTTTTGCTAAAAAATATAATTTGTTTCAACTTAGAATATCTTTAGTTGAAATAAGTGTTTGAAGATTTGTGGTAATAAAATATTTATATTTTGCTTTTGGTAAATAAATTGATTGAAATAAGTCGTCATAACATATCTACGGAATCAAATTCGTGAAATTTTACCTAATAACAAATATTATGTGTGAAAATTTATGTACTTTCTAAAATCAGTGATCTTAATGAGATAAAGACACATCTATCATACGATATAATTCAATTTCTCTAGAAGTATTCAACGTAATTGAAACATACGAAGTAAAAACAAAATATCACCTGCTATTTCTAGTAATTATTTTCATAATCTCCTTGGAATTTTTATGGGCGTTGATCTCTTACGATATCTCTTACTGCATCCAAAAAAGTCGTTGGGTTTTTAACAGCGGGTGAAAGTGTTATGATAAAACCGTCTAGTTTCTAAACGGCAACATTAATTCTACTCCAAATAAGGATGACTCATTCTACTTTATAATAATAACCGACAATTATTTAAGTAGCCTCCAGAGTTATCATTTAACTACACGTGATTCAGACAACTTAACCAAGTCGGGAATGTACAAGTATTTATCAGGTTTGTTCGCGGGGACATATTTATTTATTTATTTATTTATTTCAAACATACAATGTATAATATTTGTACAGCTGTTTGTAGACGACAGGAAACCCCCCCTTCAAATTTATTAATAAATCAATACAAAATTAAACAGAAGATAAACATGTAAAAAAGAACTAAATTATAATAAACATATATGAATCATATAAAATATGTTAAAAATGAAAACAAATCCAATATTAGGATCAACTATAATTCATAAATAAGATATCCACAAACTCTTAACTGAAATACACACTATAGTACGCGGATTGCTGTACCAGCACTTAGTTGCAACGATTTGAAATCTTGACTAAAGAAGTCTGAACAAGTAGTCCAAAAGCAAGGTGAAAACTTGTCACACGCCCCTCCTGATATACCCCAATACGGAATTGAAAAACTGGTTGATGAGTAGCGGGGCTAAATCAACCCCTGAATTTTAAAAATATTTTTTTCCCCAAGAATATATTTGAGACAAAACACAATTTTTATATGTTTCAGTGTATACGAAAATTAATGAATACGAGAAAAAAATCCAGACGATGTAATCGGAGTTTTTTAAAAAAATTTTTAAAAATTTATTTGGGGCAGCTTGAAATTTGACTAGAGTATTATCTGTAACTGAAAGATAAGATTACCAAAAGGACAGATCATTTTGGTGATCAAAATATATTTGAGGCAAAACGCAATTTCTATTGCAGTGTATACGAAAATTGATTAATACGAAAAAAATTATCTTGTGAAAAATTGTAAAATATGTATTTGAGGCAGCTTGAAATTTGAATACCTCTAAAAAAACACCCTTTACTGTTGATGTTGCAATTTGAGAAGAAAAGAAAATTCTTGAGAAACTTTGAAATTTTGATGGGTTCGAATTGAATATATAAGAAGAAAATTTGAAAGCCGGTCCTTTTTAATGGGTTTAATATCCAGTTAGACGTCCCTAGAGTTGTTTTTTTGAAAAATCAAAGAACTTTATTTGAGGCACTTGATAAAATTACCGCATAAAATAATGAACGAGTTTATTATTCTTATGTGTTGGATCGAACGTTCTGTTAAGATCTAATTTATGGTTCTAAGGTTCTGTAAAAATTATGCTCACTCTACTTATGACAATAACGGAGGTCCCCCCCTATACCACCGCTAACAACATTTTGGAAAATTGTTTGCACTAATAGTTCCAGAAAACAATTCCCATTACAATTAGTTTACGTGGTTACGATTGATAATTCACAAGGGTTAAAGTTAGATAAAGCCCTTGTTGATATTGAGAACAAAGAAATATCTATTGGCTTAACTTATGTTGCATGTTCACGGGTTTAATCATTGGAAAGATCAGCAGTACATAGATTACAATTTATAAATCACAAGGTGAAGTTAGAAAAAGCCGTTGTTGCTATTGTATGAAGAAACATCTACTGGCTCAACTTAAGTTACATTTTCACGAGTAAATTCATTCGAAGGATTAGCATTACATAGAAAATTTCCTTTCAATAAGATAGGTTGAGTAACATTGAAAACTCACGTATGTTGAAATGTAGAAAAGAAGAAGAAATCCGCATGAGGAATTTGATTGTTTAATATAATGAAAGTACCTTGAACTTATTTAGTGTTTTTATTTCTAAAAGAACATTTTAATGATGTATAGATCACATAAAAAAGCAAGTACGTTAATACTTAAGTAATTTATTAACTCAATATTGCACAAGTGATCTTTATTCTCACCTTTTAATATACCGTATTCATTATAGATCTTGCGAACTCTGACAAAGCTGTGCTTTTTGACACATAAATATGTATTTAAAAATAAGATGCGTTTGATCTATGTACGATGAAAACGCTTCTTTATTCTTTTATTGCTAATAAATTACAAAATGCTTCCGTAATTTTGTGTCATAGAGACCTTATAATTGAGAATATATGATGGGTGGTGCACAGAGCTTACAAGCTCAAAACAAAATAATGAAACAAATAATAAAAACAATGAATGTTTGAAAACAAGTTTTCTCATTAAAAATTGCAGACGTTACTATATTTCTACAAAATTTGAAATCCAAAGTACATATTTTTCTATCCTATAAAGATTTCAGTAGTTCTATAAACACAAAATTTTTAAATAAAATTTGAATATGTCGAAATGATGCAAATTTAGACATTATTTATTCTAATTCTTTTGAATGGCATTGACTACCGTATTCACTAGATCTTGCGAGTTATAGCAAAGTAGTGCTTTTTGCTGATTAAATTAAGCATTCAACCTCCAAATTGACAATTATTTGAAATTATAAGTCTTATCAACTGATTAGATCTCGTGATACGAAACAATACTCTTCCTAGATGTCATGTTTCTTACGTACACGTTTGACAGATCTAATTATAGATTGCAACAAATGAACAATCGATATATTCTGCCCTAGATGACTCACGTATTTTCTTCTGAGATCGTTCAGTTTAATGGTCCGTATCTTGTCCGACATGGTTTCGCGATATTTCGCAGTAAATTTCAGTCAAGGCAACAAGACTTCAATAGGAGAACAGAATGTTATAAATCGACTTGATTCATTCGTCACTGTTATACTACATTCTGGAGGGATTTTCCTTGACAAATGTACTCCTCGCTATAACGTAGCAGACCCAGGCATACGTCAGATCGTCTTATTGGGAAGGATAATGTTTCCACAAGTGGGTTGAGATAAACTTGACAGAGTAGAGAAAAAACTTGTCTCATGTTGACATAGACCCCAAATTCGTAGCTTCTTTATATATTAAATAATAATATTTATTTAACACCAACTATTACGAAGTTTAAATATGTTTATAAAAGTTAATATTTACGTTTAATATTCATTGTTAATCGTTCATTAATGTCTAAAATCAACTCAGCTTATTTACACTCAAACACCTTGAGGTTACTTGCAGTTTTCAGAAAGCTAGGCAATTTATTGGATGCATTGAATCCTGCATACAATATATATTGGTTCTAGATGTAGAAAGCCCACATGTACAAACTTTCATGTAAAAACTGTCAGTATTTTTAGTCCAAGTCTTGCACCAACAGTCCATGAGCTTGCACCAATTTATGGATAGGTATTGGAGGCAAGCTGAAAACTTATGAAACAAGTTGAAATAACGTGGCAAGCAAGAACGAAGACAGCTGCCATTATGCGATCTCTCTCACACTACAGCTTGTCTATAGCACTACAGACTCGTACTTATCCATTATCTGTTTGATCACCTGGCAGGTAGAAAGTCCCACTAAAATGATCTGTCTTTTTGGGAATCTTATATTTTAGTTATAAATAATACTCCATTAAAATTTCACGCTGCCTCAATACATTTTTTACAATTTTCTGCAAAATATTTTTGCACGCGCCTGGCAATGTTAAACCCCCGATTAAATCGTCTGGCTTATTTTTTTCGTATTCATTAAGTATTACACAGCAACATATAGAAATTGCATTTTGCCTTAAATATATTTTTGGGAAAAAGAATTATTTTAAAAAATTATAATAGGAGAGTATAATAGGGAAGGTATGTGACAAGTTTTCAGCTTGCTTCAAATACCTACCCAAAAGTAGGTGCCAGCTCTCCTACTATTACACATTTTACATCTTTATTCAAATTTATTCGAAATTTTATGTATAAATATACGTGTAGCATGAAGTATTCTAATTTTAATCTACACTGTGTTAACTTACTTCCTTTACTAGTTCTGGGCAATTCAACATACCTTATAACCGAATAACCGAGTGTAAAAATAGTCAAAATGTTGCGTAATTATTGACTTAAAGAGTAATAATTTCACATACGTTGTCAAATTTTTCAATTCGTCCCCAGAAAATTGAGTTTTCGTTAAATTCAGTCGATATGAAGTCAACATGATCAATGAAACTCAATTTTTCATCTAAACCACAAATATTTAACTTATGACCTTTAAATGTTCTGATTTTCAATTTTGATATTCATATCCTGGTTTGTATGTACCTCCAGAATTTCACCCGTATCCAAAATTATGAATTTAGACTTCAGTACTTTCAACGATAAACTGTTATCGCATATCGATTCATTTATGGCTGTCAAGTTTCTATTGATCCACTCTGTGGTAAAAATGTTTGCCACTGACAGTGTATCACCTTCTATTAATCGTATAGAGCGTTTTTTCATATGAGAAACAATATCGTTAATATATAACGAGAATAACATTGGACCTAAAACCGTTCCTTGAGGAACACCAAAATCATCTTCAGTGCTGTCCGAGTGAACACCATTAAATTTTACTTTTTGAGATCGCGATTTTAAGTAATAAATGGACTAGGCATTTGTTTACCACACCTTCAAAGTTATATATTTATGAAGCTTTATTCAGTCTAAGAGGTTGATTCATTATGCAGAAATTAAACGGTGCCTTTAGAAGAGAAAATAAACGATTTCAATATCAGAGATTAAGAGATCAAATGAATCAATATAATTTCTATGATTTAATTGAATTCGCGATATAATTATAGATATAATATGAAAGAAATTAATTAATACTAATCCCAAATAAAGTATTGCGCTGAAAATATTTCAAAGAAAGCGAATTTCAGCTTGAACCTTGGAAAATCGCTCTAAAATAAGATAATAGGTATACTAAACTTTTCGCAGAATTTACGCAATTAATCAATTAAATCTTTAAATATCCCTAAAAATGTCGGCGTTCCAATTCAAAGATGATTAAGAATGATCTTGAAATTAGTCAGCGGTATTTTATGAGACTTCAACTGTAATTTGCCTCTGTTTAACTACTAGGTACTGTTAAAGCTACTGGAATTGTTCCTTAATTTTGTAGGAAATATTTTCATTTATGAGTCAGTCTAATATATCCATTATAATACGACAGAAAAATTCACTTTCATCAATAAACTTGCAAATTTTAAACTCACATGATCCAATTAGTTTCGAGTTTTCTCATATATTAAATGACTCATGACACGCGTTCGGAAGTGCTACTTTTTCTTTAGGTGCTAAATTAACACTGATACAATTTTACAAATACAGATGTTTGTACCCCTATTCATTCTAGAGTGCTAGAATATAGAATAACAAAAAAAAATGATACACACTAAGAATTATAATAAGAATTGAACAAAGAAACCGGGTAATAATAAACCTTGTACAATAAAGGACAAGTTGGTCAAAAAGTCAAGCAATAAACTAATAACAGTCAAAAATAATCCTAGAGCAAAAAATAATAAAAGGTGAAAATAAAAAGAATAATAAAAACTGAAGGGGATAATTCTTCATGCTATTTGGATTTCTATTGAAAATATTAAGTGAATGCTATTATAAACATCTAATTGACTATTAAGTGAAAGTCCTTAATGTTTGAACTGAAAATTAAGTTTGAAATCCTTGTCCTCTATATATATATATTTTAAACTCTGGACTAAATGTGTGACTTTCCTCTACCAAGTAGTTGCATTATGAGAATTGGTTTTAATCTATTCAAAAAATATTATGAACATTTTGGTATGTAAAATATGCCAATGTTAATTTAGCATCTGGAGAAGAAGTTGTACTTCGAAACGCGCGTTATACGTATATCTACACATCACCGAACTTCTTTCATCTGTCTCGAAAATATATGGATTCGTTATACGCAATGGCAAATATTTCAATAATTCTTCAATATTCATAGGACTATTTAATGCCCTAATCCAGGGATTCCAAAAGTGCCCCCCAAAGGGGGGCACTTGATATGTCAGGAGGGGCGTCAGCACAAGACCAGTTAAAAATAAGAATTTCTAAATAAATAAAATCAGAAGTGACTGGAATTCATTGTTTTATACATCGTCAAGCTTTGGCAGCCAAAACGCTTCCAAACGAAATCAATGATGTCCTAAAACAGTGTATAAAAGTTGTAAATTACATAAAAAACAGTTTTATTTTATTTATATTAAAAAACAGTTTTTAAAAACATTTTATTTAAAATTGTACGAATTACTGGCCATAGCATTGGAATGGAAATGGACACCCCTAGTCCTTAAAACTGCTACTGATTGTTTCCTGTAGAGTTGGCGATCATCATAGCGATAATATAGTTACTAATTTTTTCATATCTACAGCGCTCGAGTAAAAACTATTTTCTGAGTATCGTCAAATGCCAAATATTTCAAAGACGTTTTTCGAACATCTCAACTCAAAATTGTGGTTACATTTTCTGCACAAGCGATCTTTCATGAGGCCGTGTTGAAAATCGAAGCCATTAGAGGAGGTTCCGTAATGTCCTGCTCTGGAAAAAAAAATAAATAGTCACGTTAGGTACAATACCTGTTGAGAATAAAGAATTTATTATTATTATTCAACATATGAGAAAATTTAAATTTGAGTTTCATTATGGATATTCATTTTCTCGAAGTATTGGCCACATCAATAATTTATTCCCTTATTAGTTAACATACTAAAATAAATGAATTATTATCTTTTCGCAATTATTAAAAAACCACCCGACCTCATATTATACAACCACCACACATTAATAATGCATATCTGAACTAAATACGATCATCTTCGTTATAGTTATACCACGCGTTTAATATTTCAACGTAATATCTGCATAATGAATCCGCCTTTGGCGAATAAGGACTATTAATCCGGCTCGACTGTCATAGTAGCTTATAAGTTTGCTTTCGCTTCTCGTTTCTGGCGTGTGTTCTTTGGTCATCAGTTCGGGCAGAAACAGCGGTTTTATCGTTTAAACAAAGTCAAGGTGATTGGTCTGGCGCCTTGATTCCACTCATGAATATGTTGATATGTTGTTATAATTCATATGCCAGCTAGTTACGAGTTCGAAAAGATTCTGTAAAGATTGTTCTTCACGAACAGTTTTCACTTGTCATTGTGATAATATGAGGTTTGGTTGAAATGTCACAAGTTCGTCACAATGTTTCATCAAGTCTTCGATTTGTACCTCACTGCCAGAGTTGAAATTTGATGAATATTTCGGGCTACTCAATCATTTTCAAGAGTGATATAAAAATTTTATACACGATTAATGAAAAGATTTAATATATTACAGTAAGTTTTTTGAATCCGTCTACGAGTGTTTGGATAAACAATTGTTTAATGAGATTGAATTCTCGCTTAACTCTTGGTGAAACATAATTGAATATTAAAATAAATTAAACTCTTGGCTTAATGTTTCACGATTTATTTAACAATATGTATAGTCAACATGTTTCGAGCGTTAGCTCATTTTCAAGACTAAACTACTATAAGAGATGTACAACAAATTTATATCTACAAAATGGATTTGAGTAGGGAGGATAGTTGAAAATCTAATTGTTCATTTACAATTTCTTCTTTTCTCTTCCAAGAACTGCTAATTTCAATTGCTTCCAGAAGGTCTAAACGTTTACCTTTATTACCTGAGTGTAGGCATTTAGTTTTATCATAATCTATGAAGTGATTAGAGCTAATACAATGTTCTGAGAATCCAGTTTTATTAACATTGTACAAAATCGACCTTTTATGTTCATCAACCCGAGTTTTTATTCTTCTACCTGTTTGGCCGATATAAAATGCTGGACATTCATTACAAAAAATCTTATAAATACCGCTTTTGTCTTCAACATTTGTCTTTTCTTTATTATTCACTAAAAGTGACTTAATATTCCTTTTGTTTGTACAAATTTGTACAAACAAAAGGAATATTAAGTCACTTTTAGTGAATAATAAAGAAAAGACAAATGTTGAAGACAAAAGCGGTATTTATAAGATTTTTTGTAATGAATGTCCAGCATTTTATATCGGCCAAACAGGTAGAAGAATAAAAACTCGGGTTGATGAACATAAAAGGTCGATTTTGTACAATGTTAATAAAACTGGATTCTCAGAACATTGTATTAGCTCTAATCACTTCATAGATTATGATAAAACTAAATGCCTACACTCAGGTAATAAAGGTAAACGTTTAGACCTTCTGGAAGCAATTGAAATTAGTAGTTCTTGGAAGAGAAAAGAAGAAATTGTAAATGAACAATTAGATTTTCAACTATCCTCCCTACTCAAATCCATTTTGTAGATATAAATTTGTTGTACATCTCTTATAGTAGTTTAGTCTTGAAAATGAGCTAACGCTCGAAACATGTTGACTATACATATTGTTAAATAAATCGTGAAACATTAAGCCAAGAGTTTAATTTATTTTAATAAACAATTGTTTGTTGCGGGGTTATTTTTCGATTTATCTTCGGCATTTGATTCGCTATCCTTTGAATTTATATTTGATAAATGCTACAATTTAGGTTTTAAATGCGTTTTTCTGAATTGGTTACGTAGTTATCTTCAAGGAAGAACAGTGGTAGTGATAAAAGGCGAGAGTTATTCTCAGAGGCATGACATTGTTTTTGGGGTGTCGCAAGGCTCTGTACTCGAACCTCTTCTATTCATATTGTTTATGAAATGATCTGCCTTGTCTCAAGTGTTTAATATTTCTGAGGTTATTTTTTTCTTCTCTTTTCAAATAAAGTTGTATATTATTTGAATATAAATTTAACCAATATTTTTGTTCGAGGGCTGAGTGGAAGATCAGACTCAAAACTGAATTCAGTCCTTTTGAGAGCATTCTTCTTAGTTGTAATTTTTGAATCAATTGAATGAATGTAATTTTATAATGTAAGGAATGTTTCTCAATAAATTTTATTTTATCATTATTATTACACTGACGTTAAAAAATTAATATACTTTTTACATTCGTTAATAATTTCAATCATGACTTAAATTCAAATGAAATATTTATTTTACATAACATGAAAAATACCACGCTACTCTTACAAAATTACATAAATCAAATTCATTTTGTAGTTAAAAGTAGCTCTAATAGATGGCGTTCTTTTCTTCAATCGACTAGCTTGCATCGATAAGTTTAACTTTTTATCGATGTGAGTTTGTAGCAAACGTGGCGTAACAAATTACGTTACGTTCCACCATTGGATATCAGGTACATTCTGTTGATGTGCCTCCCAACCAATTCTAATCTCAAGTGTTTCATTATTTGAAAATAAAGAAAACGGCATTTTAGATTGAAACAATTATCAGTTGTCAAAGTCGCACGAATTCGCTACAATTTTTCTTTCATTCGGTTTTCTCATCAATTTCTCAGTTGTCTATGAAAGAACTCTCATTATCATCTTTTTCTAAATATTAATTGCCTTTTCCATTTTTAGTGAGATGGTCTATATAAGGACAGTACAGCTACCTACATACATAAAATGAAGTTGGATTTTCAATAGATGTTGTTATCTCATCTAAAATATGCAAATAATAGTCCATTGAGTCACAGTAGATTGATTATGAGATAATTCTCTTCATTATTTCAATAACTTACATCATTTCAGTGCTTCTTCATTAGAAATATTGATGTAAAGCTTGAAGAACATCTGGGACAAATATCCCATTTCTTTTAACATCAGTAATAATATTTACAGATAAAAGTTTATAAACTAGCTACTACGCTTCATGCCTGATTGTACTGTGAAATTATTAGACGTAATCGTTCAACATACGAAGTATAACGGTGTTGTCAGTTTGCCGATGTTGTCAGATGTTCTGTTTTTTTCCGAAAACTCCTTATTTCGCTTTGAATTGAATTTATTCCGATTAAATTGGATTTTGTTATTGAAAAATAATTTTTTGTTGTTGTCGCCAAGTACTATTTTTAATTTCATAGAAACTGTGATCTGTTGCGGGATCAACGACGTTATATATGTTCTTCCATTCTATAATCCATCTATATTCAAAATTTCATCGATAAATATTAGTGCGTTTTGATATAAATCAGTAACAGTAATCTAGGATATACATTTCTTAATCCAAGGAAAAATATAAATCAAATTCCCTACTAACTTCTGTTTTATGGTTCGTTTCAGTATCACGAAATCTGACAAAAAGACAAGTAGTTTCTACTTAAATGTGATAAAATTTATTTTTTATTCCACAAACGTGACAAGTTAAATAAACAAATTGGGAGGAAACATATGTGTCTTGTGAAGAATTGGATGTGTTTTCACTTGATTGAGAAACGTCATTATCCGAATGAAATATCAATTAAAATAAATAAAAAGGGTTCCTTTCTAAACTCACTGAAATACAGTTCCAGTGATTTATCTACATCGTCAGATTCTTAAACAATATATTTCATTGATAGCTTCAAATGAAAGGGTAATTAAATTTTACGAATCAGATGATGGTTCGTAATTTAATTTATAACAAGATTTCTTTGATGTATTTCGACATGAAATAATCAGAGTATAACTGCATCACATTACCTACTTGGTCTAAGAATCTTATGTAATATCAAGTGAAGATATGTACGAGGTTTGTTAAAAAAAAAGGTCGAATCTAGATTTTTTTCGTGAAGTAATTATTTACTCATAAATATCCATTTTGTATCCTTCAAAGTAATTATTTCCTCACAGATATAATGCACTTATGCCAGCGCTTTTTTCAATCCTCGAAGCATTTCTGAAATGCTCTTTTCGGTATGGTCATCAGCTCATTCTTCGATTCTAACTTTATCTCATCAATTGAGGCAAAACGCTTTCTTTTCATTGACCTCTTCAGTTTTTGGAATCGGAAAAAGTTACAGGGAGCCAAATCTGGTGAATACGGTGGTTGAGGCATCATTACGTTGTTGTTTTTGGCCAAAAAATCACGAAACACCATTGATGTGTGAGCTGGTGAATGCATGATTCGTTTTTCCACAATACAATCGTTTGGGCCATATTGATCCACGCAAATGTTGCATTACTTTCTTGTAGTATCCCTTATTAACGGTACGATCTGTTGGCAAGAACGCATGGTGCACCACGCCGTTGTAATAGAAGAGCAAAAAGAGTGTCGTAACAGAGAGCAAAACCTTCATATTCGATCGAACTTTTGTCGTGCTTTTTTCTGGCTTGGTTCTTGATTGGACCTTGGTTTCGACGTCATAACCATATGCCTATGTTTCGTTACCAGTTATCATCTTTTTGAGCGAATCTGGATCGTCGTTGACGTCATTTAACTACTCCTGAGCTATACTAATGCGAGGTTGCTTTTGCTCAAAATTTAGCAATTTCGGAACAAACTTCGATGCCACACTTTTCATGCCCAAAACATCCGAGAAAATTGCATGGCACGTGCCGATTGATATGCCAACTTCTGCAACTTCCCTAATAGTGATTCGACGATTTTGCAAAACCGGTGTCTTTTAATTTTGTTTTTATTGTTCTTAATGTGTCTCGATAAATTATTGTTCGTTATCGAGACATATTAAGAACAATAAAAACAAAATTGAAAGAGAAGACGAATCAGGTGTTTACCAATTGAATTGTGGAGCATGTCCTGGTATGTATATAGGTAAAACTAGTAGAAATTTCGGTACTAGAATACAGGAACATTTATATAGCTTTGCCCATAATAAAAGTAATTCGAATTATGCTAACCATTTATTAACAGAAAACCATACTTTTAATACGAATTTCAAAATTTTACACAATATAGAGAGAAGTAGTCAATTAGATTATTGGGAAATGGTGGAAATAAATCGGCTTAAAAATTCTGGAAATTTGCACAATGAACAGATAGAATTAAACAATTCACCATTGCTAAACCTTTTCAGGTAATAGAAATTATTTTTCGGAATGGAATATCTTAGGTAAAACCAAAACCATAGAATCCCAAAATTCCCTGATATTTATACCTGTGTTTTTCAAAATGTTATTATTCTGTAAGCATCTGAAGAAGTTGTTTGTAAGCATGGAAACGCGTCATGCTATGTAGTCAATAAAGTCTAAATCATAAGTTCAAGTGTTTGAATTCAAGTTTATATTCAATTATAATGGATTTACATCAAGTAAACGCCAACACTATTAAATATTCAGATGTTGCTTCAATCGCAAGATCAAGATTTGACTGAAAGCAACTTTGAGGAAATTGTTAAATTCACAGCCTATTGAGGAAGAGGCTTCAACGAGCACGGCAAGCCTGACATTTAATTTGAAAATTCTTAGTGAAGGTTTAAGAATGGCTAATGGGCATTATGATTTTATTTATGAAAATTGATCGATTGATGGAACGAAGTCTTTTTTAAAAGCAAATTGCTAAAGTCATTGCTTAATATTAGTTTGAATTGAAGGAACCTTTAAAAACTGCCAAGCAAGAAAAAATTACAAAATCCTTTAAACAATTACCTAAGCCTGAAGATAATAATTAAGCAATATGATCAAAAACTTCAATTAATTTTTTTATATACTTTTTTTCATTTGGTCACCCAGGAACGTATCCTCTATAATCTCATATAAATTACCATTCCATATTCACGGTTTCTGCATTCGCGGCATATTTTCGGAACGTATACCTCGCGAATGAAGAGCTTTTAATGTACAGTTTACAATAGCCAAATAAAGATTGAATAAATGTAATAGCATAAAAGTAGGAACAATTCTTCTGACTGTTGAACATCAAATCTTAAAGTACAAAAAAGTGGTAAACTATCCACTATATACGAGATTTATAACTAATTAAAGTGTCTTGAAATAAAACAATGGTTTTTAGGTATTCGTTGTCTCACAGAATAAAATTAAATAAAATACACACTCGACGAATCTAATAACTTTCAACCTTAATACAATATAATTAACCTCCTTTCGATATATCCAAATAAGTTCTGCAATTGACCTTCAAAGACGAGTTAACCTTCGTTAAGCAAAAAGTCGAAAAAAAATTTCAGCTTGTATTTCCTTATAAACATCTGGATTTTTGAGAGTTTATAGTAGGGGACATATGTAGGTGATGTTTCGGTATTGCTTATTTGTACATTATCGCAAGGAACAGTTACTGCATTGTTATACACTCGGTTGTAGGACTGGGAGTATTTAAAATTCAAGGCCGTGTTTTATTTCAACGAGTTCGCTTGTTTTTTTCGCGCGACAACATCAGCAGATCGTTAATTTCGTTGAATTTAATAAGTGTATAATGATGCAAAAAATAAATCTTGATTTAAATCAGACCTGATGTAACTTTTTTTCTTTTTATTATCTACCACTATCATCTGCTAGTTATAAAATTATCTTAATCTTGTATTTGTGAGTTTCATAAACAAGGTATAAGTAAGGATGAACAGTTTTTATTCGTTGGTGCTTACATTTCAAACAAAATGAATTTGAATGATCTATTATCTATCCATGATAGTAATTATTATTTATTTTTTTGGGAATAGTGATGGGTACCCTTTGTTTCATTCGATGTTATTTTTTATATGCATCCTCTTTAACATTTTATTATTATTATGTCCAAAAAGTTGAATTTTTCCCTTATACAAATGTAAATTGTAATTTTTCGTGGAATTTTTTAAAATTTCAGGTATTTGATTTAAATATAATCTTCAGATAAAATAAAAATAGTCATCGAGATATCTTTTGTAGTTTAATAAATTATATTGTTTCTCATTATTAATTATGATTTTTTCTAAATATTTCAATGTTGTTATAATGAAAATATAATATGATGAATATTTGAAATATTGTATAAATACGAAACGAAATTAATATAAAATACATATTATATAATTATGTGAATGTAAATTTATCTATATTTATTTACAGTTTGAATAATTACTGAAATAATTCCGGAAAACCTTAAAATATATATTACTATGTAAATACTTTATAAGATTTTCGTTACAACATCTAATTTCAAAAATAGCTTTCATTTATTTTATTATTATTATTTTTTTCATTTTAAGCGAGATTCTGAAATTTTAGTGCAATTTCCCATCGAATTTTTGAGGGAACTGTGAAGTTTATGCGGAAACTGATGTAAAATCGTGATCTGCGCCCCTGACTTGATAAGGAAAAGTCAATTTTCAGGATAAAAAGTTTTCGAGAAATTTTCGCGAATTTTTATGATTTTCGTCGGAAAAAAAGTTGAAAAAAGCATCTTTCTTCCAATTTGGATGAAAATGCGATTCTGAGTGAATCAAGGTCGTAGAACACATATTTCTAATTAGATTTCCAATACAACATCTAATTTGGAAGATATCTTTCATTTCGCGTAATTTTGAAATTTTAGTGCAATTTCCCTTCAAGTTTTTTTATCAAGAAATCTATTTCGAAGATAGTTTATGAGAGTTTTTGAGGGAACTATGAAGTTTATGAGGAAACTAATGGAAAATCGTGATCTGTGCCCCTGACAGAATAAGAAAAAATCAATTTTCAGGACAAAAAAATTTTGGAGACATTTTCAAATTTTCATAATTTTCGTCGAAAAAAAAGTTGAAAAAACTTCTTTCTTCCAATTTAGATGAAAATGCGATTCTGACTGAATCAAGATCGTAGAACACATATTTCTAATCAGATTTCCAACACAACATTTAATTTAGAAGATAGCTTTCATTTTCCGTGATTTTGGAATTTTAATGAAATTTCCTTCGAGTTTCTGAGGAAACTGATGATATATTCGCGATCTGCGCCACTGATTTCATAAGATAATGTAATTTTCAATGTCAATGGAAAATTTTCATCATTTTTGTCGAAAAAAAAATTTTTTCAAATTTTTTGAAAAACTGAAATGAGGCTGTCATTAATAATACATATTTCCGAACAGACTTCCGATACATCTACTTTGGAAGATAGCTTTCATTTCGCGTGCTTTTGAAATTCTAGTGCTGAAATTATATTATAGGTACTACTAAACTACGGAAGAAAATAAAATAATATAATGATGAAGATTTCTTTAACTTTCAGATAGTTTTGTTTTTCCGAATAAATATCAACAATTGTGATGATTGCTCTTCATTTTCCGTAGAAAATTTCATTAGGAAGGGAAACTGAATGTTGGAAACTTTCCTATACCGAGTTCTGAAATCTTTTACGTCCAAAAGACCCACATAAAATTGAAATTCAGCCAACTCGTTTCCCGGAAATAGTTCGGATTTTTCGTTACATGGTCGGATGTTTTGGCGACAAACATTTCATGATATACAAACAAGCTGAAAGCTATATTTATTATACTTATACTTCAATAAATTTCAAACTCACTGTGAACGAAAATTGCATGTTAAAATAATTGTTGTTTTCATTTATCTTTGTTACTCTTAGACAAAGAAATGTTTATTATTCGTGACTGAGAACGAAAATGATTCATAGATCCTTTAGAGGTTTCACATTAATTATGGTTGTCGTGTTAACTATACCAAGTAATTTTGTTATCTAGTGTACTTATGTACGTAATTTATTTCTTTTGAATCTTCACTCTGAACTTGAGTTTGTCAATGTTATAATTTGTAACGAAACATCAACTCTAATCTGAGTATTAATAAAAGCTATTGCATAGCATTTTTTGTCTACTTATGCAATTATAATCATTTATTTATTTTTTATTTATGCAGTATTTTTTTCTTTGATATTAATTCAAGTTACACTTTTTGAGCGTGATGACCGATAAGAAAACAAATTTTTTTCTTTCATTGAATAAATGAGGAGTTAATATCGTTCAAATATTTTTATTATCTTACAAGACATGTAGGTTATTCAGGAATTTGTATCATTGAAACAGGTTTATGGTAACTGAAGTAAGAAACATAAGTTTGAGACTTGATGTCCTCTAAATATCTGAAAAATACCGCGTAAATGGTTGTCCCATATTTTGTTGTGGATTCTTGTGGATCATTATTCATTTTCAAATTCAATTTTTTTTATCAGCGAAGTTGATGTCGAAATTGCCTTCCACGATAAGTGGAAATTTATTACCATTTGTACCAAGTATTCTCGACCCCTTCTTCAGTGTACTCCAGTAAATTGCGACGAATAAAATGCTCTACCTCGTCCAATTTTATTTTCGGAGAAATGTAAATTGCTACCATGACTATGTGTATGTGATTGCATAAGCACGCACAAATATCTCCAACAAATGAGCGCCAGTAGAGTCGTACCATTATAGATACACGTTAAGCGAACGCTCGGCCGAGTTATATGGTAGGCAGAGTGGGGGGTGTTAGGTTTTATTTTCGTTACGGAATTTCTCGATTCAGTCGCCGCGCTCAAAGCCCGTGGTAAAAGCTATGCAATATGCAATAGCTTAAAAATAAATTCCAGTAAATCCCAAATATTACTGAAGCTGATCAGAAATTGACGAGTTCTGTCAATTTTGGCTTATTCGTGAAATCAGATAAAAATGAATGATGCCTTGGAGTGCGAGAATTGCTCTTAAAATATTGAAGTCGTCATGGATGACCGATTCAGTTTTGAAGCAGAGGTATATGAGATTGTTCAGACATGTTTCTTCAAAATTGAAGCTTCGTACTCCGATCATACTTATCATCCGATTTCAGGCCTAACGGCTTTCACACTCCTTTATAGAGGAACTTTCACTTATCCCAGATATTACATATCAGAGGAATAAAGATCTACGTGGAACTTTTAAAATTATCAGACCCGTGGCGGAGGTCCCTATGGCGGTGTTATTCACGGCGGCGGCGTTGAATGATTTTCGTTATGACCCAGAAACTTCCTGACACCCTTGCTGTTGCAAATAGCACAGATTTCTGTAATTCCTCATAGGGATATTCGCCTAGTCCTGGTTCTTTGATGTTTGACAGTTACACCAGTGGACCCTGAAATGATTAGAACAGTGTTCACGACATTTATGTGCTACTGTCTCTGCACTCGTACTTCAAGTACTTCTTTGAACTTTGAAAGAAGAAGTACTTCTTTTCTTTCAAGTAATTCTTTTCGACTAGGTTCGATATTATTTTGTTGTTATTATATATTCAAATTGAGGTATCTTGATTTCTTTGGTTTGAGTTCTGAGGGCTTTTATTTCTTTATTAGTTATTGGATATTGATATTATATAACGGGTGTTTTTTTTGAGGTATATAACTTTAAGTTGGCATTACTGTTGAATATGGCGACCGATTTAACAGTTGAGAAGTGATTTATTCTCAGTTTGGTTTGGCAATTCATCATGAATAGACTCACGCCTGAACAACGCTTGCAAATTGTGCAATTTTATTTCCAAAATAATGTTTGTGTGCGGAATATGTATCGGGCGAATTTTGTTAAGCGATGAAGCGCACTTCTGGTTGAATGGCTACGTCAACAAACAAAACTGCCGCATTTGGAGTGAAGATAATCCTCAAGTGTATGTCAAAACACCCTTGCATCTAGAAAAACTGACTGTTTGGTGCGCTTTATGGGCTGGTGGAATCATTGGTCCGTACTTCTTCAAAAACGATGATGGCCAGAACGTTACAGTCAATGGTGATCGGTATAGAGCCATGATTACTAACTTTTTCATTCCTGAATTGAACAACCATGATGTCCAGGAGTTGTGGTTTCAACAAGACGACGCAACATGTCACACAGCTCGTGCCACAATCGATTTATTGAAAGACACGTTTGGTGACCGCCTAATTTCACGTTTTGGACCTGTGAATTGGCCTCCAAGATCTTGTGATTTAACACCGCTAGACTACTTTCTGTGGGGCTATGTAAAGTCATTGGTCTATGCGGATAAGCCACAAACGCTTGACCATTTGGAAGACAATATTCGCCGTGTTATTGCCGATATAAGGCCACAAATGTTGGAAAAAGTCATCGAAAATTGGACGTCCAGATTGGACTACATCCGATTCAGCTGTGGCGGTCATATGCCAGAAATCATGTAATGACACAAGATTATCTTCCGAACAAATAAAAATTTTTGTCAATCCAATGATCCATCGTTGTTTTATTGCAATTTAAAGTTCTATACCTCTAAAAAAATACCCTTTACTTAGATGATTATATATGCTAATGTTTTTTATTATTATTATTATTTTTTAATATTGTATATCTATGTTGTTATTGATATTTTTAGTCACCATATTTTGTATTCATTATTCATTGTGTATTTCCAGCAATTCGGTAGTTACTTGTTGGAAATATATGCTTATTATTATTATTATTAAAAAAATATTTGCCAGGTGAAAACAGGCAACCAAGAAGAATATGTATTAGTATAGTCTTCGACGTAATCTTTCTCGTTCAAAATGAAAAAATTTGAAGAATTGGTCAATGTTTTCCTCAAATCTTCAATGTTATAATCATTGAGAAACCTCAAATCGTCACGGTCAGACCGTTTCGGCCGTCATCTGTGAAAAGGAAGTGAATAATTTCTCCTACATTCCATTCATCTTATCTAATTCTGAAATTGATATCAATTACGAACGAACTCTGGTTAATTACAATGAAGTCCATTTTTTTATTGACTCCCACGTACTGTCTGGTTTTACACGATGTGTACGTGAAGATTATCCTGTAAGAATTATTGATGTTTTATATCGCACCAACATGAAGGAACATATCATTATCTCCGAGATTAGTAGTTATACCTTCGTGCAGATTTTTTATTGGAAATCCAATCACAAGTTCTTACAAAACGTTCGGTTTTTTTTCAGTAAATTATCTTCATAAGGTAAGATTGCGTTGAAATGATTATATGCGATTAAAATATCGTTAGTTATGAATTCTTCAGTTGTTACTCGTAGTATATGGCAACAGTGTGGCTTATTAGAGAAAAAATGACGATGAAAATACCAGGATAAAACAATAGGATAGGGCGTAACTACGTAAGATCTAAAACCGGTGTGAAGTTAGCAACGAAATCCCAGCAACGAATAGTACCTAAAGGTGTCACACAGGTAAAGATGTGTATGTAAGAACTTCGAAATACCAATTCGGTAATCAAGTATACATTTGCTGAAAATAAAATATTTCACTTTTTCACATATTTCGAAATTGTCGATCGTGTAGGTAGATTGTAGAGTGTTTTGTTTGAATATTATCCTCACTTCCGATAGGAAATGGTCACTTAAATGTTGCAATCGTTGTATAGGGTTGATGGAGTTAAAAATAGTTATATTTTTAAAAACTGAGTTAGATCACAAAACTTTGTTTAATGATTTGGTCTACACATTTCAATCCCTTTCGGTGGTACATAGTCATTTCAATGTCGCAACCGTCATTGGCGTCGTATAGGGGTGATAAGGGTAAAAAACTGTTTTAACTTTCAAACCAAGTCAGTTCACAAACATTGATGAATGATTTTTTCTACACGTTTCAATCTCTTCCGACGGTATATGGTCACTTCAATGCCGCAACCGTCATTGGCGTCGCATAGGGGTGATAGGGGCAAAAACTTGCTGTGTTTTTTGAATCAAGTTAGTTCACAAGAGTTTGTTCAATGATTTTGTCTACGCGTTTTAATCTCTATCGATGGTTTTTAGTCATTACAATGTCGCAACCGTCATTGGCGTCGTACAATTCGGTTTAAAATAGAGCAATTTTTTTCGTCTATCGCCCTTATGTGACGCTATTGACGACTTCGACATTGAAATTCCCATGAACAATCGAAAGGGATTAAAATGTGTAGACAAAATCATTCATAAAATGTTTGTGAACTGACTTAGTTTGAAAGTTACAACAATTTTTTACCCTTGTCACCCTTATGCGACGCCAATGACGTTTGCTACATTGTAATGACTAAAAAATATACTATAGAAAAGGAATAAATCAATGTGAAGACAAAATCATCGAACAAATTTTTGTGAACTAACTCAGTTTGAAAAATACAGCAATCTTTTGCCCCTATCACCTCTATGTGACGCCAATGACAGTTGCGACATTGGAGTGACGATAAATTATCGAAAGGGATTGAAATGTGTAGACAAAATTATTAAACAAATTTTTGCGAACTGACTTAGTTTTAAAAATACAGCAATTTTTTAAGTTTGAAAAATACAGCAATTTTTTGCCACTATCACTCCTATACGACGCAAATGACGGTTGTGACTTTGAAGTTACCATATGCTATCGAAAGGCATTGAAATGGGTAAATAAAATCATCAAACAAATCTTTGTGCACTAACTTAGTTTGAAAAATACAGCAATTTTTTGCCACTATCACCCCTATACGACGCCAATGACGGTTGTGACATTGAAGTTACCATATACTATCGAAACGGATTAAAATGTGTAGACCAAATCATCGAAACAAATTTTTGTGAACTTACTCAGTTTAAAAAATACAGCCTTTTTACTCCATCGTCACTATACGACGATTCCAACATTTGAGTAACCATTTCATATAGAAAGTTATAATAATATTTAAACAAAATACCCTATAATCTACCTACGCTATAATCTAAATACGCTATATTGATTGCAGAGTTGTGACTTCGAAATATATAAAGAAATGAAATATTTCGTTTTCACCAAATGATGAACTTGATTGCTGAGTTGTGACTTCGAAGTTCATATATACATATCTTGAAGTGTGTTTTATTTGTGTGGATATTTTAGTTGGGAGATTTCAATTTTCATTCATCATTGAAGCGTCGTATGCACTTCTTCTTTGTCCTAGTTTTCAGACTTGCGCATTTTATTATTCATTGTCCGAACTTGTTAAGCAGACTAAACTTTCATGTATCTCGTGTAAAAGTTGAGAGAGCACTCTTTCTTCCTCCAGACACCACACAAAAATGTTTTAAAATTCTCCCCGATACATAACCTATGTAGTTATAATGTGTAACGGGAAAGTGGATATCGAAGTGGATATTCTTTCATTTGTTTTGGTGTAAAACCTCTCAAAGGAAGTATTTGGTGACAGCATGTTTCTCCCATTTTTCCATTACCTATCACGAAAACACGGAAGCGTCTCCGCAATGTGCTCTCAAACGCAAACTAACGTTAGTGATTGGGTTGAAACTTTAATACAAGTTCAGTAGGAATGTTAGGCCAACGCTTGTTCAGGCCGGAAACTTTTCACCCCACCCTCGTATGTCCCGAAATCTCGAACAAAATTTTAACATTATTGCCTATATTTCATACTTTTAGTAAGCTGAGAATTCATATTTTAATTTTTCTTGGATGACTTGAATGGCTTTTTGAAAAACAGTTATTTATGTTTTCAATTCGAGATGTAAGAACTCTTTGTCCTAAAATTTCTTGTATATTTTAACCATGAGCATTCATGTATCAGATGCAGATTCGTATTGTGGGCGATGTTGATTCTCAGTTTCTCTTTTTCATTTTAACAACAATACGCGACAGCTGTCGAATAAAATGTTTATATAATTGAATAAGATACTCCCATAAAAAGGAAATCGGATCTTTTCCCAATTCATTCCTACGCGTTTTATACCGGTGTCTCTAAAAATGTTATCAATTTATCAAGTCGACCTAAGAAATACAACCGCAGATGTTTCCCACGAATATTCGAGGTTAACGAATAATTTGGTAAGAAATTAAAATAATTATATTCAAACGAAAACTGAAGGAAATTTCGTTTCTCCAAAATTTAAAAAGTAATCATTTATTTTTTCATATTTATAGGTACTTCATTCATTTCAAATAAAATTAAAATATTTTCAAAATAAAAGCGAAGTTGCAAATATTTTCTCAGCTCTGATTCAGCATGAAGTGGAGATCAGATTTTGTCCGAGGTTCCGTTTTCAACAAATTTCTCTTTCGTTAGTTTTGTTGTTTTATATTCTTGTTTCTACAGATCCAGCTTTCATTCAAATTCGATTATCTGAAGTACGTGTATGGCTGCTTTATCAAAAAACTGTGAATATTCTTTATAACATCAACAATTATTCTTATCGCCTTTTTAGAAACTGCAGTATATGATTAACTCCAGATAACTGTATCTGCATGCTTATTTTCCCATTGTTTATTACGATTTCATTAGACTTTATAGTTGGACAAACAATGATGCACATATAAATATTGTGAGTTGTGTGGTTTTGAAATTATAAAATGCATCAGTGCTCGAATCTCTATTTTTGTTGATAATATTCCATTGAAATCAAGTGCAGTATTTTTAAAGTGATAAACAAGTTAAAAACAAGTTGATTTGAACATTTTTTGAACTAGATAGATATTAATGCAAAATTTATCTTTACAGAGATATTAGATAAGAATTGCATTAGAAGGAGAAAAGTATGATAAAGTTTCGTCTTGAATATGTGTATTGTGTACTAATATGTTATTGATCTGTATCATTTTGTTTAATGAACAGTTTTGAGTTGACACAAGGCACTAACATATTAAATTAAAAATCACTGAAATTATACAATATTTTAACTAAATTATAGGAAAATTCTCTCTTATTATTTGAATCAAAATATATAATATGGAAATGTAATATAATATAGAAAATGACACGGAGGTTTCACTTTCACTAGGTGAGACATTAGGTTGAATAATGAATGAAAATCATAACCTGGCTCAAGATCCACTGAGTACGAGGGTGAGGTGAAAAGTTTCCGACCTGACCGAGAAAAACGATGTTTTAAAAATTGTTTTTGCTTTATTTTTCAACGTAATCTCCATGAACACTGATACATTTCTCATAACGGTGTTATATATATCTAATTTAGTTATACCAGCTTCAAACGTAGATTCGTCAAGTTCCTCAAAATACTGATTTATAGTTTCGATAACTTCATCGTGGTCCCAAATCATTTTTTGAGGTTTGGAAACAGGTAATAGTCGCTGGGGGCTAAGTCTGGAGAGTAGGGAGGATGCGGCATCAATTCAAGCTTCAGTTCGTGGATTTTGGACATCGCAACAATCGACGAATGCGGTGGTGCGTTATTGTGATGAAACAAAAATTTTTTCTTCGCAAAATGAGTTGGTTTAATTTGCACCTCGTCCTTCAAACGTTGCAATGAGTCTGCGTAGTATTGCCCAGTGATAGTCTTACCCTTTTCCAGATAATCAATGTGCATAATTCCTCTGGCATCCCAAAAAAAACAGTAGCCATAACCTTGTTTGCCGATAAAATTGTGTTTGCCTTCTTTAGAGTTGTTTCTTCCTTTCTAACCCACTGTTTTGAGTGTTCTATATTTTCAGGAGTGTACTTGTGAACCGTAGTCTCATGAACAGTTATGAATCGAGGCAAAAAATTCGTTTGGATTACACCAATACAGCGTCAAATTTTCGTTAGAAATGTTTTTTCGAATCACTTTTTGGTCGATCGTTAGCAAACGCGGCACCCATCTTGCACACAAGTTTTCGATGGTCAAATGGTTGTGCGAAATATTTCGCACACGTTCAGCTGACATCCTACAGGTCTCAGATATCTCGTGCACTTTCAATCTGAGGTCTCCCAAAACTATTTGATGGATTTTCTCAATCAATTCCGAAGTTCTGACCTCAACGGACCTTCCTGAGCGAGGCTGGTCATAGGTGCTCACACGACCCATTTTGAATTCAGAAACCCACTGCTAAATAGTTGAATATGATGGGGAGGAGACTCCTAGTGTTGAATCCATCTCTTCTTTTATTTGTTTTGGTGTTAAACCTATCAAATAGAAGTATTTGATGACACCACGTTTCTCCAATTTTTGCTCTCAAACGCAAACTAACGTAGTGATTGCACTGAAACTTTACATACAAGCTCAATAGGAATGGAACTCGTAAGACGCGGGTCCAAACGTAGACCTAGTGGCCTAGTATCTCTAGTTCAGGCCTGCAACTTTTCACCCACCTTCGTATATTAACAACTCCACATATTTTTCGGGTGATTCGTTCATTAGCAAAAAAAACTATAAAATTAAAAATTAACAGACCTATTAACACACTTATTACATTAACATTAGCAAGAACAATAAGATTATTAACTGAACTTAAGATTGTTAATATATTGAGTTGTTAATATACTCGGCGAAAGTCAAGCCAAAAGTTTTAAATTGATAATTGATGAGGCCGATACTTGGAGAAAATTAATATCCATAATACAACAATATTGAAAATTTTCTCATAATTTAATATAAAATACGCATGACGACGTTTCGAAGTACTACTTCTTTATCAAATGCTGGATTAATACTATGTGTAATCTTACAAAGTCAGTACTTATAGCTATTTTCACAGAACATACCAGGTATCTTCTATGACAAGTAGATTAAGACCTCTTGATTTATTAATAATATAAAAATTTGAAAATTGTTCATTTTCGTTTTTAGACTTTAGTGCCTGAATGGTTCATTATTTTAGATGACCTACTACAAAAAAGCCAATACATTTCTTGTTTTTGTTGCATACATCAATAAATTTTTTCAAAAATAACATAAACAAAAATACTCGAAAAATATTCACTGAGATACACTCTGGCAAGGTAAAATCGTATGTTGCCCCCCTTTTCCCACCCAAGCCCATTACAAAATCGCATTTACAGTTCATTGTTCTAGAGAAAGTTTAGAATATCTATTCAATTTTGACATAAATCCAAGACTATTAAGTAAATGTTATCAGTAGAAAAAACCAACTAAGCTAAAACATTCTTCTTCCATTAGTTTCTAATCTGAACAAGAAACGGCTTCATTCCATATTGATACCGATTAATTAGTGGTCCCCGGTCGCCTCGTAAGCCGCAAACAATGAATTCCATACTCGTTTCGACATCCATTTATATTCAACAATAACGAAATTCAACAGTCCATTGCCGTTTATAAACGAATTTCGCAATGTTATTCGTCACTTCATTAGGTCTTATGCGAAGTCATAATAAATAACTTGTAACAATCGCTTCGTCGACGTTTATGACGCCAAGGTTTAGGTATACCTGGTAGATTTTGAGTCGTAATCAAATTGATATTATGGAAGCGTTTAATTCATTCGTCGCGTCGGTTCACCGTTAAACCTGTGAAATATGAAGACTTAGTTTTCTTGTGAAGTTTATGCTTTCAACGTGTAGTTAATATAAGCAATGTTGTTGCCAAATACGCAAAAAATTCTTCTATTAGCAAAATATGTTATAATTTTAAAAAGCGGGCTGAAATTCTTTTGTTTTATTACATCACGCTCGTATCGTCACGCTAAGTCCAGAGGCAAAATTTCGTATATTTCTTTAATAAAAGCACAGGAGGTTGAAGTAGGTTGTGAAACCCAAATAAAATGATGCTTGCGCTCGAATCATTCAGTAAATTGAGAAAAATTAATCGATAAAAGTAAATATTTGAGACGTGAGTTGATATTATGACGACGTTCAATTTTAGCTGTCATTTTATACCTGTAAAATGAAAGCTAAAATTGAACGTCGTCATAATATCAATTCACGTCTCAAATATTTACTTTTATCCCTATGAACCCTGTGAAAATAAAGACTATGTTTTCATGTGATGTTTATGTTTTCAGCATGAAATAAATTGATATTATTAAATTGATATTATAGAAGAAATGCTATTGGTAACTACGCAAAATATATCATATTAGTAGAACATCATTACTAAGTGAAATGCAAACAAAATGAAATGTTTGAAGAGAATATTCCCTATTAAAACAGAATAAAATTCTTCCGTTACATCACGCCATTATCGTCACGCTGACATCGGAAAAAAATTAATTCAACGAATTAACAATAATTTTTAGGAGTTTGCAAGAAGATTTCTGAGTTGAAAGTTTTTCATCGAAATGTGTAAGGTTCAAATTTACCCTTCAGAAGATAATTCTGGTAATAAAAATCTGGTGAATACAATGCGTCCGGTTACATCACGCTGTCATCGTCACGCTCACTCTAGAAACAATTGCGTTTACAAGAAGATTTCTGAATTAAAAGTCATTTTTCATTGACTTATACAAACATCTATTCCTAACATCTGTTTGACAGATGTCTATTTTCAAAGAGTGTTTCAATATGTCTGTTAATCGATAAAGGGGCCTTATCTATACATAAAGCTTTTGTTACATCTGCATTATTGCATCTTAGTGGTCTTTATTCTGTCTAATAACATCGATTCTATCCACTTGAAACACCCCACGAAGATTTTCTAAAACACACAAGATATGTTTGTCGTTTAGAGAACATCATTATCAGGTCAACTGCACAGAAAATCCTCTATTTAAAACAGAATAAAATGCGCCCGGTTACATCACGCCATTATCGTCACGCTCGCTTCGGAAAAAATTAATTTAACGAATTGGAAACAATTTTTATACGTTTCCAAGAAGATTTCTGAATTAAAAGTTTTTTTATCGAAATTAATGTGCATCGATTAGCTATAGGTTAATCTAT
This sequence comes from Henosepilachna vigintioctopunctata, assembly GCA_030704895.1. Classification (NCBI taxonomy): domain Eukaryota; kingdom Metazoa; phylum Arthropoda; class Insecta; order Coleoptera; family Coccinellidae; genus Henosepilachna; species Henosepilachna vigintioctopunctata. Next base: position 1,097,593 of record JARQZJ010000061.1, on the reverse strand, counting down.
ATTTCCAAGAGGGGGTTTCAAAAGTACATTTACCCTCTCGAGGGTATATCTGGTTTTCTACCACTAAACTTTGACTTATACAAACGTCCATTCCTAACATCTGTTCCACAGATGTCTATTATTCAAAGAGTGTTTCAATATGTTTGTTAATGATAAAGGGGCCTTATCTATCCATAAAGCTTTTGTTACATTGCGTTATTGCATCTTAGTCGCCTTTATTCTGTCTAACAATATCGATTTTATGCACTTGAAACAACTCACGAAGATTTTCTAAAACACACAAGATATGTTTGTCGTTCAGTTTATCATTTCAACATTGGAGAGGTACCGTTGCAAATCGTACGCTAATAGTACAGGATCCGTGGCCTATTTTTTCACCTGATTACTATCAAGCTAATTTTCCATGAGTAGCTTCATTTTGATAAGACGCCCAACAATTTCCTGTGCGAAAATTTTTGATTGTGGTAGCTAACAGAGGTAGCAATGATAAAATATGTCAATTTGATGATTCTTCAATATTTATTACTAACTGAATTGTTTTTATTAAATCTTATGATAATTATCTAAATTATTTGAAAAAATATTTGTCCTACAAAATCTATGGTTTCATCAAAGAGTCCTCCCCCTCCAACATGTATTGATAACGAGATCACCAAAAATGATTACTAACCAGCTGATTTTTTTTTATTACTTAGTTAATATTTATATAATGCAACGGTCATATTGTCCTACAAATTCCGTGGTATGTTATCCCGTCCTACGCTCAGAAATTGTTAATACCATATGACCATTTTTCTCATTACTAACTGTAGGACAAAAATATTACATAATAGGATAGTGTGTTCAGTGCCCAAATAAAACAATGTCCTAAAGAATTGTCATTTTTTCGTTTTCCTATTTCTAACATAAGATACAGTGAAAAAATCTTTTTTAAAATTTAAATAAGTTTATTTTTTGGAAAATGAGGTACAAAAATTGGTGTATTGGTGTATTTATAGATAAAAAAAATTAATCTTCATCATATTCATCTGATGAATCTTCATAATCTTCGCTACTAACATCGCTGTCATCTTCATTTATTTCACTTTCCTCACTCGTGATATCTGACTCTGTAATAACATGAAAAAATTAAGTAAATTATATAATAATGAATAATCAATCAATAAATAACAATAGTATAAATAGATTACCTTGTATTTCAGAAGATAATTCTTCAAAAGATGGACTTTGGGGACCATCAAACCAATAATATTCATATTTGCCATCAATTATTGTCCATCCAAAATTTTCCGGCAATTTTTCCGTGGGGCACCGCATATGCGCGTTACACCATATATTGCAGATAAATGCAGTTCTTTTAATTTGTTGTAACAATTCTTCTTTTGTTGGTGGCAAACTGGAAGGATCATATCCTACGATTTTTTGTTTTAAAATTTCTTCATTTTCTATTTTGATTTATATCCTTTTTCAAATAACTCGTACAGTCCTTTGTTGATATCATTTTTTGTTTTTAATGAATACACTCTGCATACATACTCTTCAATAATTTGAAATACCTCATTCGATGTTGTTAATGCTGTATTTTCAATCCGTAGGAGTCATACTTTTTCGTGCGTGCTGCTGGCGTTCATCGATTTATAAGACGTTATATTATCACGTCAAAATATATCCAAATAATTTCTCGAAAGACAAAAAAAAATAAAACGTAGTTATCTGAATAATGCTTACTAACACTCTTATACTCGACACAAACGTGGGATACCTACTACGACGGAGTAAAAATGCTCTGCGCACGCGTAACGGCAAAAATGGTCATATGGTATTAACAATTTCTGAGCGTAGGACCGGAATAACATACCACGGAATTTGTAGGACAATATGACCGTTACATTATATAAATATTAACTAAGTAATAAAAAAAAAATCAGCTGGTTAGTAATCATTTTTGGTGATCTCGTTATCAATACATGTTGGAGGGGGAGGACTCTTTGATGAAACCATAGATTTTGTAGGACAAATATTTTTTCAAATAATTTAGATAATTATCATAAGATTTAATAAAAACAATTCAGTTAGTAATAAATATTGAAGAACCATCAAATCGACATATTTTATTATTGCTACCTCTGTTAACTACCAATATCGAGAATTTTCGCACAGGAAATTGTTGGGCGTCTCATCAAAACGATGCTATTCACGAAGATTCAGCTTGATAGTAATCATTCTTACATCAATGATCTGTACTACTACTTTTAAACGTAGGAACCGGGATAACATACCACGAAATTTGTAGGACAATATGGCTGTTAAATTATATATATATTAACTAAGTAATAAAAAAAAATCAGCTGGTTAGTAATCATTTTTGGTGATCTCGTTATCAATACATGTTGGAGGGGGAGGACTCTTTGATGAAACCATAGATTTTGTAGGACAAATATTTTTTCAAATAATTTAGATAATTATCATAAGATTTAATAAAAACAATTCAGTTAGTAATAAATATTGAAGAATCATCAAATCGACATATTTTATCATTGCTACCTCTGTTAGCTACCACAATCAAAAATTTTCGCACAGGAAATTGTTGGGCGTCTTATCAAAATGAAGCTACTCACGGAAAATTAGCTTGATAGTAATCAAGTGAAAAAATAGGCCACGGATCCTGTACTATAAACATTGAAAAGTCAATATTTTAACTTCCTGGATGCCGGAGCACGTGTCTTGGATAGAAGCCATTCACGTCGTGTTCGTCTCGGGAAATTGAATATGCCTTGTCTAAAGATACCGACCCACGAATCGCATCGTAATATTTCATAACTTCGAATGTGTTCTGAGTTTCGGTTGGATAAGGCTCGGTATAAATTTTATATTGGAGTTTTGCAAACTGAGTCTTGACATGGTAAATAAAATCAAGTTTGATAGTGTAAAAGTGGAGCAGTATATGAGTGATATGTGGAATTCGTTACGTCATTTGTCAATATTGTAGGTGTATTTTCGACAAGCACAATAAATCTGTACAAATTTTCATATTAAATCGAATTATACACTTGGCTTAATGTTTCACAATTATACTCAACAATTTCAAATAGTTAACATGTTCAACTTTCCTATCAGTGTGCGTGTTCACTTTTTACTAGGGGTAATTAAAACATATGAATTATTTGAGGGAATCCCAGAAAATGCGTTTAGTTTTCAAGCAAAGACAACGTGCGGGTTGCCAGGTTGCCATATGTGTGTAAAAAAGTAAATAAAGTCTGATGACGTAATCACCATCTAGAATTCTAGACCAACATACTCCCCATGTCATGCAAAATACTCAAAGCAAAGACCCCCTATAGTACTTACGTAATACTTGAACGGCCCCTTAGCCCCCTCCCTAGCAAACGTAGATGGAACTAACAGTAATAAAATATGTAAATTAATATAATCAATTTATCTAGGAAGAAAACTGTCTAGATTTTATTACGTGAACTGGAAAGTCACGAAGAAAGGAAAATTTACTCTACATCTATATCTGTTGAAATTAAAACAAATTATTTCTTCAAGATTATTGTTATCTCGTGAAAGAAGACTAATGTTTTTCTTAAAAAGAAAGTGTTGACGTAAGAGATATAATTCGCGTAATTTTCATGTCCATTTCAAAAGGAAATCCTATTTTGCGCAACTACCAGAAAATTGCATTTAGTCGAAGTCGCCCAAGAGAAATTCTCGTCTAAAGTTATTCACATCAATTTGTCGCGAAAGAAAAGATAGGAATCTGTTTAAAGAATCAGAGCATAAAAATTTCACTCGTTCCTTTTATGTAAACATGCACGAATCTAATCGTTTGTTTGTGTTCGAAGTTTGACGATTGAAATATTTCACAAACCATCGACAATGTGCCTGTTTGCTTCACTGAGGAGAGGTAGGAATGCGATGAACATCCTTGACTTCAGTTTTTTTTTTATCAGACTTGTAATTTGAATAATCAAGTACGAGAATTCGTATGCATTAGAAATCTGAATCGATTTACACGTGACAATCTCGGTTCTCTGAGAATCGGGGTGTGACTTCTGAGACACATTCACGGAATAAGCACATATAAAAACTTCATTGAAATAGTCTGGAATAAGTTATCATAGTTTACGACCATTAAAAGTTTTTCAAAATAAAATTCTAGGCCTAATAACTAACTTAGGTGAATGTACAAGAATTCACAGGGACTAATAATGATTATAAATTCTTTATTCTCAACAGGTATAATACCCAATTACAGAAAATAATAACATAATGTTGAATACTAACTAAATAATTAAAATGAAAAATATATAACAAAGAGCTCAATCTAATCTAAAAAAAATAGTAACTAATAACTACATTATAGCATTCAAAGAAATATTACAAAGAACTCAATCTAAATCAATTCATTTTAGTAAATTTTCTTTGTTCACATAACTCCTAATAATAAGTAGTCAATATGTAGTCTATGTAGTCAAAGTGAATGTCACAGTTATTGGCAACTCTATTGAATGTAGACTCTATAAATCAAATGGGCGATTGTATTAGGGAGTTGGTCCTCGGAGTCTCTAGGTGGAATCATTCTGTATCACGAGAATTTTGCCTAGGAACACGAAATTTCAAAGCGGACAAGAAAGGAGGACAATCAATACTATTGTGCAGTAATTTGTACAAAAGTTTGAGTGATAAAGTTTCTCTCCTGCTCTGCAAAGAGATTAAACTAAATCTATTCAATAATTCGTCATGAATGACTCTTCTCTGTGGATAAACTTTATCCTCCCTCCAAACTAAGAATTTCAAGAACCTTCTCTGAATAGCCTCAAAATAGCGTTGATGGCAAGTATAAATAGGATGCAGACCATGCTGCCATACTCCAACTTGCTACGGATTAGGGTATTGAATAGTCCTATGAATGTTAAAGAATTATTAAAATATTTACCATTACGTATAACGAATTCATATATTTTCGAGGCAGATGAAATAAGTTGGGTGATGTGTGGGACAAAGGAAAGCTTCTGGTCGAAGACCACACCAAGATCTCTCACCTTATCAGAACGAGAAAGAACCTAACCACCGACGCTATAATCACAATCAATTCGATTTCTTTTCCTTGTGAAAGAAACAACTATACGCTTTGACACATTCAAACTCAAATAATTGTCCTCACACCAACTATCAACATGGTCCAGCGCGAGCTGAAGTTGAACACAGTTGTCCTGTGATCTAACTTTATGATATAGTTTCAAATCGTCTGCGAACATCAAATGTGGAGAGTGATTATTATCCATCAGATCATTTTCGAACAGGTAATGCGAACTAATAGATTCATAAAGCATAGAGAAAACATATAATCTAAAAGGTGCATATGAGCAAATACGAAAGAAGTAAGCAACAATATGATTGCAGAGTATATGAATTAGCTAAATGTATTATTATATTCATAACGGTCGTTAAATTATCAAGGAGAACATAGAGTTATAATATATTGCACTCTATGACATAAAATAATAATAATTGTAATATGTATTTAGCTAACATACATATTTTGAATTACATATCTATCTCATTATTTAAAATAAACTTTTTTAGTTCACGCATAAATATCTTAATACTAGTAGTAGTTTTCAAGATACTTGGTAAATTATTGAAACTATTAAATCCGTCATAGTATATGCTGTTTTAAGATTTAGAAAGCTTACAACTTTGGATATAAAAACTATAAGTATTTCTAATATTATACCCATGCACATCACTGGCATATGTTACATTTTTTATTACATTACATGGAAGAAAATGATTTTAAATTTTAAATATATATGAAATAAAAAGTGTTTAACAGACATTAGTTCTGAAGAGCTCAGCATAATTTTAATAGGGGTATATCAGTTATATACCTATTGCACTTTAAAATTCTTCGCATGGCCTTATTCTGTATTTTGTAATTGTTGAATTTTTTCCTCTGTCAAACCGAATATCAAATTGGATGCAATATTCAAAATGTAGCATTATTACTGATTTGAACAACAATAATTTCACATGTTGATATATTTTTTCCTATTCTGTTCCAATAATTGATTTTTTTGACATTTTAGATGATGTGAAATCAACATGATCATTAAAGCTCAATGTTTCGTCTGACATAATGCATAAATATTTTACTGTTTCTGCTCTTCCAATTTTCTGATCATCAATCTTTATAGCAATATCCTCATTTTTATTAATCTTAAGGGTTTTACTTGTTCCCAAAACGATGAGGTTAGATTTTGGAACATTCAAAGACAAGCTATTGTCACATAACCATTAATTAATTGCAAAAGGTCTCTATTGACATTCTCAACATCTTTGCAACGTATATAAAGCAGTCTATCATCAGCGAATAAACGTATAGCACACGTGACCAACAATATCGTTTACATATAAGGAGAACAACAACGGACCTAAGAGAGTTCCTTGAGGTACGCCTACCTCTATTTTCGTGCATATAAAAAGGAATGATAGTTTTAGTTTCATAGCGAAAAATATGTAATCACTCTCATAAATGTTCCATGAACTCGTTCCTTTCAGGAAGATCAATTTTCTTTATTGTGGTTATTTTAAAATTCCATGTAAAATTATTGCTATCGAAAAAGTTCTTCAAACATCAAACAAATATTTTTCGACGAAAATACATAATTTTTTGATGAGATTGCATTTGTTTACTTCCAGGAAAATGAACATGGAGTTTGATGAGAAAGTAAAGACAGGAAACTTGTTGACATATTGTAATGATGATACAGTATAACGATAATAAAATATAAACAAGTGTATTTTATTTATAATATTGTGTTTACCTCAACATTGTACTTATCTTAGAAATTAGTACTACAATATTTATATTGCACAAAATGTTTGAATTATCTTGTGAAATGTCGTAGGAATTTACTATTTCATAGATTGCACAATCAAAATATATAAATTTTACAATTCTTTACTTTCAATTCATTCCGTTGATATGATTGTTGAGACATTTTTTATTATATAAGGAATATGCAAAATCAGAAATTGGGGAATATTTGTCTGATGTTATGAGTGAAATTTTATATATAGATTTTCTAGTAGTTGTAGTAGGTAATCTTTATTGTAGAGGAATTTCTATCTTACAAATGGGAGGAGTTTGACAAATCATTCTTCCACTCCTCCAAAAATAAAATTAACATGAAGTATTTAATAAATTTAAATGAAAAAGTATAAAAATAATTTAAAATACTAAATAAAGATACACTTAATTCTAGGAGAAAGTAATCTTTAATATAATTTATAATTATATTTCAAAAACATATTACATAACAGCTAACGAGACCAACTCCGAAGAAAAAATATTTTTCTGCTAGTTTTCTCGTCTACCAAAATGAATGTTATTCTGAGTAGCATTATGTAGAATAAGTGATGAAACGTTAACAGACTATTAAAGGAAAATATCATAATTTCATATCTATTTCGGATTTAATGATACTTGTATAAAAGCGCCTTCTACTTTTCTAAATGGGCTTTTGATCCCTTCCAAATCCTCCTTTACGATATCTGCAATCGTATTGATGATATCCAATATGGTAAACGTTAGATTTTATTACTTTTGTTTGAAACTATCACTGAGAAGAATAACAATGATAGACCGACATTGCTATTATTATATAAAAGTGCCTATAATGGTTATAATTTAGAGTATGTGAAGCCGATTCAAAATACTCAGAAACAATAACATTACGGATGTATACATATGAAGATGATTTCTAAACTTTAAATGCGAAAACTTGGTTCGTCAAATAATAATAATATTTATTTAGCAATAGCTAGTTCAAAATCGTATATACTTACATTTAGGTTCAAAATATATTACAATTATATATTTAAAACGAACTTAGCTAATTTACGCTTGAATACCTTAAGGTCACTAATTGGTTTTATGCATTTAGGCAATTTATTAAATGCGTTGAATCCTTTATAAAATATACTATTTCTATGTTTAGTAACCTATTTTCAGTAAATTGTTCATCAGATTACTTTGAAAATTCAAGTTTTCACAAATGACAACTATGATGATATAAAATTTTGTCTTCTTAATTTTTTTTCAATTGAATTGAATGAGTATTTTCTATTATTTATGTGAAGCAATAATTATATGAATAACGGAAGTTTTCCAAAAAATATGTCATATATAATTAATTTTTTTTAGGGCTTGGTTCCTTCACTAAATTACAATATTTCTTTATTGATATATTTCTAGGACAAAGGCGTTGTTTAGAGACACAAAACCAACAAACTTATTTGAAGAATTTATTAGCAAAATTATATCTCTATCTATCTAAGTTTCGTATTCTGAAAGAAATGTTTAAACGACTACATACGACTCAGATGGATCTATTAAATGTTGTTATTTTTGATTTCTCATCTTCTTTCATTTATACAACAAACCAGATGTCCACATTCTCCTCCTACCGAAATAATCTGCTAGGTTTAAATCTTGCTAACCGGCTGGCCATAAACGAGATTCATTGCAACGCTCGATTAACTCTCGGATGTTGATGTTTACCAAAAACTCAAGTAACCCATATTTTTTCCGTTAAACCATGTTATAAAGATGCACTCACGTTTGATTAGATAGTTACAAATAGTTCCTCATTGGCAGAACTTCGAGTTCATATGCGGTATTTTAGTCAAGATTCACAACAGTAAACCTGAGTGAACTCGGAAGCCATAAGAAATTCACGAGATCTTTGTGTGCGCTATTTTATTATACTCACGAATATTTGAAAGGATATGATGGGAGCGTGAAGAACTAAGTGCTGGATTCCCCCGGGAAATGCCATTACGACTTGATGTATATACCAACATAACAAACAGTATTCTCTGCTGAAGTTCTTAATAGTTTAGCAGTTCGGATGCAACATAGTTGTTTAATTGAATTAGTGGTAACTGAAAGCCCAAGTAGATGTATGAAGTATTTGTGTATACTCTGTTGAAATATACTGCTTGAATTAGTGAAGTTGATACTAGTTTATAATATATTAGGTTGGCAAAGAAATAACTTCCGATTTGTTTAATGAAATTGAAGATTTTTGGAATGAAGTTTCATCTATAATATTTCGAATTTTGTTCCATGACCCTTTGCCATATCTGTCAAAGTTAAGCGAGTGTCGTCAACATTGAAAGATTTACCACAAAAGGAGTTCTCCAAGGTTCGACATAAGTAGTAGAACGATGGCATGAAATCAGGGCTATATGGTGGGTGTAACATCAATTCCCAACCAAGAGTCGTATATTTTTGCCGTGTGGTCCAAAAACGTGTGTCCTGGTGGAAAAGGACACCTGCAGATTGACGAATTCTGGTCGCTTTTCCTTGGTGGCTGATTTCAATTCGACCAGTAACTGGCAGTATGGTTTGGTTTCTTGGAAGCAGTTCAAAATACACCGGGCTTTTCCAATTTCACCAAATTGACGCACTTGACTGAACACAGTTGATGCACTTTGTCATATGAATTGCTCTAAAATTTTGGGGAACCCAAACACCCAGCTTTTAACGAGACCAAGAAGTGTTAAATGCTTCTCAATAGTTGTATGTAAAACATTTAACTTTTCTGCAATCCCTCTGCTAGATACGTGACGATCCGCTTCGATGATTTCACTCTAAACAAGTTCAACTGGTCCACCTGAACGTTGGTTATCTTTAAGGGCAAAATCTCCAGAATGAGATTCTGAAATTGGAATTTTTCAAACCAATTTTTGGCATTGCCCTTCTTTAAATATACAATTACTATACAAAACACGTAATTTTTGGCGTTCTTTCGTTTACTCAAATATTGAAACAAAATGTTGCTTTTTGCACTGCTTGACTATGGAGGTAAAAAAACATTAAGAAAACATATACGAAATGAACTTGTAGAGCTAGTAAAGAGTAACAGCTAACACATATAAGAAGAACGTCATAACATTTACGGATATAATAAAAATAGGAATAAGAGGCATCTACAACTGAAATTGGTAAATATTTAATTGCCAACCCATTCTTTGTTTAACGAAATTGAGTACAATTTCATTATTTATCTAGCAAGCTCTTCCTGGAGCTGTTCAATCTACAAAAGCGTGAAGCGTTTCAAAAGATAATGACTACGTCTCATATCAAGTGTTAAAATTTTCGCGAAATTCTTCTACTTGTACAATTAAACGAGTAGATTTTGTTAAGGCAATTATATGCTCCTAGTTTCTACTACCTATAACAATGTGAGATGTCATAAAGCTTTTGTGCCGGTTACGCTGGTTATTTTTCATTTATGTCTTGTCTAAATATATTCGACTAAATGTGGATATTCCAGTGTGTGCTTGTTTGAGAATTGCTGAAATATCTCTCGAAATAAGAAGCTAAAAATGAAACTTGTGTGAAAGAGCACGTTTCCAAGAATAGATTGAACACAGCGTGATCTCTCCAGACTTAGTGTGGAAATGTAGCCATCGTTTGAATTATTTGTACATTTCAAAATCATTGGGTCCTATCATTGCAAACAATTAGTTCTAATTGAATAAACATCCCCTAAAAAATCAGTAGAACTGTTATAGACAGAGTTTTTAGTTCTTTTAAGATTTTAATAAATACAAGAACAAGTACATAAACCTTTTTTATATTTTTATTTTTTTTTTCATATTTTTTTATTTTTTTTTTTATAAATAACTCTTAATTCTTCACATATGGAGCTAAAACTTTGTAGATGAAAGTATAAAGTTTATTTTTATAAAATAAACTTTATTTTATAAATCATACCTTTGAATGATTAAATGTCGTTATAATTTATATATTAGTGAAATATTAAATCTATGATGTTTTGATTTTTTCAAGGTCTTTCCTGTTTCACGTTTTCTTTTCATTTCTTCGTTACATAATTATGTTTCGCAATTTTGGTCATTATTCTGTTTTAATTTACTCCTTTAGATTCTGTGTTCTTATCGCTATTATTAACAGTTCCAACCGGTTTCAATAATGAGGATTTGGGTTAATCTACTTCTTTCAATTTTTGTTTTGTCACATCAGTAATTTCATCATTCATAGATCTATCTATTATTATTTACGTAACAATAAACTACCGACCGACAGAAGAAAGTGACAATTTAAGTGTGACTAATACAATTGTGCATATAACAAAGAACAATAGACCTTAGTGAGGGAATCATGATTGTAATAATAAGACGCGCCAAGCTTCATCATCAAGATGCCGCACCTCTGTATAGAAAAAACGACAATTATAATAATAGACATGGATTCAGATGGACAATAGGTAGGTTATAAAGACACGTGACATGTTCTTGATATGAAAAGTGAAGAGAGATGTTAGAGCATGAGATGCATGGCTGATAAATTCAATAGTTTTCATTGAGCATTGAACTTAGTAAGAAATATTTTCAATTTTTTTATGCAAATAAAGTTGACATATGAAAGGGGGTGCAAAGTCTTTTCCCACCATTTCTTCCTATTTTTATTTGTGCAGTATTAAGCGCAACCATTTCGTTCAATTTGAATATGATATATTTAATTGTATATATTTTATTCAGCTTATATAACTTGTAAAGGGTGTTTTTTTAGAGGTATAGAACTTTAAAAAAAAACATTCTTGCCAATCGAATGAATCATCGTTGTTTTATTGCAATTTAAATTTCTGTACCTCTAAAAAAACACCCGTTATATGAAGATAAAAACGTAATTTTGTTAAATAGCACCAGTTGGTGAGGGGTTCCCTACCAGAGGGGCCTGCTCCACTTGGGGGTAGTACGATGATTCAAGGGGGGTTGGCGACGAGCAGCTTAGATATTTATTGTCCATTAAATGTTCATTTAAGATCATTGAAGTTTTCATTGTTTGTTTTGTGTCCAGCGTAGTTGATTTAGTACAAGGGGCCGAGGTATTTTAGCGTAAATTTGGGGCTTAAAGAAGTTAGGACCCCTGAGCTGGGTGAACATTGTGTTCATAGTAGGCTGATTTCTTTGAAACCCTCAATTTGCCTCGCACTAGAACGAAAAAATTAAGTAATAATTATGTGGCGTTATTACCAATATTTCTGTCATAATTAACATTTATAAACTCATCAAATGAAAAATGACCAAATAGAAGACTAATTTTGTTTTTGGTGAATATTACATATGCATCTAAGTCGAGATATGTAATAAGTTTTTATACATGGTCGATTTGTTTTTGTAAAATTTTCCAATATTTCACCTAAATTTGGAAGTATGTGCAATATATTTGAATCAGACAAATTAGACTGGAACTATTTGGTCTTATTTGACATTTTAACTAAATATATGGCCTAGATAGAGCTTGAATGTTGACCCAACTGCATGTAAGCCGCTTGCGTTTATATTTTCTTAATTTATAGTCTTATAATGCATCCATAATATTTGTTCTTCACCTGTTGAGTATAATGTAGATTTCCATAGTAGAGATGTTTACATAGGACATTCCCTTGCTCTACACAATATTTTTGAAATTCGATAAGGTAAAGTTTGCCTATCTGTGGTGGTTAACTGTTTATCTTGTATCGGATGATGTTGAGCTTGATAGTATAAAACTTCTATCTAATAATTTGGATTCTGAGATTTAGTAAACTTTTATCTGTATGCTTCCGTGTAACCCTATACCACAATCGTAACATAGTTTCCTTTCCGAAAAATTTATAAAAATCCCAAAAGGCATTTGATGTCGTAATTTGAATCAATTTCTAGATGTGCTATTTCTAATTATTGTACGTATTGATTAACAAAGAGTTTCAAAAAATTAGACTACTTATCCTATCCATTGATGCGATACAAAAAAAATTGTGCCATCTATTAAAAGTACCTACTTTTTAATACGAAGATTTCGCTCGATGTGATTTTGTAAGAGTGGCGTGGTGTTTTCCATTTTATATAAAATAGATATTCAATTTGATTTCGACGTCTTAATATTTGCATGTAAAACGTATAGTAATTTTATAAGGTCAGTATGATAATATATTTAATCTTTTCATTAATCGTGTATTTGTCAATGTTATCAAACCTTTTTTGTCAAATGTCAAACAAACGAGCTTATTATTTATTACCTTCTGTATTGGATTGAAAGTTAAGATCTAATTTAGGGTTGAAAATTGGATTGGTCGAAGGTTATGTAGAAGAAATTATTTTTGAAGAAAATTATAAATAGAAAATTTCCTCCTGACGAAATGCGACCAGTTTTAATGCTTATAACGGGTGTTTTTTTAGAGGTATAGAACTTCAAGTTGGCATTACTGTTGAAGATGGCGACCGATTTAACAGCTGAGAAGTGATTTATTCTCAGTTTGGTTTCGCAATTCATCGCGAATAGACTCACGCCTGAACAATGCTTGCAAATAGTGCAATATCATTTCGAAAATAATGGTTCTGTGCGGCATACGTGTCGCGCACTACGTCCATTTTGGATGAAGCGCACTTCTGGTTGAATGGCTACGTCAACAAACAAAACTGCCGCATTTGGAGTGAAGATAATACTCAAGTGTATGTCAAAACACCGTTACATCCAGAAAAACTGACTGTTTGGTGCGCTTTATGGGCTAGTGGAATAATTGGTCCGTACTTCTTCAAAAAGGATGATGGCCAGAACGTTACAGTCAATAGTGATCGATATAGAGCCATGATTACTAACTTTTCCATTCCTGAATTGAACAACCATGATGTCCAGGAGCTGTTTTTTCAACAAGAAGGCGCAACATGTCACGCAGCTCGTGCCACAATCGATTTATTGAAAGACACGTTTGGTGACCGCCTAATTTCACGTTTTGGACCTGTGAATTGGCCTCCAAGATCTTGTGATTCAACAGCGCTAGACTACTTTCTGTGGGGCTATGTAAAGTCATTGGATCATGCGGATAAACCACAAATGCTTGACTATTTGGAAGACAATATTCACCATGTTATTGCCGATATACGGCCACAAATGTTGGAAAAAGTCATCGAAAATTGGACGTCCAGATTGGACTACATCCGAGCCAGCCGTGGCGGTCATATCTTTCGAATAAGAAAAAAATTCTTGTCAATTCTTGTCCATCGTTGTTTTATTACAATTTAAAGTTCTATATCTCTAAAAAAAACACCCTATTTGAAAATAACGCGCAATAATGCTCTATTTATTACGATAAATGATGTGTTGCTATACCACCGATAACAAAAGTGGTAGCACTAATTATTGTCCCCGAAAACAATTCCCACTTCAATTAGCTTTCGCTATGATGATTCATGAGTCACAAAGTTTAAACTTAGATAAAGTTAGATTGTTGCTATTTGGGACCCAGAAACATCTATTGGCTTAATTTATGTTACATTTTCACTGGTTAAATGATTTGAAGGATTAGCAGTACATAGAAAATTTCTTCTTGATAACTTGAGTAACATTAAAAACTCCCGTATGTTAAAATATAGAAAACTAGCGAAAAATCTTATGAGAAATTCAATTTCGTTAAATATAATAAAGGTACCTGAAATTATTTTGTGCTTTCATTTCTAAAAGAATATTTCACAACATAGATTAGAAACTGTCAAGTAAATTAGTAACTCAATAATTCGATTTTGCATTATTCTTTAATTATTTTACATCTCTTAATATTTTATAATTATTTTCACCTCTCAAAATACTGTATTATCTATAGCCCTGACAAAGCTATGCTTTTCGCTAGTGAATAAATAAATGAAAATTTCTCCAATTATATTCATTCGATATAATATCTCGTCTTTTTTGCCCCTTTAACTTAGGTGACTCAATTCCCTCATGAATAATTAATAAATAAAAGCACCAAGGGCAACGCCTTTAAATTTCAATTCCCTAGAAGATTAACTTCGAATTGATCAATTCTAAGCGGTTTACCAAAAGTCATTGGTCATGGTAAAAGACGAGACTCGCATAATTGAATTTATTTCCGTAATGGATCACTCAATTAGTTTCAATTTCGTTGCACAGCATGCGTTTACTGAATGTTCAATTATATTATAAATTATTATTCCGTGATCTCTTTGACTTTCTTTAGAACTTGGAAGGTTTTCAACTTTCTCATTCATACGTTATCGAGGATATTGACAGTTCGAAGAATTCTTTAATTTCGAGTAAAACTATAAATAATATACATCGCCATAGTATATTACCAAGGTTTCGTGGAGCTGGCAATGGAAATATCTGTAGTTGATATTCACTTGATAAAATGATGTAAATAATATTGCCATTATATTTTCGAACTTTTTGATTTGAGTGAAAATTCTTCAAGGGGTAACAGAATGTTTTTTCTTTTTCTCCGTATTTTGCCATCTTCTATCGAAGTAGAACTATTACTGAAACTCGAAAAACTAAGACTGTTTTTGCAAGATCTTGCCTTAAGTTTTCAATTATACCAGCTCGTACTTCTCGTTATAAAGGGTGTTTTTTTTAGAGTTATAGAACTTTAAATTACAATAAAACAACATTCATTCATTTGACAAGAATTTTTTCTTATTCGAAAGATAATCATGTAGCATTACATTTTAAATATGATTTCTGGCATATGTCCGCCACGGCTGGCTCGGATGTAGTCCAATCTGGACGTCCAATTTTCGATGACTTTTTCCAACATTTCCACAAAAAATATTCAAATAAGATTTGAACACTCGATGAAAAATTGGGCACCCCTCGTACATAATCTATACGAAAAAATGGAAAATATTATTAGGTCGTAAGATTCGAAATAGATCCCTACAAATTGAAAAATATTGTAAATTATGGAGATTGCAGGCGATATGAAATGAGTCTGAGATTGAAGAACAGAAAGTGCAATTTGATTCGTTTATCAATTCAAGAATGTTATCAATCTGATACACTTTATCCGCTCAATTACATTTCTAAGAAAAACGAAACATTTGCGGTGTCAGTATCGTCATAACTGACGCCTCAAGTTTTCTGAATATTCTCTATGTAAGTACATGGGAAAGTGAGGTTTATAATGACGAGAGGGGGGCATAAATTGCTTAATTAAGTGGCTATATTTACTCTCTGCTAAATAATACGCAATATGCTTAATAGCTATAAGAAGAAAGTAGCAACTACTGAAATATTATCTTGTGGTACACCACATTGATTTAATTTATTTCATATTTCTCTTTTATGAGTTTTGAACTTTATACTATGGATAAATTTGATGGATGGATCAATTTATTATGGATAGAGAACTATAATACACGCCAGTAATCACATATTTTTGTACAACTCTTGTTCATAGGGGCGTATTATTTTTCAGAGGTTCATCTATGTCGTTTCATTTCCTGAATAAGACTTAATACCTACGAAACGATAAAAATAGATGGAACTTCCATTGAGCTGGTTTCGCGTCATCGATTTTCATCAATTATGTATCGCTGACTGATTCCTCTCATCTGTTGTTTCAGGCAAGGGGATGAACGAGGGTGGCGTCCCTAAGGGCGTTACGCCCGACTCGGACTGCAACAGCAACCACCCCAATTCTGCAAGCTTTCTTTCGGTATCGTCACAGGATGTGGATTTCGTGCAGGACAATTCGGACTATCAATGGTTTCTTGACTATGGGTAAGTTTATTGATTCACTTGGAAAACAATGTTGATGAAAAAGGTGGGGGTATGAGGGAGACTTTAGATTGTCTTCACTCTAACTATACGATCAAAATCTTGGCTGAATTCTATTAAATAATTCCGGCTACTAACCCATTTTCGAGAGTTTTTGGCAACAGATTTTTGGAATATAACCAGTTATTTATGAATAATGCTATTATAATTTTCACTAATGCTCGCCCAAGATGTCACGAGGGGTTATTTGACATTTTTAACGGAATTAGGTTTGTTGCTCATCTAAAAAATGCTTTTAAACGTTTTTCAAAAGGAGATCTGATATTTTATTATTGTTCTTTGCTATCTGTGTTATCTTCACGAAAACGAATGACTTATTGTGGATATTCCTCAAGCAAATTTTGGTAATTTCATTCTTACTTACAAATTTCCTTCAAGGTTAAGTCTTGATGAATATTTCGCTGAACTTCCATTAGAACTACCATTTGTCTTCTGGTTTCCAGTATGACTCCGAGTCTGCGGGACTTGGTGCAGTACTACCAAAATTTTCACTCTAGTTCGCTGTATAATTTATAGAGTCTGTTATGGGTTTCAAGGTGCATTTCAGGTTATCCAAATGATGCCTGCTGCCTTTGGTGTAGGACTTTGCATCTTGAATTACCTACCATTTAGGTCAAGGTTGCTCTTTTTCCCTGTACACATAAGACTATTCGAGCTTCTGTATACTTATTCTAGTTCCTTCTATAATTTACACAGCTTGTTATAGTTTTCTGGCTACATTCTGGGTAATCTCAATTATACTTCTGCCTTTGATCTACTACTTTTGGTTAACCTCACCTTGCTTTTCGAAGTACTCGCCAATCAAAGTTGACTTTTTCAGCAAAGCCAAAAGACGGCATTTTCTTCCTGCAGGCTTCCCTATTCAGTTGTTTCAGTTCCCTGTATACTTTATACAGCTTCTTTCAATTCTCCAGTTAAATTTTGCCATATCGGAATGCTTCTTCTTTTGATCTTTTTGACAAAATTCTGGAATTACGTATTATTTGTGTCGTGGATGTCTTTTTCATCTAGCTGTACATGAAAATGCATCTGTGCTTGATTCTTCTTGTTCCTGTATACTTTATGCAGCTTGTTATAGTTTTCAGGCAATTTTTTTTGTTATCGAAATAAAGCCTCTTCCTTTAATCTGCCACTTCTGGCCAGCTTCATCTTGAATTACCTGCAATTATTGTGAGGGTTGCCTTTTTCCTTCAGCTGCGCGTGTAGCTGCTGAAACTTGTTTAATAAAATATATGTTTCAAATTAAATTACAGTAGCGAAGTTTTCAATTTTCAGTTATCGAGATGGTGGAACAAATCAACACACTAGCATTCTTTCTCTTCCGGAATCTTATGAAGCAGGCGATCTGAATTACTATGACGCTTTGGCAAAGAACATGGATGCCAATTTGGCAGAAGCTGATATGGAAAGTTTCAGAACCGAGGATATACACGCTCTTTAACTAATCTTCCACCTATGTGCACCGATCATTTGAGTCAAGAGGTAAATATTTTCGTTATTTTCCATTTGTTTCACCAGAAATTTTGTAATTCACTCTAATTAGAAGCACAGAGAATGAAATTAGGTTATAAAACTCGTATTCTGAATGACTAATCACTTATTGCATAAAAACGTAACTGAAATATTGATCGGACGGTTTTGTGTGTAATTATAAACCTAGTGTTCTTATATATTTCATCTAAAATATGTTCACTAACAATATATTTGATGAATTAAAAATTTCATTAGACTGGCCCCATGGTATGAAAACAAGATTAAAATTCGTCTGATCGGTTACATAACGTTGTAACCGTCACGCAGTTGTCGTCACGCTTAGCCTAGAAACAAAACCTTGACATTTCTTTTCATGACAAATTCAGAAAGTGGAAGAAGAGTTTTTACCATTGCTTACAGAATTAAAAGGCGACAAATAACACAACACAACCTGTATATAAAGTTTAAAAATAATTTATATTGCACTCAAAAAATTGTATTTCTTATAATTTATGATAATTGAAAAGGACGTTTTCTGTAAGAAGTGTTTTTCTGTTGTTTTGAGGAAATGAAATAAAGAAAAGCAATGGTAAAGTAGAAACGTGCTTCCTGAAACGTTTTTTCATTATTATTGCCGTTCCTTTCAGTAAACTCAATTTGAGCGTAATAGAATTTCCTTCTTTTCCTGCACTTCTCTACTACGCCTTTCTCAAATTGCCCTGTGATAACTGAAAAACGGGCGTAAAAGCTTTCAGCTTATAAACTGGAATTATTTTCATTTAAGTCACATCTCGAAACGGTAATTCAGAAATAAAATTACTTATATAAATATTTTTGTGATATTGTGAAATATTTAATATGTATAGGAAGTAGTTACGTAATAAATAATTAATATTTATTATATTGATATCTATATAATATCTATTGATATCTATATAATGAATATTCGGTTTTTAAACCAACAAAATCAGAATGTATTCTCTAGTTTAATCATTACTGAGGACTGACCCCCCGAAAACTCAGAAATGTTTTGAAATCATAATTACCAGAAATTCTTTCCACTGCACAGAATATTATCACAATATTAAATTATTATTTACATAATAGCGATAACATAGAATAAGATATTACCATATTTAATAATACAGTAAAACTCTTTATTCGCGGGGTATACGTTCCGAAAATATGCCGCGAATACAGAAACCGTGAATATGGAATGGTAATTTATATGAGATTATAGGGGATACGTTCCTGGGTGACCAAATGAAAAAAATATGTAAAAAATTAATTTAAATGAAGTTTTTGATCATATTTCTTAATTATTATTTTCAGGCTTAGGCAGTGATTTGAAGAATTTTGTAATTTTTTCTTGCTTGGCAGTTTTTAAAGCTTCCTTTAATTCAGACTGATGTTTAGCAATGACTCTAGCAATTTGTCTTTAAAATAAGACTTTGTTCCATGGATGGATCAATTTTCATAAATAAAATCACAATGCCCATTAGCCATTCTTAAACCTTCACTAAGAATTCTCAAATTAAAGGTCACGTTTTTCGTACTCGTTGAAGCCTCTTGTGAATAGGCTGTGAATTTAACATTTCCTCCAAGTTGCTTTCAGTCAAATCTTGCGATTGAAGCAACATCTGAATGTCACTTGATTCTATCTGTTCAAACTATCTCGTCCTATTGCATTCGCAATTTCAGCTATGTTTGCAGTCAAAGTTGGAATGTGCACAGATTCTTCGTCATTTTCTGCAGTCAGAATAGGCCACAGTTTTTCCAGCATGAATTCTATGTGTATGGCTTCAGTTCTTCCAATGATTTCTTTTTGGAAAAAAGAAATCATTTTTCTACTATGCATTTTGCTATGTCAAAATCCTTCCAGCATTCCATAATATTCGTATCAAAATCACATTTCAAATTATCCAATATGATTGTGAATGTTCGTCTAATGTAATAGAGCTTCAAGGCCTGGATTATCTCTTGCTCCATAGGTTGAAGCAAGCCGTCATGTTGAGAGGAAAAATATTCTTTTATTTTTAAATAAGTTTCAACTTGCGAAACAAAATAATTCCGGAACCAGATACGAAAAGGAGCTATTATTCCGCGAATAAAAAAATCTATTGCCCTATAATTATATATAAATCTATATTTTGAGCTTTTACTATATTATAATATAGAATTTAATATAGAATATTCCTAAAAACTGTTTGATAAATTAAATCCAAGAACTATTGCCTAGATAATATTTATACTATCTCATTTGCAAAAAAGGTAAATGTGTTTGAAGGATTCCAAATATTGCTAACAGCAGGAAGTCTTAGTAGAAAATTAATAATGGAATATAAACTTAAATTCAAACACTTGAACTTATGATTTACACTTTATTGACTACATAACATGACGCGTTTCGTCGCTACAAACGACTTCTTCAGATGCTAACAGAATAATATCTGATAATAATATAAGAATAATATCAGAATAGAAGAAGTTGTTTGTAACGACGAAACGCGTCATGCTATGTAGTCAGTAAAGTGTAAATCATAAGTTTAAGTGTTTGAATTTAAGTTTATATTCAATTATAATGATTTACATCAAGTAAACGCCAACACTATCAAATATTCAATATAGGTAAAACTAGTAGAAATTTCGGTACTAGAATACAGGAATATAAATATAGCTTCGCCAATAATAAAAGTAATTCGAATTATGCTAAACCATTTATTAACAGAAAACCATACAATGATACGAATTTCAAAATTTTACACAATATGGAGAGAGGTAGTCAATTGGATTTTATTGGGAAATAGTGGAAATAAATTGGCTTAAAAATTCTGGAAATTTGCTCAATGAACAGATAGAATTAAACAATTCGCCCTTGTTAAACCTTTTCAGGTAATAGAAATTATATGTCATAATGGAATATCTTAGGTAAAACCCAAAGTAATACAATCCCAAATTCCCTGATATTTATACCTGTGTTTTTCAAAATGTTGTTTTTATTCTGTATGCATCTGAAGAAGTCGTTTGTAACGACGAAACGTGTCATGCTATGTTGTCAATAAAGTGTATATCATAAGTTCAAGTGTTTTAATTTAAGTTTATATTCAACACTATTGAATATTAAAAAAAATTAAAAATTAATGATTGATAAATATAGATATAATTAAAAATAAGATTAATAAAATATAAAACACACCAATTTCTCAACAGAATCATAGACAGGGCGAATGTTACGCAAGCGTTTCCGGTTCAATGATGGCGAAATTCGATTTCGACAGTTCTATAAGTCCGCACAGCAGTTCCCAAGGAGAAGATTCAACATCGATGTCTATCTGCAAATCGGAACTTCTGTTCAGTCCGGTGAGGGAACTACCAGTTCCGGGGGCCCATTTTAGCGTCGATTCCTTGGACTGCGACTTTCACGATATGATGCTCACGTGCCAGGCCAACAAGGACAACTACACCATCGCTTTCGAAGGATCCATGACGATGTATTCCGAAGAGTCGGATTTCAACGTAACGGGTAAAAATAGAATTTTTTCCTGAATAAACGATTTATATATGAGGTGAACAGAATTGGTCCCAAAAGAGTTCCTTGCGGTACTCCGTACTCCAAAACTTTAGGCCCACTAAAACAGTCACCAATTTTTAATAATTGATTTCTTCCTTCCAGATAGTAACCATATCGAAAAAAAATATGATGTCAGGTTGTGCCAATTTTTTTAGTTGTTTCCGGTCTTTATATGAATAAAAAACAACGATATCGTCGGCAAAATTATATATCCTTTAGTTTTCATGTTTTGCACATATGTCGGCAGAAGTGATCCCAAAAACAGTACCTTGTGGTACGCCGTAATCCAAAACTTCAGCCCCACTAAAACAGTCACGAGTTTTTACGAATTCATTTCTTCCATCAGACACTTACCACTTCGGAAATAAAATTATGCTGTCAGATTGTGCCAATTTTTTTAGTTGTTTCCGGTCTTTTTGTGAATAAAAAACAACGATATCGTCGGCAAAATTATATATCCTTTAGTTTTCATGGTTTGCACATATGTCGGCAGAAGTGATCCCAAAAACAGTACCTTGTGGTACGCCGTAATCCAAAACTTCAGCCCCACTAAAACAGTCACGAGTTTTTACGAATTCATTTCTTCCATCAGACACTTACCACTTCGGAAATAAAATTATGCTGTCAGATTGTGCCAATTTTTTTAGTTGTTTCCGGTCTTTTTGTGAATAAAAAACAACGATATCGTCGGCAAAATTATATATCCTTTAGTTTTCATGGTTTAGTTTTGCACATATGTCGGCAGAAGTGATCCCAAAAACAGTACCTTGTGGTACGCCGTAATCCAAAACTTCAGCCCCACTAAAACAGTCACGAGTTTTTACGAATTCATTTCTTCCATCAGACACTTACCACTTCGGAAATAAAATTATGCTGTCAGATTGTGCCAATTTTTTTAGTTGTTTCCGGTCTTTTTGTGAATAAAAAACAACGATATCGTCGGCAAAATTATATATCCTTTAGTTTTCATGTTTTGCACATATGTCGGCAGAAGTGATCCCAAAAACAGTACCTTGTGGTACGCCGTAATCCAAAACTTCAGCCCCACTAAAACAGTCACGAGTTTTTACGAATTCATTTCTTCCATCAGACACTTACCACTTCGGAAATAAAATTATGCTGTCAGATTGTGCCAATTTTTTTAGTTGTTTCCGGTCTTTTTGTGAATAAAAAACAACGATATCGTCGGCAAAATTGTATATCCTTTAGTTTTCATGGTTTGCACATATGTCGGCAGAAGTGATCCCAAAAACAGTACCTTGTGGTACGCCGTAATCCAAAACTTCAGCCCCACTAAAACAGTCACGAGTTTTTACGAATTCATTTCTTCCATCAGACACTTACCACTTCGGAAATAAAATTATGCTGTCAGATTGTGCCAATTTTTTTAGTTGTTTCCGGTTTTTTTGTGAATAAAAAACAACGATATCGTCGGCAAAATTATATATCCTTTAGTTTTCATGTTTTGCACATATGTCGGCAGAAGTGATCCCAAAAACAGTACCTTGTGGTACGCCGTAATCCAAAACTTCAGCCCCACTAAAACAGTCACGAGTTTTTACGAATTCATTTCTTCCATCAGACACTTACCACTTTTCGAAGTGGTAACTTCGAAAATAAAATTATGCTGTCAGATTGTGTCAATTTTTTTATTTGTTTCCGGTCTTTTTGTAAATAAAAAACAACGATATCGTCGGCAAAATTATATATCCTTTAGTTATCATGTTTTGCGTTTATGTATTTTATATAGGTCGGACAGAAGTGGTCCCACAAACATTTCCTTGTGATACTCTTTACTCCAAAACCTCAGCCCACTAAAACAGTCACCAATTTTTACTAATTCATTTCTTCCTTCAAGAAAGTTACCATATTGAAAAAGAAAAAAAATATGCTGTCAGGCTGTGCCTAATGTTTGAATTCTTTCCAAGTTTTTCCTCAATTAAAAACAATAGTATCATCGACAAAACTCAGTATATTGCATTCAGTTTCTACGTTTTACTTTTAATAAACCATTCATATACAAGGTGAACATAATTGATCCCAAAACAGTTCCTTGTGGTACTCCTTACTCCAAAACCGTACGTATAGTACCGGAAAAAAATTGTGCTGTTGTATCTGCAGCTAGAATTGTTTTCATATTTTTTTTTCATTTAACTGTCTCTATCATACGGTAATAATTCGTTTCGGTCTTCAATATGTCAGATTACAATTATTAAATTGGAAATGAAACTTCTACTCGAATTGAATTTCCTTATCAACAGTTCATCCGTACTCATTTCATCGCAAAACCAACAAAATGAATCATACTTTAGTCAGTGTGCTACAGTTATATCGAAATGTCGTCTTGATTAAACAAACTCGAATTCGTGATGCGTTTTCTAATCAAAATTGTGAAAAATGTTCGATAAAATGATAATTAAGTGTTAGTTTTCTCGAAAAAGTGATTAGTGATATAATAATAAGTGACTTGAAGAGAATCTTAATACATTTAATGGATATTATTGGCTAAATTCCTTATATATCTTCCAGTTAAGTCGATGTTTCAATTATTCAATCGTAAAAGTATTATAATGCATAATTTGACGAATCCATATTTTGAAGTACACACAAGAAAAATGTTCCCAGTGCAGATTGAATACTAACGAACCTGGCTTTTAGGTTCAGATATTGGTAACTAGATGGCGTTAATGATTGTTCTTTACAATTCTTTCGTGCCTTTCAATGGAATAAAGTCGTTGCAAAAAAAATTGGTGATTGTGACGATTGGTCAACCGTGGGACAGTATTGAGGAGCCCCTTAAATAACAAATAGGCCATATCTAACGTTTCATTCATTAACGTTGTATTTTATGTGAAAAATTTTCAAAAATACTGATCTTCATCGTGTTTTGCATATCGAATAATTATCATTCATACAGTCAATTTTCAATCAACTGGTTAATTCGTGGGAAAAGAGCGATTCTTTTCTTACGTAAATAAGCAATTTACATAATTCATTAACAACAGGCAGTCTGGACGTGTCTGAAAAATATATTAAAAAGGGAAATCGAGAAACAATCGAGTAGTTTATAGATATATACTGATATATCTGTAAACTGATATTGATTTATATCGGCAAAACATTGAAGAATGTTATCATTGTATATCAAACCTGTTGTCAAAGTATTATTTAGTAGATTCAATGACGTCTAGATGTCAACCGTGAAATTAATTATCTATTATTATTTTAGTTCGACTTTTTTCAATAAAAATTATTTTTCAAAATTAAATGAATATGTTACCTGTTTCTACTTCACTTCTACTAATTCGAATATGACAAATTCCTCAAGAAAAAACCAAAATCTTTTGGTTAAGTTAAATATATCAGATTTTTATTTCGAATAAATAGGGGTATATATGAAATTATTATGATAGATTGTATATATTGAATTATTTTTACAAGTTACCAAATTATTATATCTAAATGCTCCTATACTAATTAATTTTTCAGTTTTATATTATATTGAACTAAACAAAATTGGAAATTGCCTAAAACTTCCATCCCTAGAAATAGCACAAGCCTCATTATTCGAAAGAATGACTCTTTTAACGTTATTGTTGAATAGAAGTATAGTTCTTCATTTAAGTACACCTCATAATACATATTGAATGATTTTCGGATGTTATCTAGGAATGAGTCATCCTTTTTTAGAACAGTATACGCAACACGTGATACACAACACACGTATCATGTGTTATAGTGTACATTTTGGCATTATTCATTTTTTCATGAGAATAAATAACCGATTATCGTTCAAGCTACGTCCAATATTTTCCGTATATAAACACTGATTTTTAGAAGTCACTAAAAGCTGAGAAAATTAATAAATATAAATTTCTCTTACTGAATTATTTATTGCTCAACCAAAAATGAGAGTTACCCTCAAATTTCCTGCAGGTACTTACCAATAAACTAAACCAGAGTACCTAATGTTATCTGACAGGGTCCCTTATCATTGTTATTCTTATTTTTCATTGGTTCAGTATTATTCATTCATTATTAACCAATGTAACTATCTTATTTTGTACAATTAACTTCATTTGCTTAGTAGTATCTGAAGTAGGCAAAGCACATCTTAAAACTACTTACAATTTTAATTGTTTAACAGTAGTGAATGATTTTAATCTTATTTTCAGACAAAACTGACGAACGTTCGAACAGTGCCCATTTTACCAATGACCTAAAAAGTCACAGGAAAAATACGAAGAAACTTCCTAACGTACTTCCGATGACACAATCGGACACCGGCAGTTTTACGACTTGGAGTAAGTTGAAGAAAGAGGGGCTGGATCTTCATTTCAGGAGACTTCCGTCGGGAAATAACAACAATTCAGAAGATGAATCAACCCATCTGGGATTGAACGATAACAATTCGAAAAGCCAGAGCATGCCGAATTTGTATAAGAAGAAATTAATCAAAAATCTGATCCAAAATAATGTTTCAAATAAAAGCAGCAATTCGGTGAGTGGTGTTCATTCATATAATTAACTTTGTTTAATCGAAATAGAATTCGAAACAAAATATAGGTTGATTCTTGAAAATATACATCTGCATATGAAGGACGACGATAAAATCACACCCCACTTTTATCGATATAAGGACACCCCTTTTATCGACATCGATACAGGGTCACCCCTTTGATCGATCTAAAAGAGAACAAGCATTTTAAATGACTTGCCAAATTTTAGGAGTATTATTTTCACTGGGCTGCTACATTTTGCTTTGAATTAAAAACAGAGCAAGCGTACTTCAGCCTCGATCATATCTTTAGCACCTCTCTTTTCTTAACAGGTCAAATGGTTATATGTTGGTCTAATATTAATTAATGAAGCCCCATTTTCATGCTATATCATAAAATGAAGACGTAAAAAGACTATACCTACATTCAATATTTATATGCAGATAGGTAAATGTCCAATAGAGAATATCAATTCAGTGTGTATTCTTTCAAACGTAATTGCTGCAAACTTATCTTTTAAGCGAGAGAAGGAAGGCATTTCTTATCTTCTTCATATGTCAACAAGAGATAGGAAAAGAAGGCAAACGAGGACTTTACACCATTTTATCGTTAAATTAGTTTTGTGAAAAGAAAATAACTTATTTCATGCAAGTCTTTATAGCTTTATATCAAAACCCATTCGTTTTTCAGTCTGACGTTTGCACCATTAAAAGATCAGTGAAAGTTTTCAACATTCAACACCAAATACAGAGCAGTAGTGGTAGTGGGGGTAGCATCTCGGACATGGCCACTTCGATAGATGCGAGTTCAAGCGAAAACGTGTCCAATAACAAACAAGCGAATTTCAGTCTCTTCAAATTGTTTATGAAGCAGAAGAGTCTGAGCGCTGAAGGTGAGTAATCTAAAAGACGAAACTCTGAGACGACTTTGTGGTATCTACAAATTAATAAAAAACGTTTTTGACAATTATGATATACTTAAACATTCTGACTATTCATAAAATGTAATAATTTAATTTTTTTCTGATTACCAGGCAATATATACCAGAAAATGTTCAGTTTCTTGGTACACTTATTCACAAATTTTAAAAAATTTTAAAACAAATTTTAATTTTAATTACATAAAAACAAATTTTTTTTATCTTGCATCAATGTGGGCTATTGTATATCGACTTGTTTTATTATATTGTTCTTTTATATATATATATATTCCTTTTAATATATTTAAAAATAAGTTTATCTATTTCTTACTAGTGAGAACTTGCAATCAATTGTTGTTGGTAGAAATTTATATTCATTTTCATTTTTTAATTGAATCTTTATATTATATCCAGAAAATATTGAGAAAGTTTGGAGTTTAATAATAATAATAATCTTTATTTGCTTTTGATTAAAATTATAATAGAATAATCAGTACAAAACGTGGACGTTCAGCTAAAGCTGTTTTACCACTACCACCAATTGTCCCAAGAGTACTCTCTAGTATACTAGAAAGTAACTAGTATACCACCCTTAAATGCAACTGCAAATTAAATAAACCACTACCACCAAGAGCCTCAATTAATAAAGCTATGATTTTACGTAATTACTGTGAAAATTTCCTGTATCCAATCTGAAAAAGAGAAAAGACTCTCCAGATATTTTTCTTACTTTGCCATTACACTTTTTTTTCAATAAACGTTCATTGTGAAATATCTATCGGTGAAAATTATCAAAAAATGTTTTCACAATTAGATTCTGAAGTAGCGATTTTTTTCTCAAGGTATGTCTACGACGGCTGACCAGTTATCATCAACAGAAAATTGGCCTGGCAATCAATCAGTAGAGAGCAACTTGTCTGAACCAAAATTTACGGATCATCAAAAATACCTTGAGCATAGTCATGAAAATAAAATCAGCGAAAGTGGCTCAAAAGTTTATGATCTAATAGTGGAAGAGCCCGAAGATGAATTAATTCACAAAGATAAGGATGATGCCCAAAACATATCAAAACACGAATCTATCTCCTCCAGCTTAGGCGGAAAGAAATCTTTGAACAATAATAACAATAGTGTTAATGATGTTAGAAAATCTCCAAGTAGAAAAAATAGTGTGAAACTACCAAAATGCGATCCGATCAATAGAAGCATTCAAACATCACACTTTTCAGAAATCTTGAATCTCAGGAACGTTGTTAAACCAAATATAACAAATACACCAAATCCGGTTAAAGTGATAGAACCATCTTTTCTGAATAAGTTGAAAAATGAAGGCGAAGTCCAGAAACCAGTGTATGTATTGTATCCAAATTACGTACTACCTAATTTAGATTTTCTCAACGAGAAAGAAGAAGATGTAACTAAAGTACTGTTAATGCCACAGCGCGCTCCGGTAGTTAATGTCCAGAAAAAGAGGCCTTTCAGTTGTAACGATGTGGAAATGCTCAAAGCTAAAGGATTCAGTCACGTTAAAGATTGGGAATCACTCAATTTTCTTCTACCAGACGATTGTAAAGAAATAATAGCGGACATTCCGGAGATTGCTGAACATTTGAAAAATAATCCTTATAATAGACAGGTGTCACACAAAGTACTAAAGCAAAGAAAAAGGCCGGTTAGTTGCGATTTCACAGATCGTTATTCCTCAAATCAAACGAACGTTTCTTCAAGTTCTAGTACAGGCACTCAGCCTAGTTCAGGATATAGAGGCTCATCCACTATTTTAAATGACTCCCAAAACAGCCCGGCACCTGGAACCAATCTCAATCCGTTGTTTGTATATCGATATGATAGTGTTACGAGTTCCGAAGCCAGTTTAATGCAAAGTGAAAGACAGAGAAGTATAACTACTGCTCCACCTTTACCAAAACGATGTGTGAGTGTGACACATGGAGAAATGATTCCACCAAGACCTCCTTTACCAAAGAGTATATTATCAAAAGATCATAAGAGACATAGTTATTGTGATGGAGGTGTGGAATGTAGAATTAATGAAGATGTTAGGTCCAAAAGAATATCTTTACAGGAGCCCTATTTTCTCACAAGAAATAAGCGATTGTCGGAAACTGAAGATGAAGGTGTGGATGCTGGTACTTCTAGTAGTAGTCTTGATGAACATGAGTCTGCAGAAGTCCCCAGAACTAAATCAAGTCGATTGTTTCCAAATATGAGTATAGATGAACTCGTTCAGTTCGAGGAATTTCTGAAGTGCAGTGGTATATCATCATCTTCGGATCCTGAAGAGTTAAGTGACGAAAATTTGTCCCAACTACGGTCTTACGTCACAAAATTTTTATCTCTCAAAATGAATCAAGAAGGTGGAGAGTATTTTGGAGGGAAAAAGACTGTTAGTTTTGCCGAAAAAGTTAATGTCTTATCGAGGAACTTAGAGATCAAACCGACGACATTTTTGGCACCCAATAATTCGCCCAATGTTTCTGCCTTTGGTCATCAAAGAAATCATCAGGTACGTTTCAATATTAAATAGTGATGTTCTTCCAATATCTGTTTATTCAAAGTGATAGACTTTTATTGTTCATTCATGCTATTGAAATTTTCAGCATACTCCTGAAGGAAATGAATTAGATTCTAATTATGCTAGTCCTCAGACAACACCAATCCATAGACAGTCTTATAATATGGTCCAAAAATGGTCCCTAATTAATGGAGTAACTAACGCAGTCGACCTGCTAACTAAGCATTTCTCTTCAGCTACAAATCAATCGGAATTAACAGTTTTAGGTGATTCAAATCTGTGTCCAACTACCGCAAAAATTGCATTGACACATCTCTGCCCAGCACTTTATGCAGTTCTGAGCGATGGCCTCAAACCAAACCTAGAAACAAGTTTCGGCTCAATCAACAACTCGGTTTGGCAAGTCGTTGAAGCTTCGGCTAAGCAAGGACCACTTACGAAAGCATTGAATGAATTAGTTATGCGAATAAATAGTGAAGATGCTATTACTGAAGGTTTAGTTAAGTTCAATACCTTCGTTTTTGGTTTATTAAATGTTAGATCATTAGATGCGTGGGCAAGTTATTTGAGAACGAGGGAGAGTGTATTGAGAAAGCATTACGATAACGATTCACTTCTAATATTATCACACACTGGTGGTCCTAATGTTCGGATACTCTTGGACAAATTGATCACTGCTCTGCAACCTTTAGCAGTATATCCTTTCCAGCTTGATCTTTTCTATGAAACTAAACAATTACACATGAGTTTGAAGCGAATGGAGGTCCTTAGCCCAACACACAAGGTAATACTATAATAATAATAATAATAACGATGCTAATTAACTCAATTATCCTCGAGTTCCGTCTTTGCAAGGACGTATTTATTTAATTTTGAAATTCGAATGCTCAGACATTTTCACAAATATTGTTTCAAGCCATATTTTTTTAAATTTTCAGTTTTCTTTCAAACATTGGACCTCGCCAGGTTTGTCAGTTCACAGCAATCGTTCAAACTCTGATTCGGAAGAAATCTCAGCAGCAACTACCGTCCGTCATAGATCTTCCTATCACGACGAAGATGACCATCCAGATGTTTTGAATAACTCTGCAAATGTTAAAATCAAATGCAGAAGTGACAAAGAGCGACCAAGGTCTTGTTGCGAGAGTGGACTACTAAGCAAACCAAATTTCAAGCTTGGAGAAGATGTTACAAGTATAGCTAAAAAGAGGTGGTCAGGAATCGCAATGAATTCGAAATTGTATCAAGTCTACGACAGATTGGCAAGGGAGGATGAAGAAGAATATACTGATAGTTTGGAAAACACTAATAACATCAGGTGAGTTCACAAAATTCTTATTTTCACTTTAATAATAGTAATAATAATAATTTTATTGCACAAACAAAGCATAACTATCAGTATTTGTACAAAAGATTTGAAGTTCAGTCTTCACTGTTCTACCACTTTAACCTAATTGAAGAGACTTTAAATGATAGTAATATTCACAAAATGCAAAGCACGTAGGCCAGGCAGGGCCACATCCCTCTCACAAAGTCTGCAACTGCAGCATACACTTCTTGAATTTAGCCCGGAAACATGCAACAGAATTACATGCTAGAAAAACATCATGATACTTATGAAAAATATTTGAGGCCATGTATGCAAAACTCTTCTTAAACTTGGCAGTCCTGTGGGCAGGGCTGAAGCCCTGGTACGTGGTACAGTGAGAAGCTCTTTAGAGCGAATATTTACTTTATGACAAGAGTTCCTCCTTTCCAATAGATCAACGAGGTGAGATGGTTCATTATTTCTAATTACTTTAAAAATCAAGACAGCATATTGGCACAAAAACATTTTGTCACATTTGAGTATCCCTCTAGATAAGAAGTGCGGAGTTATATGTTAGTATATCCTATATTAAAGGAATATCTGAGGCAGGAGTTCTGCAGCTTCTGCATCCTACTCTGCATAGCCTTTGTGCTCAAGTTAAAATATAGTGGGCTACAATAATTGAACAAACTCATAATCAGACTACATGTTATTTTCCACTTTATAGGACTGCTAATAAAATTCTTAAAGCTATAAAGGTATTTAAGTGTAGCATATCCCTTCCTAAGTGTCTTTATAATATGTTGACGAAGGCTGAGTCCCGAATCGAACACAACGCCCAAATTTACTTTACTAAATTTTTCTAATACTAAATGTATACATATCCCATATTTCTTGATATACGAAACAAATTCTTCATTTTATCAATATCTTAACGGCTTTTATTCCGCATGTATGTACAAATGGAATATAAAAATATAAAGAATAAACAAATGTGAATTTTTCTTTTTTTGCGTATTTTTTTCCACACGAAAATAGTCTAGTATCTTATTATCATTTAGGGGTGAAGATTGTGAAGAAAACAACTCTGATGAGAATATACCCTCTATTCAACCAGAATATCAAGAATATAATTTAACCGAAGAAGGCAAACAAGGAAAAAGATTCAAGAAACTTCAGAAGCGATGGGAGATGTTAAGTGGTAATGATCAGAACATCTCTCCGCCTACTTCTCCTACTCATTCTCCAAATACTCCCACGCCTAATACTCCTAGCAAATCGAGAATACCAAGGCTTATTACTTCTCCAGTAAAACCTCAGTCTGGTATACCGGTGGCGATACCTCAAACAAATAAATCGCAACAAAATGGAAAGTTTGGCGTGAAGAAAGTAACAACGCCACCAGGTGCTAAGGGACAAGTTTCAATCAAAACTAATGCAGTAAGGAATTCGTCAATCAAAAAACCTACGATAGGAAGTACAAGGTAAAAAAAACTAAAAAACATATTTATATATACTTTGTATATGTATAATTAATAGATATATATTAATAGATGATACTCGCATTCTAAGTTAGAGATGAACTGGAATTGCAGATTATTTGAGTTGTGCATGAAAAACCAAGTTTTAGAAGTGCTAAAACTTCTTAAGCATCATCACTATTCTAACTGATTTTTCGAAATATTTCTTTAAGGGCAAGTAGAATGGATCAAGTTGAAAATGGCACTGAGAATGGTAAACATCCTCCTAGACCCAGTAGCTTGCCGTACAAACCAGCGACACAGAATAACAAGTCAGGCAAAGTTCCACCAAGAAGAGCAGCATCAAGCTCATTAAGCAGAAAAACCCTTTCTATACACTCTAAAACTCCAAAGTAAGTGAAAAAATTTTTAGTGACTTACTCTTGCGTATATATTATGAAGATGAGCTACTGAATAATAGCCAACAAATTATTGAAAATATCAAAACATTTTGATAAATATAAACTACCTATTCATACAATTTTTTCTACTTCTATTTCAATTCTTCTCAAGATAGTTAGATATATATGAATAATGGAAATTGCCTTATGTCTCTATTTAATGGGGGGTTTTGGAGCCCTCTTGAAGAATCCTCTTATTTGAGTCAGTGAAGTTCTTTTGATTTTTTCTAAAAATTATCAGATTTAGGGCTGTGATTTATTTGCTTTTATAATAAAATATTTTCTTCTGTATTCAATAAAGTATTAAAATAATTTAAATGTACATACATGCAAACGGTCTATACCACCTAATAAAATAATAATAGTGGCAATCGATAAGAATATAAAAAAGTGTTAGAGGTTCCCTCTTAGAATCCAGTATTAAGATTTATGGATTGAAATGGAAATTTCCAAACTTATCTATATTATTCCTTTTTTAATAAATAATGTTTCAGAGTTGTGAGGACGCTGTCTCATCGCCTACCATCTGAAAGCGGCCATCTTTCGTACAATGAAGGGGAAAATCTCAAAGTGATATTGAAGGTTGACGATAAATGGTTGCTTTGTTGCAGAGGTACACAAAAGGGGCTCGTACCCATTTCTGCAGTAATATCGGCGGATGTTGGAACTTTCTGATAAATGCATTTTTCCATCTTGTAAATAACCTGACTGGCATTTTTTCAGTTGTACATTTTTATACAGAATGCAGATTGTAATTTTATAGATTGGAAAGTATTTTTACTGAATGACTGAGCAAGGAACTGAGGTCATTTATTCATTGCGTGCTCAAAAATTGGCAGTAATACTGCCAACTGACCGCACTCGTATCATGTGTAATAATCTAATTGCAATTCATAATTATCTGATGGAAACTTAATCAATTTTTAATTTATTAGTATATTCATAGAATTAAGATGCTTTCTACTATTTTTTTTAATTGGAGGAGCATTGTGAATTTAAAATTTACATTTCAGATATTATACAAGTATTCCAGTGAATATATTGTTGCTAGCTTGTTAATGTATAACTAAAAGCGATTCTGATATTGTTTATTCAACGTTTTGCTTCTAGTACTGTGAAGAATATCTAACGTACTTAATTATTAAAGACAAAAAGTTCAAATTGTATTACAAAAACGGCATAATGTAGGCGTAGTTTCAAGTACACTCATTTCGATAATTTACTTCAAAAAGAAATTCAAAATTTTTCTTTCATCAAAAGATAATCCAGAAATAGAAAAGAGTTGAAACTTTCACCTGAATTATAAAAAAATTTATCACATTTGACTCAATTATGGATATTAGATTCGATTACTCCATTATAGTAATGTGAAATTATAATACTAAATCTAAATGTATAAGTTTAATCTAAAGTCAGTAATATTCTCTTTAAATAAGCGGATTTTTTGTTTCATTTTCAGTGGTGTTAGACTCTTGTTTTGGTGGTTGGTTCTCTTATGCAGGGTTTATGTTCGGTGATGGGAAATCATATTATTCTAAAATAAAATTATATTTTTAATTTTTTTTGTACAATCTGTATGGAAAAAACAACCATTTTCCACATTCAAATTGTTACTAAACTTTATAATGCTTTTATCATAATAACTCTTTGTTTAAAACGATTCTCTTAAGATTTAACATATAATTTTCTATTTATAATTGATCATTCTTTTTCAATTGGGCGAAAAAACTAACATTGCCTTCCTAAAATATCCCTTCTTGCATGCTAACATTACTTGTGTACGCTTCATTGAAGAAGATGACAAATGGGAGAACGATTCAGCTTTCTTTTAATTTTTCCAAACCCTTCCAATCCTTTATAACATTCTGCTGAATTATTCACACTATAGAAAAATTTTCTTGTTACCTTCTTAAGATAAAAATCGACACAACTTCTCTTGTTAAAAATCGGTTTTTATTCTATTTTAACATCTCATAGAGTTAGTATTTCATCGACTAACTTCAACAGAGGTGTTCGCACCTTTCTTTTTCGCATACACTTTCATTTTGAATACTTTTAATGCACCGAATCAAGTGTGGTCCAAGTATTAGATCAAATACCTGAAGAATCCAATCTTGACTAAAATTCTTTTTTTTTCTACCCTGAAAAATGATATAAAAAACATAGTTTGTATTGATATAACCAAAATCTCAATAGTTTTCAAATAATCGATCATCTACCTTATATTAAAATTCAAATACATCATATTCTTTGAAGAAAATAATATGTGATAAGTTTCAATGAATATTAAGAGTTTTCGGTCTGTAGAAATGAAGTAATTAGAAGAGCTGAAATCCATAATTTGAGTGATGAAGTATTTGTTTTACTTTGAATAACTCAGAAAACATAGATAATGGGTATTATTTATATTGTCTGCGCCCATTCATTTTTATTTTGTCTCGATTGGAATTGATTTTTACATAGATATTTTCGATTTGTATATATTGCAGTGATTTATTGTTGTAAATATTCTACCAAAGTATTTTGTCAAACTATTTTTTGACATATAAGAAGCATACCATGTAAGAGGTGCCATGACACCGTTACCATACATTATATCGTTATGTATAAAAATTTGTTATATAGCTTTAAATTAATTTCATTAATAATTTGAATATTTAAGTTGATCACTAGTAAGTAACTCAGTCATGGTCATAATAATAAATCGATACCATTAATGGACATTTTATTTCTAACAGTACCCAATAATAAATCGATACCATTAATTGACATTTTATTTCTAACAGTACCCAATAAATGTACCTTAAATATACCCTTTAAAAAAACCTAGTTATGCTGAATACGTAATGAATATTATGAATAAATATGCTTTGAGGATCAATTAAAATTATTATTATATCTCTGGAACATAAAAAGAATAGGTCTCGGAAAGATATAATTTGTATGGAAATATTAACAGACAAAATGTTTCAAATGTGCTTTCTTTTTTGCCAAAACGAACTGACAAAAAAGTATACATGAATAAATAGTCTTACCAACAATACAACAATCTCAAGAAACATAAGTTTTACATTTTAAAATATTTTTAAACTGAAGCTAGCAATATAAAATTTTTAATGAATTAGTAGAATATTTCAATAAAAAACTTGTATGGTCATATTGTAAAAACATAGTGCGTCATGTATCTGTAGTTAATTTAATATTTATTACATTCTTAAGTCTTAAAATGATTAGAAAATGAGAAAAAATTATTTAAAAAAAGCTCATAATTTTGTTTGAATTTCATTAGCATTTAGTTTTACAAGTTTAATAAAATCTAATAAATCTTGCTCCTGCTCCTTTCTATCAGAAACCTGTATTTTGTTATTACTTTATATTCTGCAAATAAATAAATGTAATAGTTAATATTTAAACATGAACATTATTATATGAACTAAGATAGTTTCAAAAATAGCTACATATTTTAAACACCTGGTAATTTTTTAATTAATTCTGTACTTTCAAAGGTAGCTGCCACTACAAAAATTGATGTATCTGCCACTGAAAATAAGCTGGATATGTTCTACTAAATAAAAAACTTTATTTAGTTATAATAATTTATTATAAGTATTAGTCATTACAACACAGAATGCTATTCTGAATGAATAGCAAAGGTTAAAGCAATATGATGAAATCTATGAAAATATGAACAAATTCTTGAATTATACTATCATTTGCAATGAGTTAAGGTTACTTAAAGAAATTGAAATATTTATGCCATTGAATGATTCTCTTCCTGAAATGTTTTCAAGTTTTTTTAATTTTGAACTTTATATAAATTACAAAAAACATCATGAACTCTGAGATAGTCACAAAACTGAAACTAATAAGTTGTTTACAAAGTCAATACTAATATTTCCTATATGAAGGTAATTTATGCAAATAAATAAATCAATATCTTAAAGTTACCTTAGGGTAAAAATACATAAACAGATCATTGTAAATGATAGCAATATTGCTATGTACAACACTGATTTCAACACTGGTTAAAGCACACTGAAAACATTTCACAAAAATTTCATAGATGTTCATTATGAAATTCGTCTTATCATCTTTTCTAACTTTCCAATAGAAACCCTGTAGCAAAATTGTCTTTTCATACTTATTGGAAATATTATAAGCAAACCAAACAAAAATTTTAAAAATCCTCATAATACGAGCCATGAATTATGATTCGATTTTTTAAATTTATTTCAAGAACGTCTACAACTGAAAATTATTGTAATCAACACAAAACCTTTCTAATTCATAAATATTGTAATATTTGTATACATTAATATAAATAAATTCCTAAGAGAAATAGTTTAATTTTGATGGTGGTGATAACTAAATTACACAAAGGGAGGGTGGGTGGTGTTCTGGCAAAATTTTGAAGCACAGAATACAATTTTCATATAATTAATATCTTCAAAGTAAATCCTTAGTGCTAATCGATGAAACTTTGTTCTACACATGCCTTGACTCTTTTTTCATACTCTCTCCTATTTTCTTTGTAGAGTTGTGCAGCCATTGAATTCGCTGGGGAATTAGGATTGGGATCACTTAACAAGGACTGAAACAAAAAAGTATGTGAAGTACTATTGAGTTTCCTATCTATTCTTAGACTTTAACTAGAAGTTATTGAGGACAATAATAATTTGAAATCATAAAAAATACAGTACTTTTACATATCTCTTACTAGATGTAGGAATGAAGATACTAAATAGGGGCCTAGAAGTTGAAGAGTATTATGTAGAAATGAAAACATTCTTAATTTTTTTGATATGATTGATGCTTTCATTTTTACCACAATGGCTCCCTAGCTACTTATAAAATGTATATTTTGTTAGCCCTCATCTCCTCAGTCCTAAACTCACCAGAAAAACAAAATTTAATAGTCAAGGTTAAGGTTAATTATTGACCTACTTACTTGAATTGATGTTAAAATTGCAGATACATCATAAGTAGGACTCCATCTATTTTGTAAAATGTCTAAACATATACCACCATCAGCATAAACATTTGGATGGAACATATGACTTACAAATCGCACCGCAGGAGGCTTATTTGGATATTCTTCTGTAAACTCAATTGTTAATTTAAAGGTTCCATCCTCAAAAGGAGTATCATGAGGTCCAAAGATAACTGCATTCCATATCATTATATTATTATCAGTAGGTGCCCCGCTAACACCAGTTGGGGGATCTTCTTGAAGCCTGAAATATTATTATAAACTTACTTGGCGATTAAAAAGCATACGAAATTCATCATCTCAAATTATAGTACAAAGGAGTCATCATTTGAAATAACGAAGGATATCCAGCTTATCAAAGAATTTGCAAACCTTTTGAAATCTCTCATTAGACGGCGACGGGCTGGGGTAGACATTATTAGACAATTTAATAAACTAGGTTAAGAAAAGAAATAACTTATGTGGCTATTTACGGAAACACAAGAATTTATTGCAATTTTTCCAAATTTATTCACCGTCTCATATACACAATAGAACTTGTAATTGCATGACATACGGAGGAGGATGCAAGGCAACGATCGCAAAAGTCGAGTCGACTAATAAACAAAAATAGCACTAGACTTGGAATATTTTCCAATGAATGACTGAATGAACGACGCAGAGGTTATTTCAGCAGGGAAATTTTGGAAAAATGTAGGTATATTTAGTTGGTGTGGTAACAAAAGTGACGTTGCCAAAGAATAAAGACGTTCGACAGATGACGTAAATTTGGCATACGCATTTATAAAAAACATATCTGTATCAAAATCTCGTTATTTTTTCAGAAAATATGAATATATCAAATGAAAATTGAATCTTGATAAATCGAAAATAGAAAAGAGATGTTATTGCTCTTCATATATGACTTTTTAAGCTTCTGTGTTTTATACTTTCCATCTGCAATACTATTTCATATATTACTTTGAAATTCTTATGTCGAAGGTAAATATTGCCAAATATAACAATGCATGCTGTTATCATTTCCAATCAAGCCTTCGTTTAAAGAATCTGTAATTATCATAAATGATTAATATTTTATATGAATGAAATATATAAAATAATGATAATAGCAGAAGGAAAACTATTATAAAATTAAACAATTAAAATAAAAATTAAGAAAATATAACATAATTACACACCATTTATGAACGTTTATAAGATCAATCTACTTCAAACAAGATTTTCAAGCTAGTGCAAAATTTAATAGACTGGAATGCAAGGTGCTTGTCTACGCACAAGAGTACTATAATTTAACTTCCTCTTAGTCTGTTTGCATTCATGGCAAGGAGTTTGTGACGGTTTTCGTGATTTAGATAGATAAAATTATCTTCACTTTATTGAAAAAACTGATTACAATATTTGCGTAGTGAATAGCTTCCGTACTTTCGTAATATATTTTATTTAAGAACAAAAGAAATGTATTGGCAAAATAATTTAAATTTTTTATATCATGTTTTTTTTAAATTTGGAACGTAGCAACACTTTAACGCAGAGAAGTATATTTTCAGGAACGAATAGATAAGTTAGACCTCTTCGTCCGTCTGGTAGCCGACAGTGAGCTTAGTAGATAAGTTAGATAAATACTTGAGCACCTGACATATGACATTCGAAAGATACAATGTTGTGACGTTTGATTTTCCACGTATTCTTATTTGTTAATTGATGGTTATGGATAATTGTGTTTTTGCTAGATATATTTGAGAAATAACATTTGCATAAAACAGTAGGTGTTATTGTATACCGGCATCATTAACGCTGAAGTGATCTTATTTATCTTACTACAGATTAAACCTGTTTGTAAAATTTTTGTTCATTAGCGTTGTTTTAGGTAACAAATATAGTTGTGCCCCGTAAATCTGCCAGTATACCAATCTGTCTCTAAGAAACGTTTAAAATGACTTCTATAGAACAACCTTGTTATACTCTTATTAACGTGCCAATAGATACAGAACCCTACAGTGAACTGCAGCTGAAACAAGATTTAGGTAAGTTATAGAGAGACTATAAAACATACATTATTGATTGGATATATGAGTTATATAATACGTTAATGTTTAATCCAGAAAAGGGAGATGTAAAGGTGAAAATTGAAGCTATCAAGAAAACAATTCACATGATCTTAGCTGGTGAGCGATTACCTCCAGGATTACTCATGATTATCATAAGATATGTCCTACCACTGCAAGATCATACAGCAAAAAAATTACTTCTCATTTTTTGGGAAATTGTTCCCAAAACAACACCTGATGGAAAGTTACTACAAGAAATGATACTTGTCTGTGATGCTTATAGGTTAGTAGAAGTTTCACATAAACATGTATTAAGCCTCTTTATTTTCATTATTCAAATATCGTTTTTATGGAAGCTAAGGTCATTCATTTGAGTTGTTTAAGTTGACAGTACTTTGTATATATTGATTTTCCATGATTTATTGTATATTAAAATTTAGATTAATTGTATTAAATTTTAAATGTCATTAAGGATACATTTATATATGTTATATATGAAAACGTCAGTCTTGTTATTCAAAAGTATCATTCTTTTTTTCTGATTTTTCAGGAAGGATCTTCAACATCCCAATGAGTTTCTACGGGGTTCTACCCTTCGTTTTTTGTGTAAACTGAAAGAGCCAGAGCTGCTGGAACCCTTAATGCCTTCTATTCGATCATGTCTTGAACATAGACATTCTTATGTACGCAGAAATGCCGTTCTTGCAATTTTTACAATTTACCGAAACTTTGAATTTTTAATTCCTGATGCTCCTGAACTAATTTCAAATTATTTAGATGGAGAGCAGGATATGTCGTGCAAGAGAAATGCTTTCTTGATGCTTCTTCATGCTGATCAAGACAGGGCGCTTTCATATTTAGCTTCTTGCTTGGATCAGGTAACCACCTTTGGAGATATTTTGCAACTGGTTATTGTGGAACTGATCTACAAGGTGTGTCATAACAATCCTTCAGAGAGATCTAGGTTTATCAGATGTATATATAATTTATTAAACTCCAGTAGTCCTGCAGTTAGATATGAAGCTGCAGGTGAGTGTAGACATAATTTAATTGTATTTCTATTTAGAATTTAACTTATTACTTAAAAAGAAAATTATCACTCAAGAGGCCTATATTAGGGTATGAGTTGAAAACATCATATTATATTATTAAATATTGTAACTAAAATATGATGTATTCTAGGAACTTTGGTTACTCTTTCAAATGCACCAACAGCCATTAAGGCTGCTGCAAGTTGTTATATTGAACTTATCATCAAGGAAAGTGATAACAATGTCAAGTTGATTGTGCTAGATAGATTGATAGCTCTGAAGGAACATCCAACTCATGAACGAGTTCTACAAGATTCTGTTATGGATATATTGAGAGTCTTGGCTAGCCCTGACTTAGAGGTATGTTGATACAATGTGTAGCCTAAATAATAACCTTTATATTTTTTTTGTGTTATATCACATATTGTTGTTTTTCATTTACTCTCACATGCAGATGTAAGTTATTTGTAAAGAGAATTTGTTTTTAGGTTCGAAAGAAAACTCTGGCCTTAGCCATGGATTTAGTATCATCCAGAAATATTGAAGAAATGGTTCTTGTTCTCAAGAAGGAAGTATCCAAGACTCACGATGTTGAGCATGAAGATACTGGAAAGTACAG
Source organism: Henosepilachna vigintioctopunctata (assembly GCA_030704895.1). Taxonomy (NCBI): domain Eukaryota; kingdom Metazoa; phylum Arthropoda; class Insecta; order Coleoptera; family Coccinellidae; genus Henosepilachna; species Henosepilachna vigintioctopunctata. The sequence goes on along the minus strand of JARQZJ010000061.1, from coordinate 1,056,026 downwards.
ACAGTTACTTGTTCGTACTTTACATCAGTGCTGTATTAAGTTCCCAGATGTTGCAGTAACAGTTGTTCCTGTGCTTGTAGAATTCTTATCCGATACTAATGAGTTAGCTGCTACTGATGTTATGGTGTTTGTTAGAGAGGTTGTACAGAAATTTGGCAACCTACAGCCACTCATCATAGAGGTTAGTCTGGTACTAGTATCAACATCAACTTTTTCATTTAATATATCGGCATAGGGAAACTGTTTTACACATTATTGCAATATGTCATCAGTTGGTCTATTATTGTTTACTTAGATCTGGGTTTTCTTATAATTGGAAAATGTTTTCTTGATTCAAATATTTGAAGAAATAAAATAATGAATGAAATTTTTATTGCAGAAATTGCTTGAGACTTTTAGCGAAATAAAAAGCGTAAAAGTACACAGAGCGGCTCTTTGGATTCTTGGAGAATATGCAACAAGTGCTGTAGACATTGAGGCAGTGATGAAACAGATAACGACAAATTTGGGCGAAGGCGCATTAGTTGATTTGGAGCAGAAATTAATATCAGGTGAAGAGGAAACCACGGCTAACCCACCCACTCAGTCTGCTCAACAAACAACATTGGTTACTTCAGATGGAACATATGCTACTCAATCAGTTTTCAGTACTGCACAGTAAGTTAACACTGACGCAAGATAAATCACAATAACAATCATGTCTCTAAATATATCTATATATAAATACAGTATTATTTTATGAACTTTCTGATTTCATAATTTTCCATTTAGAATTTAACAGAACAGATTTAAATTGTTATAGTACTTGTGAGCCAATTATATTTCCAATTATGGAACTAATAACCTAAATTAGTTGATGTGGTTGTTTATTACAAATTGACTCTATTAAAATAATTCCAACAAAATTTTATATTTAATTAGTTTTCGTTTTTGTTAGATACAATATGAATGCATATTCTATGGCACTTTTTTTTTACAGAAAACCCAAAAAGGAGAAGAGACCTCCTCTCAGACAATATCTGATGGATGGAGATTTCTTCATTGGAGCAGCTCTTGCTTCTACCATCACAAAGTTGGCTTTGAGGTACAGTCTATTACCTGATATTACTCCCAAACAGAAAAATCGTTTTGATGCAGAAATTATGCTGTGCATGGCTGGAATAATACATCTGGGTAAATCAGGTAAAGAAAACATGAATTATTTTGAAAACTTCTGTTAACATTAATATTCAATCTCAGGTTTACCATCCAAGGCCATAACAAACGACGACAAAGATCATATTCTTTTCTGTTTGCGAGTACTGTCTGATCGTTCTCCCACTGTAATCAATATATTCTCAGAGCTATGTCGATTATCTTTGAACGAAATGTTGATGGCTAAAGAAAAGGAAGACGCTTCCTATCAAAAATCTAAAGAGAAGGTTTGCAAAGTTATTCAGGCGGATGATGCCATCAACTTCCTACAACTGCAAGTTGATAAATCAAATGAACTTGGAGAGAACATGTTCGAAACTTCATTGTCTCAAGCTCTTGCTGGTGGCAGGGTGAGATATTTTTTTCATTTCAATATTTTAGTAGCATTATCATTGCTCATATAGAAGTAGTTTTTCAACTAATTTGGACTTACAGATTCCGGTAAATTTATAGAATCATTTATACGTTCTTGAGAATTTAATTTTGTTTTTATTGCTCTAATGAAATATTTAGTTTATTATTGTATAACTTAAACAAACATAATACAATGGAGAACTTTGAGTAATTTAGAACAAACAGAATTAGTCATAATTCACCAAAATTTTGTTTCCGAAATTACATAGTTTATTTTGATTGCCTTTGAAATTTAACCACGTTTTTCATCAGATTGGAGGGTCTGAAACTGGTGCTTCAACTAATAAGCTCAACAAAGTCACACAACTGACCGGTTTCTCCGACCCAGTTTACGCTGAAGCCTACGTGCACGTGAACCAGTACGATATCGTCCTCGACGTTTTGATCGTCAACCAGACGAACGATACACTGCAAAATTGCACCCTGGAATTGGCAACCCTCGGCGACTTGAAATTGGTGGAAAAACCTCAACCAGTTGTCTTAGCGCCCAAAGATTTCTGCAACATCAAAGCCAACGTCAAAGTTGCTTCAACGGAGAATGGTATCATCTTCGGCAATATTGTATACGATGTAACTGGGGCGGCATCTGACAGAAACGTAGTCGTGTTGAACGACATACATATTGATATAATGGATTACATCATTCCAGCAACTTGTAGCGATACGGAATTCAGACAAATGTGGGCTGAGTTTGAGTGGGAAAATAAGGTAAGAGAAAAATAGAATCAACCCAAAATGTTCTCAATTTCTGCTTGACCAATTGACGTTCGAGTGTAGATCTCCTTCATGTGCTAAAAGCTTAGTTTTTTTGGAAAAAGGGAATTATTAGAGAAAAAATTTTGATTGGATATCCTGGTTTATGTATTGGTATAGATATGTAGATGATATTATCTGTTGTTTCACTGGTACCCTTCGGCAACTAGAAAAAATTTGTTCTACTTGAATTACTTTAGAAAAATGGGCTAATATTTAAATTAAAAAATTGACGTGCTAAGCACATTTTATGCAAAGGGTCTAAATGATGATAAAAAAAAGTCAGAGAATGTAGAATTTAAATAAAATTACTTTTTATCAGACTAACAGCCATATAAGTTGTGCTTCTTACCTCTACTACTTAGAATATTATTTCTAAAGACTTGTCTTTGTTTTTTATTTTTCAGTATATTTTGTATATTGTAGCTACTAATTTTCGTAGATATTTTGTGTAGTATCTGTATAATTAAATTAAACATATTATACTATAATATGTTTAATTTAATTGTATTATCTGTAATTTTCTATATTTTCCTTATATCTCTGTTTAATATTATGTATCAGTACCTAGTTTTCCAAATTGTTTTCCTTGTCTTTAGTTAATGGCTGTGTGCAGCATTTGCAAGTATTTGCCTAAGAAGTTGACAGTATTTGTTGAATTCAGCCATTTATTCCTACTGGTACTCTATTCTCTATATTATATGTAGTACATAAGTATTTGCAAGTATTTGCGAAGAAGTTGGCCCAATATTTGTTGAATTCAGCCATTTATGCCTACTGGTACACTATTCTCTATATTTCTTAATTTATTTTAAATTTATTTCCTTTTAGTTCTATAATCTTATGATACTTGTTCAACTATTGTTTCCCTGGATACATATTATGCATATGTAGTACGTAAGTTTTATATGATCATAAGTAGCAAACTCATTTCTTTTTTTAGGTATCTGTCAACACAACTCTCACAGATCTGGCAGAATACTTGAAACATCTGATCAAGAGCACAAACATGAAATGTCTCACTCCCGAAAAGGCACTGTCAGGCCAATGTGGATTTATGGCGGCAAATATGTATGCCAAATCTATATTTGGAGAAGACGCTTTGGCTAATTTGAGTATTGAAAAACCTTTCAATAAACCTGAAGCTGCAGTTACTGGACACATTCGAATTCGTGCAAAAAGTCAGGTAATTTTCAAAGAATATTATGATTTGGTTCAATTTATGACAATAATTTTCTGTCTACTCGATTGTATCATTGGTGTTGGAGATATTTCCATGTTGTAATTTTCAAAATGTTTTGGCAGATATTGAATTTGTTAATTCAGTAGATTGAGTGGAAGTAACAATACAATGAAGATATTAGACAAAATATACAATTATAGAACATAGACAGTTTTTGAAGATTTAACTCTTTTAAAATTATTTAAATATTCTTGATGCCAAATGCTTATTAATTTTGCATAAGTATTTATTTTATAGAAAATATAAATACTCCATAATTAATTTGTTTTTAGGGAATGGCGCTCAGTTTGGGAGATAAAATCAATATGACTCAAAAAGTGCAACAGAGCAAAGTCGTGGTTGCTGTTTAGAGTGAAGAAAATTGTGTATTCATAAAGAATATGAATTATAGTGAATAAGTTACTTTGTTATATTTATCGGAATTAAACGTTTATCAATTCAAATTTAAATTATTAATTGCTAGAATTTGTACTTGGCAAAGCCCAGTGCTACCAGTGATGTGCATAACTAATATTATTTACAAACAAATTTTATCTGTTGTATGTAGATACAAATTATTAAGTGATTAACATTAAAATTACAATATGTAAAAAGAATAAGTTGATTATAATTAAGGGATTTAAAATATCATTTGTTATTAAAAGTCAAATTTGCTTAGATATCTGAGGCTATACTTATTAATTAATGATAGCTTTCATTTATTTTGTTAATAGAACTTCGTTTATTCACATAAGTTTATCGTTGAATCTATATTTTAATGTAATCATATTACTCAGTGCATGTCTAATTATGTAACATAAATTAAACAAGCTCACACATAAAGTAGTATAATTTAATATTTTCCCTATGAGTGCACTGACAAAATTCAATTGTGGACTATGTAATTTTAAATAGAGTAATTTGGGTAATGTATCGTCTATTTTATTTATTTATAACTTGAAAGAAATTCTAGACTGTTGCTAAAAAGTTCACTTGGGATGGGTAAAACCGAAAAAGTATAATTTTTAAACTGAATATGATGTAAAACTTAAAGTTTTCTTATATTTCAAGAGAATTATGTTAATAGTACGAAAATTAATAAGAAAATGAGATAGAAACATTCATTATATTATTATATGATCTTTTCTCGCTTTTTCTAAGTTTAGAAAATGTAAAACTCTCATTTTAGTTGCGAGAGTATTTAAGAAGGAAATAATTTCAGCAGATGAAATACCTTAAATAATTCAAATGAAAAAGACAAATTAACTTAAATGAGAAGCATAGCCAGGATTTTCCTTTTCAAATGCAAACTTTCCAAGAAGTCTTACGTTTTTTTTTCGTACATATTTTCGTGAGAAAAATATATTTCTGAAGTTCTGAATCGCCCTACCATTCATTAATTGTTAGAACCATTTATAAATAGGTAGTTAATAAAGTATTGATGAAACTTATTTTATTTCCATGGCGATATATATATACGAATATTTGTTGTGAAAGACATTTTGATTGTCATGTTGATTAGATGAAGTTCTTAAAAATATTCAATCAATCAAATGGCTGAACGAATAATTCCGTCGGCCAATACTTTGGTGAAATATGATAATCCTACACTGGTTACAAAACATGAGGATCGAAAAAAAGTAAGTAAAAAATATGTTCGAATTGGTAAAATTAATAAACGTAATATTCTTTGGCAATTTCCACCAGAATTATATCTTTATTTTGAAATTTCATAAAAATTAAATTCTCATCAAATGCATTTAATCTTGAAATGCTCCTTATTTCTAGTCACAAATTTTAGGTCTAATTGTTTTTGTATTAGACGTTTTACTTTTGAGATAAGCTCCCATTTGGGCAACCCACAATTGCAATTCTATTGGAAAAGCATTCAATTTTGGTTTTAGCGTTAATACCTTAGTTGCTGAAATCATAACGAGTAGTTCATACGAAACAAAAAAAATTCAAAACTCGAAAATTATTTCAACTGCTTGACAGGAAATATTAAATTTTGATATTTATGGCATAAAACTAAATTTAGGAAAGAGATGAATCTCCTTCGAAAGGAAAACCGGCTGCAGCTGGAGCAGAGTTAAAAAGGGAAACTGAAGAAATTTTAAATACCATTTTACCTCCATTGGAATGGGAAGAAGAATCTCAATTATGGAGGCAGCAGGTATCAACGAATCCAGCAACACGACTAGAAGTTGTAAATTTACAGGAACAATTGGATATGAGGTTACAACAACGACAGGTAATTCAATAATATTCCTTAAATTTTAGTTGTATGCTCGCCTGTAAAACGGCATTTATAATTTAGAGCCCGAAAATATGTGGTATTCTCATCTTCAAGTACTTCTGTAGATTATGGGAATTAAATTGAAGTATAAACTGGTTTATACATTATTCTGTAAGCATCTGAAGAAGTCGTTTGTAACGACGAAACGCGTCATGCTATGTAGTCAATAAAGTGTAAATCATAAGTTCAAGTGTTTGAATTTAAGTTTATATTCAATCTGGTTTAAGAAATTGATTTTCTTTAAGCATTAATTAAATTCATTTGATAATTATAGGTATGGATATTTGTAGGTTTTATATCTTATATTTCTGTATTTATTTTTATTGTCTTAAATAGCACAGTTACAAATACTTACCCTTCTCACTACTTCCCTATTGATAGGGTAATCCATTATAGGACATTGTTGACAATTCCAATTCAGAAAAAATATATGTAAATCGCTCTTATTAGTTTTCGTCGTGCTGTACGATAGATATAATTTGATAGGTCAATTTTTTTTATTAATAAGATATATTAATATTCATTGTGTTTATTGCCTAATGGCAGAAAATAAAATTGTCAACAAACGGAAATCTCTGACCAAACTGTTTTGTGTTCTAAGAATTTATGACAAATCTTGTGTAGATTAGAACCATGTCTTTGCTTTCATGAATACCACAAGCTGGAAAATACTAGGCAAAGTATGAACCTGTTGATGGAGTTTATAATCTAGGTTCTAAAAAGTTTCAAGTTAGGAATCCAGTCAAAATTGGATTTTGATTACATTTCTTAGTGATTGAGCAATTTATAAATTTTCTACAGGCGAGAGAAACTGGCATCTGCCCAGTTCGACGCGAACTTTACACCCAATGCTTTGATGAAATTATACGTCAAGTAACTATAAATTGTGCAGAAAGAGGCCTACTCTTACTTCGTGTAAGAGATGAGATGCGTATGACCATCGAAGCGTACCAAGCTCTCTACTGCAGCAGCATAGCATTTGGCATGCGTAAAGCCCTTCAGGCCGAACAAGGAAAATCCGATTTAGAAGCGCAAGTAGAGCAGCTTAAAAATGAAAAATTGGAGCTGGAACATCAAATAGTTGAATTAAAACAGAGGGCCGAACAAGCGGATAGGAGAGCAGCAGAGACTAGAATGGCAGAAGAAAGGAAGCATACTGAGGAAATTGCTTTCTTGAAAAAGACTAATATGCAGCTCAAGGTGACAAAATTTATTTTTGTTAACTTCAATATTTTTATTAGAATTATCGAGATTTAAAAATTTTTTTCAACCCATAGTAGAAGGGTAGATGAAGTTTCAAAAAGAAAATAATATAACAAATTTATACAAGTTGGCTCTACTGAAATTTCTTTTATATTTCATGGTTACTAATAACACTGTTCTTTTTGCAGACTCAACTGGAAGGAATTATAGCACCAAAGAAGTAATTTTAATGAAACTAGGATGAAACTTGCAATTATATAATAAAATTTAAGTCTCTTTCCAAAGCAAACCCTTATATTGTCTGTTATTATATAAAATAAATAATATAAACCACCTTATATAAACAATTTTATATAAAATAAATTTTTCGACTACATTATAGATATAAAATGCTTTGGACAATGAAAACTAATTACAATTACAATTACAGACTTTAAAATACATAGAATATGTAAATATTTTGTACATGAATAGAACAATAACTTAGAATTACATAAAAAATTATCTATAAAAACCCATCCACCATGACCAATTGATACATCAGTTTGGAAAATTTGTCTAAATCACAAAGTTTTACAAACTCAATTTTTTCCCTATTTGAAATTACAGTACGTTCAATGTTGATATTCATTTAAATATAACTTTTTCAATGTTTCCCTTTTTTCGATCTTTTCCTTCTTCTTTTTTTGTTAGCACCAGATGGAATGTCTATCATAGTTTTGTCTTCATTAGTGGTTGGTGTTGGTGGTTCGGAAACAGTATCATCATCCACATCGTTTTCATTTTCCTCTTCAGTAATATTATTATTATTATTGGTGCTGTCGTTAACTATTAAGTCCAGATCTAGAATAGCCGGTTTTGTTAGTTCCAGGGAAATTATTTTCTCCCTCACTGTTTCGACCTGCACAAAAAAGCGACTTTATAAATACATTTTGCGAAAAGCACACATGATGAGTTACTCCTTCGATGAATTATGATAGAAGTATAACACCATATTATGGTGATTAACTATAATAAAAAAATATTTATATTATTAATTTATGTATATATTTTCAATTATTGATGTAATTATGATATTCCTTTACATTTAAGTTTACAATTATTATAAATTGAGATTCTTTCAAATATTTGTTATGTATGTCAAAAACAATTCGCTATAAAATCTGAAAACTGTTTAACAATTTTTCAAATGAAGTTCTCACACAGTTGAACCCTCACACATATAAATTGATATATGTTAATCTTCAAAAATTTCATGAAAAAATTAACAGATTGATTCAGAAAGCTATAGCAAAAGTTAATGAGAAGCGTAAACAAAGAAAGCGGAAACATAAAAAATGTTATCTGTCTATTGACATCTATAAAAACTGAATTAAGATCTCTCAATTTATTTGATTTCTCAGTTTAATGAAGTATTGACTATTAATGTAGACTATTGATGTAGTATGCTTTGATTTGAATATTCTTTATGTACTCTGTGAGCATTTTATTTTTATCATTCACTTTCGCAGCAAACAACTTTAAAATAACTTCTTCAAGAAATTTAATTTTTGTAAGTATAAATTGTTTTACAGAGCATACCACTTCTGACAATCTTTTTTTCATGTATCTTTGCATTCAGACAAAAATGATACGTAACAAAATAAAGTAAGTTTATAATCAACTGAAGTATTTATAACAGCTCCTGCAAATAACCATCAATGGCAAGGGAGACAACGCCAACAAGAACATTTTTTTTTGTATCACATACCGGTAGTGAGAATTGTATAGCCTTTTTTGAATCTCTAGTACGTTAATAAAATTGAATTGGGATCATTTCCTATAGAAAATAAGCCTTACAATAATAAAATGGTGGTAAAACAAAGTGTGTTTTAGATAAACACTTTTATTTGAAATCATAGCAACTGTGATATACATATGTAACAGTTTCAACATTATAATAGCTTTTAGGACTCAGCACAGCCCGAAGAAGCCATTGTAAACGTGAAAGGTACATTACAGTAACTAAAATATCGAATAAAAGCGTGCAAAGCCTTATGTGCTATTATAGAGTGCTGATACTACTTTTTGAATAAAAGATTATTTATAGAGATAGATAATAGACTGTAAATAAATAAAAAGCGATAAAAACTTTTTGTACTGTAGTAACTTTTATAACCTTAGTGACTAACTCAAAGCTTTTGACGAAAATACTCAAACTTAGTATTTAAATGGTTATTCAAATTCTATTGAAATCCTCCATATTATTATTAATTATTATAATTATTAACAATTTTCTAAAACTTATAATTTGTAAATACAAACTGATTAATTCTATACATTCAAGTGCATAAAGCTAATTTAACATTGATTTGTAATTTTCAAAAGAAATGCAACCGTATATTGTTTTACAAATATTTCCAAGTTCCTAAGCTCAATTTCAGTATAGTTAAATAGTCGGAAATAAAGATTATTGTATAAGTAATTTAAATTGTGACCTACAATTGAGAAGCTTCAAAACAATTTTAAAATACTTATTCTTTTTGGACAGCCGGGACATGCATAAAAAGAGATAGAAGGAGTGCTCATCATTCTAATTAGTGTAATTATTCACTCAGTTCAAGGCAAACAAAAAGCTGCAGCACAGACAAGGCACAATTATTTACTTCAACATAACGCATACATGTAACAATAAATATTTGTTTGCAATAAAAGCATTTAAGTATTGTTTTAATTTTGCAAATACATAATTTGTACTTGAATTAGATAGATATTTGGAGGAGCACAGTTATGTACACCAGAAGGTACCCTGAAAACATTAAAAATGTGTAAAAAAATTCAAAGATACAAAGCAAACTTTTTGGAGGTTAGAGTAAGGCAATATACAGTATATCTTGACATCTCATAATTTAAAGTATAATAATGCTAGATGGTAATTTGGAAGAATAAAATAGAAATTTGTTGTTGCACCTACAAAAACAATTCCAACAATGCTAAAAATACTATAAACTGGTATAATACTGACTGTATTTCATGAAAAAGTTTATTAAGAAATAATTCCTTATCAAATATAATTTATATTTTTTTGTACACAGAAAAATAAATAATTTCTGGTGAATGAAAAATTATGAATTGTGACTAATCATAAATTAAGAGAAATAAAAAACCTGTCCTTTAAAAATAAATGCCCTACATTATTATATGATGTAATATCCACGCTGATTGAAAATAATAAAAGTAATTTTAATAAACTTTGTTTTCAGTATGCTTTGATTAGATTTGAAAAATGAGAACTGCTTATTGCCATATCTAATCTTCCCTACACAAGAAGAGTGTTAAAAAGAGACTAACCATAGTGCAAAACGTGCCATGCTGAATGGGGTCAATCAATCCAATCTATACCTCTTTTTCAATCAGTTTTTCCACGTACTCAACTGTCCTAACCCTCGTTTCACCTGTCCTTTCGTCCACGAATTCTTCGGTTTTCTGCACTACCCTCTCGTCCAAAATTTTCTCGCTTTCCCGGACTACCGTGTCTCTGGCAGCCTTGCTTCGAACAGCTAACTTGGGAAAATCGGCGCTAGATGGCTTCAGCTGGACATCGCATGCAACGCCATTGGTGTTAGTGGAAGTACTGTTGAAGGCCTGGACATGTTCGAACGTCCAGTACGTAGTTAGTTTTGGAATGCGGTTAGTCACACAATATAAAGGAAAATGAGCGAATATTGTGCTAAAGCAAATATCTTGAGAACGAGTATGACATCGGGTACGTGAAAGTGAATGTTAATCTTTATATTATAATTTTCAGTAACAGGTAAATAAGACAAATTAAGGAGTTTTGTCCTGTGGATTATTATTACACATCGACAATGCAGTGTTGAGTACACAGAACAAGGTCACTGTTTATAGTTATGATTCAATTATTTATCTCTTACAAAATTTTTTTTATGAGAAGTACCATGAGAACGTTATTGTGTATAATAAAAAATAAAAGATTTCTCAACGACTGGGTTATTTATGTGTATATCACTTGCTTTTAGTGAATCATTATTTGAGATTGATCAGAAGTGTGAATACATGATTAGATGACTTTTTCGACTTTTTTAGTGATGAACCACAAATACATATGTTACCACGATTTTGAATTTACACATTTTTGTTATTCCACGACATAGGACTCAACAAATGAATCTGAAAACAGAAATAATGTCGTAATTGTTATTGAGGATATTTGCTTCAGCTCGAACAACAAAAACAACTATTAGAGCGACAACTTTAAATAATTATTACTGGACAAACAAAGCCCACGTTAGTAGAAACTTGTTAATTCAACTAATACGATTTTTCAACATACGATGAGACGAATACTTACATCCTCTTTATTATCATTAATTGTCGGTACCACTGGTATTTCATTAGCATCGACCATATCTGTCATCGACTTGATGACCATCTGAGCTTGGATAGCGTCTTGCTCCAAGGACTTCAATCGAGCAGCTCTCCAAGCAGCACGTTTTTCTGCTTTTTTCTGCCTCGACTCAGCTGGGGAGAGGTTGGTTTCATCATCGTCGGTCAAAAGACCACTTTCTCTCAGCTGGTCCTTCATGCGCCGTTCCGCCTTGGCTGTTCTTACAATGCCAATTACACTGGAGGGTCTATAAGAATGAAATGTTCGAATAAATTTGACTACAAAATATTATTTATTGACATTCCAAAATAACTCATAACATTTCGAATAATTATGACAAACAATAATATATTAAACTTGGTTGCAAGAGGATTTGGGTGGTGAATAAGTCAAATTGCTGAAGAAATTGTGAGATAAGTGAAATTATTTTAGTGTAAAGCAAAGTATTTTGTGGAAAGAACCGTAGTTTAATATTGATATGTCCTTTCCAATAGTACTGTGTAGAATACTCATACTTTGACAGTATAATCTATATATAAAAATGAATCCCAAAATGTGTTGGTAAGCGAATAACTCAACAACGCCTGGACCTCGGGAAAACCCTAGAAACAGCCCATTTTTTCCCATACAAACGTTTTCTACCTAAAATGTAGAGTCAACCGCTGGACCGATTTCACTATTTTTTTTGTGTTTGTTATTATCAGCGAAAAAATTTAAAAAATTGCGTGTACAATTAGAAAATATTGGTATTAATTTAGTTCAAACTTCAAAAACTTCAATTCAATATAAATTTTTTTAAAGTTTGAATAGACTTACATACACGTTACTAAACGTAGCACGTGATATATTTGAATATAAAGAAGAATACATAGTTTTCTTCAATTTACAGTGAAATTTCGTTTTTAAAAATGATATCTATTAGATGTACAAACTTAAGTCGCAGAACTCGCAATGCAGCAAGTCAAAGACATAAAAGAGCAAGTCAAAGTTGCTTTTTTTTCAGGAAACGGAATCGATGGAATCGAAATTAACAATATGAAAAGGTTGTGTTTAACTCATATCGATCTGCATTCAATTATAACGTTGAAATAGATTACAGTTCACAGAAAATCGTTGCAAAGTTTAATTGTTATTGATAAGAAAATACTACCAATGATGCGACAAAATATTGCGCGAAGAGTCAATTCAAATAGACGTTATTGCTACTGCCACCAGAGCCACTATATTCATTGGTTTCCAGGAATGGACTAAATTCTGAACATTTTTTGACTTATATTCAGCAAATATCTCATATAGTTAATGATGAGATATATGGGACAAGTACTTGATACGAAATTAGGAACATGCCTTTCAACTATAGACCAGACAGGTTATTACTTTCAATACATCAAACGTGTTAATAGAGGAATTATTTGATAATTTGACTGATTTGAAATAAGAGGAAGTATTGCAGTCCCTTTGTAAGTGTGTAAGTCCCTGGCTAAATACGGGATAAATATTAAAAACAAGATAGTGTAGCACAAATAGTAGAACATGTCTTTCAGGCTTTTTGAAAAATATTCAGAGAAAAAAAAATGGGCGTACAAAGTTCGCCGGGTCAACTAGTAAATGTAATAAAAGTGAACAAAGCATAAATAAAATCCATTAATAATACAAATTATCACATTTTCTAATCTTATTCTTAAATTGTATTGGTAACTATGTTCTTAATAAATATTATTGTTATAATCTTTCATCCCGCTTATCTATAATAAACATCTCTTCAAAAAAATCTTGATTACTTTCTGAAATTTACATGGTTTAAAAATCCCATTGGTTCACTCACCTTGTGTTAGGTGTTCCTACTGAATCATTATCTGAATGCTCCGCAGAATGTGAATTGAGAGCATGCAAATCTCTTGCAATTTGCTTGTCTTCTTCGGCCTTCAATTTTTCCAACTCATCAGCACTTAAGTAACTGAATACTTTTTCTACAAAAATAGTTCAATATTCTAATTAGTCACATACAAAAGATTGAAATCGTATACTAATAATGTTGAAAAACACAATCAGAAAACATATTAACTATTAAATCATTGAATTACTGCAAAATTCAAAAATCGCACATAAATTAGAAATGTCAATGTTCTGAAATGTAAACTAATGATACGAGTATAACATTACAACATTTTTTTTTTGAGAATTGAATTGGAATATACTTTTTGAAAACATTCAAAAAAATCATTACATCTGATTAAAGTATTTTAACAATTAATAATAATATAATGTTCAATTAACAATATACTATGATTACATTTTGTAAATTCGAATATATTTTTACAATATGTGACAGATGTTTTGTCTCTCAGAATACAAATTAAGGAGATTTACGCCACTGATGCAAGATTACTACGTGGGATAAATCAAAAATATCAATATATTGTATGAATATCGTCAATTTCCTGGCGAAAAATGTTGTTTGGAATGGACAAAACTTTTGTGTTTTTAATTTTATTCCATATTTTTCTTTTGAAATTTGAACATGCAGTTAAACATAGAGAAATGCCAAAATATCAAACATTTTTATCAAATTTTATACCTGGCTTATTGGGTTTTTGACTTTCCTCCATCGCTGACTCGAAAAATTTCTTCCTGTCGCTCACAGAAGATTTTGCAGCGTTACTTTTCGGAGAAGTTGGTGGCTAAAAACATTAAACGATATAAGTGATTACTTTGTATTTTATCACTAAATTATTGATTATCGATCTGGCCTTTCTTTTATATTATTCCCACGTCATTTCATTTACGAAACTACATTTAACAGCACTGTTGAAAAGTAACAACATAAAATATTCATCTGCTTTATATGTCGCCTTCTGATTTGATTGGAACAGTATTTTTAATGTTTAATATCGATATTGATTATATATGTTTAATGAGTTAATACATAAATATCATGATGACACTTGTAAAGTAAGATGACTTAACTGATTAATTAAAAATAGTTTGACTTAATAAAACGATAATTACATTTCAACTTTTCATCCTATTCTGGGCGATATAAATGCCTATGCCCATATGCTAACATGAAATAGTAACAAAGCTACATTAGAATATTGGGAATTAATACATTAACCAATTGGACGAATGCCTCGTTCGTTATTTGATATTTTCAAAGAAACATAGGTGCAACATACCTTTGATAAACCTTTGAATATATCGAATTTTTTACTGAATATTAGTGACGTGGGGCGTTCTGGAGTTGTAGGCTTCGAGCTAATCGAATTCCTACATGGATCATCGCTTGTGAATAATTTGTCTTCACTCTGTGCTCCTTTCATCAATTTATTCGATGATTTTGAGTTTCTTAAGAGGGAAGGGAATTTCGGTTGACTAATTCTATGAAGAGGTGGTGGACTTATAGGCAAAGGAGGAGGGACCCTAATAGGCGATTTTTTAGGTAGCGAATCTAAGGGAGATGTTCTCTTGGTTGAAATGGTATTTATATCCTCCAACGGTGGGAGAGATTTTGGGAGTGGTGGTGGTATATCATCCGTAGTGTTTGAGAGACAGTTTCCATCAACTTCATCATTAGATTCTAACTGAGACGACAAAGTTTGAAATATTTGTGGTTTGAAAGCCTCTTTTTCAATATTTGTTATCTTTATATTATCATTTAGAGGAGAAGAGAAGGCAATTGGAGGTGGACGTACAAACGTATTATTAATTTCTTTCTCCTTAGAATTATCATCGTTTACGACTTCATAATTATCCCTCATGTCATATAAAAATGGATTGTTATTGTTAGAAATATTCAAAAATGGATTGGCGTTTTGATATCTATTAACATTGACACTTGAGTCGGTTTCCTGCGGTATAGGAGGCAGAGGTATCCCTAAAACATTCGGATTATTATGCTGGCGGTAAGGCAACAAGTAAGGATTTGGGAGATCAGTATGTTCAATAGGAGGATACTGAACAACAGCATGTCCATGTGAATATGGATAATTTGTAAAATGTGGAAATTGTTGGGTTGAAGGTGGCAAACTATTGTAAATATTAATTTCATATTGATGAGTACTGGGTGGTAAGTTCTCCCGAATACTAAAAGCATTAGTTTCATTTGAACTACGACTAGTATTAAGATCACTTTTACCAGAAAAATGTGAAGAATTAGAATCTTTTGAAAATTTCCGTTTACTGTCTGTACTAGTCAATGCAACGGGAGGTATATACAGATTATCAACAGAAGCATTCGTATCTGAATTGTCTGTAAAAAAATAATCTGGAGGTGGGGGTAATATGAGGTGATCTATTGACTTAGGTTTATCCAATTTTACTGATATGTTCTCATAATTTTTTCTGAAATAGAATTAAACACTTTGGTGTCTTCGAACATTTCAACCTCCTTAGATACTGTCGACAATACTCTAGAATCAAGTAAAAGATTTTCAGAGGAATTTTTAATGTCATCAATCTTAGATGTTGATGATGTATATTTTGGTTTAGGTGGAGGAATAGGTTTAGGTTTTGATATTTCGTCAACCAAATCAACAATTTCTGGATTTTGCACATCTTCTTCTAATACTTGAGAATCAAGGCTAGTCGGCCGCGTTCCCTGTTAAAATTTAAATTAAAAATTCCTTTATACAACAAAACTGAAAACAACTTCTTAACAGCTTGCAGACGTAGACACTGGGACGAACACATGAAAAAATTAACAATTAAGACAAACACACTTTATACCAAAAATATATTTGCCATTGAAAATCACATCGTTAAAAGTTTTATTGACATAAATAAATAGACAATGCTTTCAATCTGGTAACAATGAGTGTCTCCACCACTTATTTGGAATTCAAGATGATTGATCGCTAACTAATGTAACATTTTGAAACTATAATTTCAAATCTATATTATGTTCACAATAATTATCATCGGAACACGGATAACTACCATATATTATGTGGAAGTTTTCGAAAAAGTTCAGATTTTCAGTATGCAAAGAAATTTTGTAATCATCAGCATTATATTTATACACAGTTAGAATTTGTCGCAATTTGAAACAAATCTCTTCTTGCAAACCTATTAAGAAAATAATCGAAACATGAAGTTTTACTTTTAGTTCCGAAGAATATATGAGTTATAGGAACAAACTGACCTGTAACTTAAAAATTTTGAAGACTTAATAACATAGCAAATGAATATATAAGCGTTTCAACTGAAAGTTTGTAAGTTATTGAGGCGATTACAATCGTTAATTGAATTCCCAACAGTTGGAAGTAATGAGTTTGATGTTAAACGTTCAATAGTAAGGAATAATTGAAAAAAATTGCTTATTGCTCATGATTGAATGATGAACAACGTGAATATTCAACATAAGTTTCATCTTATATTCGAATATGATCCAGTTAATTTATCAAATCTTTATTCTGAGTATTCTTGTACAACACTATATCCATTATTTATAACATGGATATGGTGAGTATCATTCGAATGAATGAATAAAACCTTGCTAGAGTATGCAAGATATCAAGCAGTAAATTATATGACGATAAAAGAGATGTTTCAACAACAAATATCCAAACAATATATGGCAGTAAATACTGTAGATACTTTTGATAAAAATTTGGTACTTTTGATATGGATAACTTACAATTCAATAAATACAATAATAACAATTGGGTATCTTAAGAACATATAAGCCACTGAACACAGACACCAAATTTCCTGGTTTCTTATTGTTGAATACTTTTTTTTAAACATTTTATTTATACAGAACTAATATAAAGATTTTGCTAATATGAGCACCACATTTTTAATAGTTTATTATAAGATACACCAAGTGATTTTGCTGCAACCCTCGAAAACAATCATAAAATTGATTCATTTGAAAACATTTCTTCAACTTGAAGTTAAAGATAACTAGAGTAATTTTTGCAGTACTCTGAAATTATTGATATGATTTCAAAGTGTCTACTTTCATGAAGAGGCATGTTTATTTTAAATTTGAAATATAGCTTCAAATTTAAAATAAACATGCCTCATTTATATGTCAATAAATAGAATTTTGGGATTGCAGCGAAGTCACAATTTTCAACATTCAACTTCAACTTTTTATATTATCAACAGACATACTTCAATTTCTTATAATAAAATTTCACTCAGAGGTAATTGTTATGGAGAAGTCACGTTTTTACTCTGGAAGAGAGAAAAATAGGGTGTTAATTTTCTGTTTTTCGATACACCCACATGCGACATGCTTCAACTGGAGCTACACCATGCTGTCAGTCGTTTTTCTGCCTAATATTTTAATTTTGAGTGATCTGGAGCATCCAAATAGTTCACTCTCTAACAAGGTTCTCTCCTGTGGTTTGAAAATTTGGGTTGCCTAAGCGAAATACTATTTCTAATTGTATTTCTATACTATTGTAATAAAACTTCTTCACAAAAACATTGATTACATATAAGACATTGAGCTTTATTTTCTTCAATACTCCTCGTATAATATATTGAATTAGGAGATGACGAATTGGAAAAAACCTAATTAGAATATGTATTATATTACTGTAGCTTCAATCAAACCTCAATCTAACCCAATTGGTCAATTTATTGATATGAAAACGCATTGATATAAAAAAGGGCACTACTTGCAAAATAACGCAGAAATAAAAAGAAAAACATCAGTAGTGGCTTTCTTTCACATATAAATTGCTCCAACTACATTTTTTCTCATGTAAGAGTTGGAAGTACAGATTTATTCAATAAATTTGTATGAAGTTACAGAAATGTTTATTAAAAAATCTAGTTTGAATAAGACTTAGTTTTTCTTTAAATTAGTTTCAAATAATAATATCTAATTAGGACATTTATATTAGGGCTTAATAATTATTCTTAACATAATCAACATCACTTTTAGGACGACTCCTTCATTAATAGTTTTAAATACTCTTAATTTTGAGTTTATAAAATCACAAAAAGATGTTTTAATGATTTAAGATTTTTCTGGTTTTTATGTGATGATCAATACATATAACGATGATAACACATAACTATGTAGCAATAGATATCGATAAATCATTCACCTGATAATATGCTTTCATTATTTCATGCAAACTAATTTCAGACACAACAACGAAAGGAAGTGATAAGTTAGAAAAGCCAGAACAACAAAAATTTCATTCAATTTTTTGAATGGAAATGACAACTATGTTGACAACAAACAGAAGCTCCTAGAAACATATAACATAAAATTATACCAATGGATTCTACGCATACATCAAATAACATGGGATCTATATTAATAAAACAGAATAAAACTAATAAAACGAACGAAAATTTAGCATGGAATATATGTAAAACCTTTTTCAAAGGTGTTCAACTTGTTCCCAAGCTATATATCTTTGTGTACAGTTGCTTTACTTGGCGTTGAACAGTAAGTCTTTGTATAATGAAGTATTTTACTATAGAATTGAAGTTATAGTATTTATCCAAAATTGTAATATAAAATGTATACAATGAAACAAAAATATTGTTCGAAATATGCGTAGTTATCCACCGCCTTAAGTATTATTATCGTCAACTTACAGTGGTAGTCTGTGGGGCCAGCGTATGCTTACTCATCACGACCGTTGTCGTCTTGAGTTCGGCAGAACCAACCGGAGATTTGGGCGGAATGGAATTTTCAACGGGCATAGGATGGGCCAGCGTCTCTACTGCGCGGACTACATCTAATACTTTATCGGCAGGAGTTGTTGGTTTATGTTCTACAAGTGAAAGATCCTCCTCGGAAGTGCTAGGCAGCCGCAGACGTTGTTCGGCTTCCTCTTTCTCGAACTGCACCAATTCAGACTTCATTCGATGTTCCTTCAAGATAAAATATGATTATATATATTAAATTGATGAAAAACAATTTTATAACAATAAATACAGAATGGCGCCGCAAATCATTAGCTGGTGTTATTTGCGTTCCCAAAATGCCCATTAAATCAATGGGAAGGAGTAAAATGCTACCAGCATCATTCAGCTCCACCTATGGAGGCGGATTACGAAAAAGGTCTAAGAACAACAACGACACAAATGAGATTGAGATGTGCGGGTGATGTGATAAGCTGGGATGGAGTCCGCAATGAGTATATTAGAGGTTCTTCCAAGTCGGGAAAAGTTGTTTAAGATGGTATGGTCATATCCAAAGACGCAAAGATAACTTAAGAATGTTATCAAAATACCAAACATAAGTAAATAAACTACTCAACATACCAAACTCGACTAGAGGAAGATGCAGGCCATCCACCACTTGGTGGAACCACATTAAGAAGGAGACAGGTCAGGACAACCTTATATTCACTTCAGACCAACCAGAACAGAGCTGACTGACGCAAATGTATAGGGAGACCCGATGCCAGATAAAATGGTAACATGGGTTGGACAAGGAAGAAGACATATGAATCTGAGGAGAGAGAATGTGTAATATGTTTAGAAATCTTGGCTCTAAGGTATTTAGTGGATATGGAACTCTACTTGCTGGCAAACTACGCGCTTTGCGAGCATTGTTTCAATACTAAGATTTGGCTTGCACGATGCTTAGAAAAACCTACAACATTCTTAGCTTTCTCTTGGAATGATGCATCAAGCATTCTTCCTATTAGAAAATCAGTACATATGCAGTCAAGACTTCAGAATAATTTCCATCTTGATTTATTTATTCTACCATATTCATTTAATGGGAAAAGGACCTCTAAAGAGTTCTGAGAGCGTTCAGTAAGTAATAACAAATGAGACTATGATGAGCAGACATAGCATAATTTGAAAGAGATGAAAAATCTCAAATCACCTGCTGAAAATCTTCATCAGGAATATCCAAAGAACTGACGCTCTGAGATCGACTACTAACCGATCCACCTCTGGTCAATCTGCCCTCGGCGACGGCCCTGTCAACATCGGCCCTGTCGTAACCCTTACACACTATTATATTGATATGATTCCCGCAAGATCTTAATACGTTGACGGCTTCTTGATGCGTCGCACCCAACAAACTTTTTCCATTAACTTCTATCAGTCTCATTCCAGTCTTGAGCCTGCCGTCTCGTCTTGCAGCACCTACAGAGTTTATCTTCGAGATGAATACTCCTTCATCTGATCTGTCCAAGGGGTTGCCCCTCTGGCCATGTAGTCCACCTTTAATATGCATGCCTAGTTTCTCGTTATCTCCCTTCTCAATTATTAATTCCTATGGAGAAATTTAATAGATTAAATACCATTCCTATAATTAGTAGAGGTGTATAGATCATTAAAACACTGACTTAATACAATATTATCAGACTTCCCTCACTTATAGAACTATCAATTTATAATAAAACTAGTGATAACCATTAGAATAACTAATTGTAACTTTGTTTACTTCCAATACACCTATAAATTTTAAATTATTCACTCAAAAACTCTATGAATTTCACTACAACTAGAATACTAAAAAACGTATATTCACATAATTTGAGGAACTATGCTTTTTATAATTAATTTTGAATAGTGACGATATTTATAATGGTACAGGTAAAGACATTTAAATTGACCAAGAAATAACAAAAAAAAAGCATACATTTTTCATTTCACTTGAAAATAATATAAGAAGCATGGAAAGCTTGAAAATTTAAGATGTTATTGATAAAAAAAGAAACTTACCATAGGTTCAAGATAAGATATCATAAGTTGCTTGAAACAAAATGCGCAAGTGAATTAGGTAAGCAAGACAAGAGTACATAGCACAAAACTTATAAAATCAGTATAAGAAATCAATTGTGAATGTATTAGTGCATTTAAATATGTTGAAAAAACATTTGAAAAGTAAGGCAAAAGATAAGAGGAAACGCAGAAAGAATGGTGAATTATTTTCATCATTTTCCCAGAAAATGCGTAATATCTATTTCTCACAGTTAAAGTAGTAGCAATGAATTTAATTACGTACTTGTTTGATTGAATTTTTTTAAAAGCAATGGATGTGGAATTATTTCAATATATTAATAACAATTTGTTACTACACACTCACTTGATATCCCTCAGGTAGAGGGTCATGTCTTATTGTCAATGTAATAGAATCTCCAGGACGTAAAAGCTCCATAACAGCTTCTTGATGCGTAGCATGAGTAACATCTGTGCCATTCACTTTTAAAATTCTGTCACCCACTCTGAGTTTGCCGGAGTTTGCTGCAGTTCCTCCTGGTACCATCTAGAAAAAATCCCACAGATTCACAATGATTTCAATATCTATATTCTAACACGTAAAATTCCAGATATTTGTCAAGACATAAAGAAAAATGAACCCAAGATTTAATTTATTCATTAAGACAATTGCAATGGAATATTTTTGTCATTTAATAACTAACATAATATAACTAACAATATGATAAATTTTTTTAGAGATGTCTTGGAAAATGACTAAATTGAAATTGAACATTAAGTAATGATAATTATGCTCTTCTGCTGCTTTCAACAAATAACTAATGGATTATATATTGGCAAAAGGAATCTAATAATAAAAGAATCTTTCAATGGTCAGATATTACTCAAACATTAGAACCATTTTACTTACATGTGAAACAAATATGCCAGGTTCTTTAGCACCAAAAGGTATACTAGAATGGTCCGTCCCACCTATAATACTGAAACCCAATGATCCTTCTGCTTTACTAAGTGTTACGTCCTGAGGAAAAAATATTAAAATACAGTAATGAGTAGTTTGAATTAGGAAATTGGTTGTTTGTTCTTGTCTTGATATCATATATTATGTCAATTTTGATCTCAAATTTCATAACTATAATTACTATTTTATTCTTGAGAAATAAAAAACTTTTATACTTTCAATTAACAATATAATGGAAGGTATAAAAAATTACAGAAGTTATTCCTCTATTTTTGAAAGTGAAATTATTCATGTATTAAGTACTTTAGCAAAGTAACTGATAGGTTATAATTATTGTCAGTCCTTCAGTAATCATTTCAGTTTGATTAACATTATTGAGGTTATCACAAAAACATTAGTTTTATGCACAGATCAAATGATTTATTATTAGTGGACAAAAGGAATTGAATGAACGAGTTGAACAATGTGACATATTGAAAAACTGTTAACATTTAATAATAAGAAAATATTAAAAATATATTTTGAACAATTTATTTGATGAAAACAAGTTTCATATATATGATAAATCTGACCGATCTATTGTTATCAATATGACTGGTTTTTAAATTTATACTAAACATGAAGTCCTTAATATATTCCTCATGTTGAATTTATTTTAATGAAATAATATTTTATCTATTTTCTGAAATATTCAACGCCCTGAAAAAAGAATAATGATGAATGTATTCCTCAGTATTCAATTCATCAAAGGAAAGCAACAAATTATTCATCATTTCTGTTTAACATACAATTTATACTGTAATTGTGTCTCAATTTATCTAAAATACTTGCTAAATTAACATAATTTACTTCACTAGCTGTACTTGTAATATGACTTGTGATCTAGCAGTTTGTGAAACAGTGCTTCTTAATTCTAAGAAAGTTCAGCGAGTAGTGACAAATGGTAAGATGGTAAGTAGATATAGATTAGATCGAGTGAAGCGGGGTCAAGGGAGAGGGAGAGCGATATATTCACCGTTTTTTTGTTTTACCTGGATCCTGGCTGACCATCTATTGGTGTAAAGGCCCAACACAATCTAGTCTACACACATCAACTACTACTTTGTAGAAAATCAACGCTAAATAGGAATTCAGTTAGCACAAACATAAAAGTTAGTTGAAACAATTCAAGCAACAAAGTAGGATTTAACAATTATTAAAGGAACAATCAAACACACTTGAATTTCTATTAATTTTGCATTTTAATAAATGATCCATGGCCCCAATTCCCAATATATTTATAACAAAAGCTCAGTTGAAATTTACAATCTGCTTCCCATGTATGTTTTAGAAAGTTACGTTGAATAATGTGACTTAGAATAAGGTCAAATGTTTCTGCCCCACCACTTGGAACATTGTTAAAGGTATCACATAATTTCAAACAGTAAGCCAATTTCCAATAAATTGTTTAATATATTTGGAATGTTTTTGGGCTACTTACACAAAACAAAGAATTTCAAACAAGATAGTCATCAATAGTATTAAACTATTGACAATGGGTTAGAAGTCTTCATTTGTCAAGTGTAGGAAACAATTTTATAGAATGAAGGAAAGTATTTAAAATTATAAGATACATGCTTCAGAATGTTCTTATAATTGATATAATAAAAATGAATATTTGCTTTACTCATGTAATACGCATTAAAAAAATGAGATGTGTTAGTAAAAATGAAAACTAGAAACATACACACAACATAGAAATTAACAAGCATGTGATAATTTTGTAGTACACAACAAAACTTGAAGAAGATATTGTAAAAAAAAGAGTACATTTAACATCAAACTTTCACTAGGTTATCTCTGGACTATTCAAAGGATATTTTATCCATGACGATATTAAAATCATTGTGATTAAAGAAAACGAATCTTGTGTCTATAAGATTTTACGACCAAATTATAGAGATTAAGTTTGTACAAAATCAGGTAGAGCTACTTGACCCAAGCATTAAATTTTGTCATTTCTATACCTAATTCTTTCACAGATACCTAGTTCGATTTTAATTGAATCATGTCTACATTGTAGATTAAATAGTTTGAACAAACTAATTTGAGGTATCCTGATATGATGGAATCCAAGATATACAGCATGCTATAACTGTGGCCTACTTCAATAATCAATTCAATTAAACCGATTTGTGTGCAATTAAGGCACTAAATATTTGTAGTAGTATGTTACAATATCATATTCAGTACTCAGGTATAGTAAGCCATACTTTAAATTACAACAATAATTTTGACAGTTTTGAGACAAAGTTGTGTTGCTATGGCTTTGAATAAAGCAGGTTTAAAGTATCAATAACAATAAGGGATCAATCCTTAGAGGATCTCCTGATCAATAAACTATTCTCATTCTGTTACAAAAACCAGTGATCCACTTGTTAGGTTCTTTATATGATGGAAACAATTAAAACCTTAGAAAATGTCTACAATTAATTGCTTAAATCACTTCAGCTAAAAATCAATAAAGCTTTAAACTATAACATTGCGTCAGTGCTTTTTACTAAAGGGTGCATTACTGAATTTCAACCCCATCTTTTAATTGTCGCAGGAAGTATTACCCATATTACGAAACAAAATGGGAGTAAGAGCGATTATGTAGAGGTTTATATCTCTGGAAGAACTTTTGACCATACTGGTCTCCTAAATGAAATGCTTTAAATAGAGGTTTTAAAACGTATTGAATATACAAATACATTGTCCTATGGCAACAGTTAATATCTAATTGGCGTTTTCTAAATGCATTTTCATAAAGAATGTATGTTGTCTGGTTGGAAAGCTGACAATGAAAGTTGTGCTGAAGAATATCGCATTATCATAGAAAAATGTATTCTTCCTATAATTTTTAATGACCGCATTTTTAACTCCATATCGATCGTCTGCATGAGAAACATTGAAGTCAGAACATGAAAAATGAAATTTAAAGCTAATAGATACAAGTTTCCAAAATGATACTACTCTATATTTTTAGCGGGTGCATATTCATGCCAAAGAAGTGCAACTTTGAAAGGAGTGTGTTAGATGTTCACGAACATGCCAAATTGAGAATCGGGATAGGTTCTCGGTTAAACCAACAGGGGGCATACCTCGACGATCAGCGGGACTGCCAGTTTATTATCTGTGATGCGAGTTACCGTCGTTTCGGTAAAAGTGCTCTTGGTGATGGTCTCGGTCACCCTGCCCGGCCCCGTTGGCGCGGGCGGTAGTTCGATAGGGTCGGGTCTTTTGACAGTGACTGTCACTGTCTGAGCGCCTACCGGCTCAGAATTGGTGACAACATTATCATAGGGATTTTTTTTAAGGAAATGATCGGGAATCATGGCTTGAAACTCCTCGTTCGTGATAGGCCTCGGCAGTACCTGTGCGTCATCCCCCTCAAGGGAGGAGGTCGGAGTGGCCTTCTTGTGACCAGGCTGCGCGTTATCGTCAGGGTACACGTGGTTAGATGTAGGTGGCTGGGAGACGGGCTGCTTCGAAGTTGGTGGCGGAGAAGCTGACGCTTGGAGATCGGAATTCTGGGTTAGACGTCTTGGTGCGGGTTTCGGATGTTCGACGACCGTTGCTTTAGGAGAATCGATACCGTTCGTTTTCGGCAACTCAGGTTTTGGTGATGATTCTGGCGTCTGAAAAACGAAATTGGAAATATTAAAGCATTTTCTTCGTGTACTATCTTAAAAAAATATATGTTCCGAACTATTCAACTGATCGGCTTTGGGAGTACATCCATTTTTAGGCAAGAAGAAAGCTGACAGTTTTGGTATATATCAAAGGTGTTCCCCGTGAATTGTGTGAGATTAACATTGTAACGAGTAGGCACATAGATTTTTAAGTTCAACATATCGTTTACCAAATATTAAGCCATATGAATGTCAAACCTTTGAATTCTACCACTTACAATTACAAATGTAATTTGATGTATTAATAAATTTAGAAACTCGATAACCTTAGACAACACTACCCAAAATATTCATTTATACAAAGATGTCCGTGTATGACGTGTATTGTCAGCAGGTAAAGCTTGGGAGCTGTTTAGATCACTTGAATTATGCGTAAACTAACAATTTGAAATTCCTTTAATCATTAATTTTTAATTGATAATATTGCTGGTAGAACAGCATCATTGTTGTCATTAGTTACGGCCCTCTGTACTTAGAAGTTCCCATGTAAACTCAATAAGAGTATTCTCGACTCTCACTTTACGTCTCTACTTTCAAATTTAATTAATTGGAAATTTCGAAGCCGATTAATTACGAGTTTCAAGTAGAAATAGCGGGTTTTATTCCGAATCTGTTCATCAATTTCAAAAATTTTCGAAGAGCTAGTTACGTACACTTCCTGTAATAAAGGGTTGGTCAGGAAGTATGATCATTCATGAGGAATGATTTGATTTCCCAAGTTGTACACTGGTGTAGAGTAGAAAAATTCCTCATATGTAATAATCGAGGGGATTTAAGATCGGAAATCATCAATACAATTCTTCTACTCTTGACCTTAGTTTGCAGCGATTAACCAGACTATAAAATCGTACATCATTATTGTATCCTATTATTACGAATATTAATAGACACAAAGCAAATTGAAATAAGTATCAGAAGGAAACGTTCGTAACTTACAATCAGGGTTCATTAGAATCGGAGAAAGGTTCAATTCGACATGATATCGGGGCACTAATTTATCAGCCATTTCGAAGATTCTAACTCTCTTGATTGAGCCTTTTCAACGTTTCTCTTTAATGAAGTTCCTCCGTAACTTCATTCCCGTTTTGAAGTGAAGGGAACGTAAAAGTCATCTACCATCACCATAATAACGATCGTGCCGAATCGATAATAATAATTTGTCGAAAATGAGAATGTTGAAAAACTAACGTATAATGTTTATTTGGACTTGATGAAGTGTTACGATCTACATCATCATTGAACCAATAATAAATTGGTAATAGATATCATTTTCTATGAACTACCGAAAGAAATGATTAGAATTTCGATGCTATGGTACCTGCGTCATAGAATCAATTATCTGCTTATTTCTACTGCTGATATTCATAGAAGACGATGGCATAATTTGTCTTGCGTGCTAAATACGAATAATATACAGATTTGATGATATGTGGATTTCCATAACCTCAATAAAGGTTAACAAGAAAATTCTACGTTTATTTGAAATCAATTGAACTGAATCAAATTCTAAAGAATATTTTGCATAAGCACGAGACTGATCGGTTACATCTGAAGTAATATATGATTTAATATTTTCTCCGATTAAAAAAACTCCATTTTGATGTACACAGGTAAATTCATTCGCGAAATTCGAACACAATTTCACTAAAAATTACAAATACTGTGTTCGATTTCGTTGAAATCTTAAAGAAGCATAGAACCAGTTAAATATTTGATGAGTTTTCAGCGTGTTTTTAAAATCATAATAGCATCAAGATTCAACTGCATCATAGATAATCCAAACAGCGAAATGGAGGACAAACACAATAATTTTAATCTTTGCCACTGTTCACTGAGTAACACAAACATATATGAGACAAATGAATTTTGTTTTTCAAATTTCCATCGTTTTATATTTCCATGAATTCGATTTTAAATTGAAAGTTTGATTTCAAACTTGTGATTTTGACAAAGAAAGCTATTATTTTTTTATACCTTCAAATACCATCGACTTAAGTCACAAGGTTACTAAATAACCTCAAAAATTAAACCGATAAATATGTCATCTTGAAATGTTATGTCTGAGTAGAGAATTTTCGAACGTTTTCACCATCATAATACCAGAGATTGGACCATAAAAGACCGGAAAACAAAATAATTAAGTAAGAAACTATTTTTACGACTTCTTTTGTACCACCGTATATTATACAAGCGAAAGTATCTAATTTTGAATTAATAGGAATAAAATGTTATCTTGAATATTGGTTTCAATCTAGGGAATATAAACATACTAAATGAAGGCAATAAAAACGATTAAGAACTTAATCCGTATTCATACAAACAGATATTTTCATCGAAGGATGCAAGTTTTGAGTACTTAACAACACTATGAATGAACCCGTTCAATCTGAATAAATCATAAGTACAAAGAACTATCCATTCTTAATTCAAGGAGGATAGTTCCTCCTTGTCCAATCCATCAATTCGCTTAATATTAATACTTTTGAAAATGACACATTCAGTCACACATAGACTGGTTGTAGGAACATAGAAGTTAAATCATGAATTTGACGGCCAAAAAAACGATGAATCGTGAAGAAGAACGAGAATGATTGGAAGTAGGTTATATCGAATAGGTCAAATGACCTCATAGGCGAATCAGAAACCACAGACGTTTCGTACTGAAATGCGTAAAATTCAATAATTTATTTCTGCGTCATTTATTGGTGGATTTCAAAACTTTTTTCAGCGATTAATTAGTTTATAGTCTAATTTTGATACCAATACGTTTTCAACAAATGCCAATCAAATAACATTTCGAAGTGTTGAGATATAGACGGATGTGACTTTTCAAACATAATAATCACTTCAATTTGAGCGAAAACTTAAAATAAATACAATTCCAGGTGATTCACAGACGCGGCGAATTAAATGAGACGACTTGATTAATTAATTAACTCTTCAATTTCCCACGTTCGTTGGGGCTTCAGGCGGAAATTGTTATATAGCCGTCAGTCTGAATTAATTAATACGTCAATTTACATTTTACGATTCGGTAATTACGTTCGATACGCCTCGAATCGAAGACCCTGGGGAAAAAGTCTCCGAAATCGGAAGGAAATAGAGAATTTGTAGTAATTAACGAGATACTTTCAAAGAAACGAAAATCAAACTGTGTAAAAAAGTAAACTAGACTCTGTTCATTTACAAGAGGCACTGGAATAAATTTATACACTAATATGAGCCAAACTAAGCCTTCGCCTTTTCTTTTGAACAAACCTCGTATGATATATCCAAAAAGGAAAACGAATTTATAAACACGTATTTATTGTTTTCGCATCGTTAAATGCTTGATATTCAGCAATAGCTCAGAAGGTATAGTTTTATGGCGCAACAACTGACATCTCCAAGGACACTAACTCGTAAAACCAACATCGCTATTTCATAATACGAGTATCAATCTTAGTGATGAATAACAGAAACACAAATTTTCATTAACAACTTTTTATTGAATATAATAATTATTAATTTGTATTTGACAACACTTCGACTGAAATATTTTTTCGTATTATTACATCACTGTTACGTGGAAAACTCATTCAACTTTGCACAGACTTCCTCTTGTTGTATTCATTAATTTTGTTTAGACCTTGGCATATTAACTAAAAACTGATCGCCACAAGAGAATAATAAATTTCTGTTTATTTTTATTCCGTTATTTTTACAGCCGAATGACTCATTGCGGTGTTATTTTATATTCATTGTGCTGTATTTTTTATAATTGTGACGACACATCAAATTTTTTTGGTTTATTGTTAAGGCCAGCTTACTCCAAGCAATTTTGAAAAAATCGAAATTTTTTTCCATAAATTGCTACTATATTCTCGTAGAAATAGTATAGAATTAATCCCGAAGGTCAGCAAGACCGGGAAGCAGGTATAAAAGATTAGGCGCTGCATACCTTCGGGTCGTCTTATTGTTTTGTTCTTTGTTTTATTGTTATTGTCTTGTTATTTTGTTGAAATGCTTTGAGAACTGGAAGAATTCTTCAGAATGATGCTTACGAAGACCAGGAAGGAGTTGTGTATGAAGCTGGAATGGATATGTGAGTAAAACTCACTTTTTTTACGATTTTTCACCAATAAAAACGTTGAACTAATTTTTCTCCGAACCACATTTTTTCGCATGAATTACACTCTCACTTCAAAACTATTGCATTTATCGATATGAACCAAACGGCAATTTACTCTTTAGATGTCTGGCTATGGCTTCAAGCACAACCAGAAATTCATTATTATTTAAAAGTTATAAACAATTAAAAATTAAAAAAAAAGGTGAAAAAAATTCAAAGTCGGCCATTTTGTTTCTTTTCATTGAAAATGTTTCATTCTGCTTGAGGTCATAGCCAATTCGATACAGAACATGAAACCGTTTTGTTTTTTGCTTTCAGATAATTCTTTTCCAAGAAAAGATGTCATTCATCTCTGATGCAGACGAGTTTCAGCAGGCATTTTCAGGACCACCATTTTGAAAAAAAAAATTTTTTCTTTCATATATGAAAGTAATTTCATATATGTGCTTTCATATGTAAATAAATTGATTACTCAACATGTTTTGTACTATAAATAAAATATACTGAAAAAAATTACGTTTTTTGGAGTAAGCTGGTCTCAATTCAGCCGGAGAATTGATAACTAATTCTTACTGGAGAAGCTATATTTTGTGCTAATCTAAAACTCTTCATCAGGACATTGAATAAGATGATATAGAATGAAAAAACAACCCCGAAAATGCTGGAAATCAACTTACAGATTAAAAGACTAAAAACATTGATATCAATGACATCGGTT
This sequence comes from Henosepilachna vigintioctopunctata, assembly GCA_030704895.1. Lineage (NCBI taxonomy): Eukaryota > Metazoa > Arthropoda > Insecta > Coleoptera > Coccinellidae > Henosepilachna > Henosepilachna vigintioctopunctata. The sequence goes on along the minus strand of JARQZJ010000061.1, from coordinate 1,025,397 downwards.
ACATCATTGATAACCACTATAAATAGTTGGTTGCAGGTTCTGTAAGATTTTGAGGCGTGTCGTTAATATGTATCGTGTCGATTATCTTTAATATCTATCGATATTATATATTATGTCGATAATGTTATATCATTAATAAACATTGTAAACTGCAGAGGACCAAGGATGGAACCTTGGGACATTCCATGTAAGCCGGCTATATAGTTATGTGTTCTCAAAAGTCACAATTTGTGAAACAAAAACAAGAATATTATTGTGTTCTGTGCAGGATAAGACGAAGATTTGAATAAATAATTGAAGCTGAAAAGAGTGACAAACTCATATCAAGTTAATGAATAACAGGGCTGACGCTGTAAGATTTGAGAGAGTGTCGTTAATATCCATGATAACAGTAATATCATTGATGAACATTGTAAATTGCAAAGGACCGACGATAGATGCATGGGACACCCCATGAAAAACAGGGTATATAGGTATGTATTCTCAAAATCTGTCAATTTGTAATAAAGAAGAAAAATATTATCGTGTTCTGTACCTGAAAAAAAGAATTGAAATAATTGTTGAAACTGAAAACTTCAAGGGTGACAATGTCAGGGTAAGCCTCTTGAATAACTGCGTTGCTGCTGTAAGATTTGGAAAAATGTCGATAATTTCAATAGCAAATGCTTTCAGTCTATTAGATCGAAAATTTTTAGGAATAATTGCTATTATTGGGGGTGCCTAAATCAGTTTGGTAATGAGAATACACCACCCCCTTCTAGAAAATACTCAGATTTGGGGAGGATGCTTCCAACAGCTACCCTGATGATGTCAATATATACCTGTGTTAGTTGGTCAGTTTGAAAAAAAAAGGGAAAGGTTAATGAGGTGAAATAAATTAAAAGAGATAGAAAAGATAAAAACCTAGTTATTTATTGATACGAAAGAACATAACATAAGACAAGGTAAGTCATCATGGTAAACGATTTTACTTCATCACTACCACAAAAAAAACATTTTGGACATAAACACTAAATAAATATAAAATTATTTTAAAAGTCTAATTTCACAACCTATTTCTTGATCCACAAAGAAAATGTCTTTCAATCTTCGAGTTTCGTTCCACAAAGCCAAATTCAAATTTCAATTCACATTAATTTAGAAAAATCTTTATTCATGATCAATACTTTTTACATATATCCATAAGGTGCTATGAAATATTGCCGTATCCGAATTCTTCGTATCATGAAGCGGAGGCATCGACTGAATAATAATGGTGAAAAACATTGGAAATTATTAACACAAAATGGAAAATTCAGCTCAAAAATAACTTACCTTTCTATCTGCTTCGTAGCTCCTTCGGTATCCAGCGAATCCCGGTCTGTTGGCCATGTAGCTGTTCGCGGAGTACAACCCCGTATAAGGTTTGGGCAAACCGAACAACCTGGGGCTTTGTTGGGGACCTGGCGAGGGCTGGGGACTGTTTTTACTGACGGCAACTTCTCTCTCCACTACTAAACGTACGAACCTCTCTAGACCGGTCAACATCGACACAGCCTGATCGTGCGACGCTCCAGTTAAATCGACCCCATTGATGGATATCACTTTATCTCCTACGGCTAATTTGCCGTCTTTGTGCGCGACACCACCTTCGGTTATTCGAGAGATGAAGATGGCGTCGGAATCCAACTTGAAGGGTTGTGAACCCTTACCGCCCGCTATGCTAAACCCTAGACCACGAGAGTCTCTGATAAGCGTAGTGTGTATCAACACTTGCTGCAGGATTTTGTCGTCGTTTATCGGAGGTAACGGCGACGGAAGCACCTTTTTAATATCGTTTCCTTGCGAGGCGTTCAAGTTGATATGCTCGTTCCTTAGTTTAACTTCTCTTACTAGTCTAGTAACTTCCCTGACAACTTCTAGTATCAAGACGCTACCAGATGCTTTTAGTACCTCGACGGCGTCGTAATGGCTGACCTCTACTACCGACACGCCGTTCACTGTTAAGACTTTATCGCCTACCCTTAAACCCGCCAGGTCCGCTGGACCCCCTTCGGTTACCCTGGAGATGAAGATACCTTCGTCGTCGCCTTTGAAGGGCGTCGATCCTCTACCTCCCGCAATTGACAGACCAAGACCAGCGTGGGAACGCTCGATGTGGATTTCATATTTTTCCTCGCGAAGTTCGACGGCAACGTCAGAATCACCAGCTGAAAAAAAAAATTAATGTAATATGTTTGAAAAGAATCAGTTTCAATTAGTGTTGTCAAAAATTAGTCTCGCATTTTTAAAAGATCAAGATCTAACTGAATGCACGACCAAGGTCCAACTTAGCATCTATTTCCAAAACTAAGCAACGTATTCAAGAACAAGGAGCAATGCCCCATACTCCTAAAACTGAGGTCTTTAACAGATGCATTCCCCCGGGCCCAACTTACGGATTAGAAATCATTACAGTGAAAATTAGAGCAGCATTGTAACATTGCAGAAAAGTAACATTGAAGTGGGCTTGGGCAGGTTAAATCGCCAGACAAGATGACACGAGGTAGACATCAAAAGAGGCATCAGTGACAAATTGGTACCCAAAGGCAAACATCAGAGATAGATGAGAAGAAATCCGAGACCTTGTGCCCAAGAGGACGGCAAAATGCTGCTAAAGAAGAAGTACTGTCGAAGATAAGTTGAACTCAAAACTTACGACAGAAACAACATTTTATTATTCAAATGTACAACTATAAACAAACAATTATAAACATTCTGGTTTCTTTCAAGCACACAAAATAAAGAAATTGAATTCAGATGGCAAACTGGCTCCAGAAATGAGTACAATTATAATAGAAGTCTCTCGATCAATCTATCTCTCTCTTTTTTCCGACAATTAACACCGACCATTGATATAATGTCTTGTAATATTATCTTCTAAAAAGCCGTAAAGTATTCTAAGTGTTGAATATTTAAATTATTACTAAGCTGGTTTGTAGGCTGGAGAAATTCTTCCACATGAAAAAGTGTAGTAGCAACTGTAAATTTGTTAAGTAACCAGTGTTCAGTTATTAATACATCAAGAGGAATATTTACATATCATTTCAGAGATTTACATACCGAAAAAAATTAGAAATCGGATTATAAATCAATCCGTTTTATAATTGAGGAAATACTTGTCATAACAAAATAATTATTTAATTTTCGTTGGTTCGGTTTTGGCATCGGAATTTCGACAAGATGAAATCGTTTTAAATGAACACTGTCTGATAGCGTAATTGAACGAAATGATTGAAGTTTATTGTATACAAATCCAATTCAACTTACAAAGTTTTTTATCTATATTTCAATCGTCAATTCATAAAAAAACATCTAAATATTTTCAATATATCTACTTGAAGGTATCTTAAAATTTAAGATATTGACTGAATTCTATAAAAATCTCAAATAAAAAAAACATTCGTTTCGAATTACTAACCTATTGTCAAGATTTTCATATCTAAAACTCTTTCGAAAAACAATAAATGTCTTTCTTATTAGTTTTATTGAACTCTTGCGGATGTATCAGTAGCCCGAACGTATGTTGTTATAAACAATTTTGTCGATTTTAGTCAAGTGCTTTGTAAGATTCACTTACGATATAAAGGGTGTTTTTTTTAGAGGTATAGAACTTTAACTTGGCATTACTGTTGAAGATGGCGACCGATTTAACAGCTGAGAAGTGAGAAGTGATTTGTTCTCAGTTTGGTTTGGCAATTCATCATGAATAGACTCACGTATGAACAACGCTTGCAAATAGTGCAATTTTACAAAAAAAAACGAGATTGCCGTTGTTCCCGATTTTCATAAGCGAATTTTGTTTAGCGATGAAGCGCACTTCTTGTTGAATGGCTACGTCAACAAGCAAAACTGCCGCATTTGGAGTGAAGATAATCCTCAAGTGTATGTCAAAACACCGTTACATCCAGAAAAACTGACTGTTTGGTGCGCTTTATGGGCTGGTGGAATCATTGGTCCGTACTTCTTCAAAAACGATGATGGCTAGAACGTTACAGTCAATGGTGATCGGTATAGAGCCATGATAACTAACTTTTTCATTCCTGAATTGAACAACCATGATGTCCAGGAGCTGTGGTTTCAACAAGACGGCGCAACATGTCACACAGCTCGTGCCACAATCGATTTATTGAAAGACACGTTTGGTGATCGCCTAATTTCACGTTTTGGACCTGTGAATTGGCCTCCAAGATCTTGTGATTCAACACCGCTAGACTACTTTCTGTGGGGCTATGTAAATAACATTGGTCTATGCGGATAAGCCACAAACGCTTGACCATTTGGAAGACAATATTTGCCGTGTTATTGCCGATATACGGCCACAAATGTTGGAAAAAGTCATCGAAAATTGGACGTCCAGATTGGACTACATCCGAGCCAGCCGTGGCGGTCATATGCCAGAAATCACATTTAAAATGTAATGCCTCAAAATTATCTTTCGAATAAAAAAAAATTGTTGTCAATCGAATGATCCATCGTTGTTTAATTGCTATTTAAAGTTCTATACCTCTAAAAAAAAACACCCTTTATTTCAAAATGTTACAGGTAGTGTTATCATTTCCTCTCGGCTAAAAATTCACCTGATGATAGCTTACATGAACTATTGATAAATATATACGTCAGCTGGCTGTATCTCGGTGGAAAAATTGTCAGCTGATACTTCGAAGGTCGTTACGTAGAAGTTAGCCAGAAGCATTAACTGACTATTTAAATGTATCAGATGACGAGGTTTCCCTCGACGTACTGCTAGCTGATTTTTTTTATTTATCACAGAAATATATTTAAAATCAGCTCACAAATTTTCATGTGGGAGGAAATGTCATCTCTTCAATTATTCGGCGTAGCAACCAATATGAGTGTTAACGTGGAACAAATATTTCGTATCAATATTTTTTAAACTTATACGTGTATATTCAAATATTTTTGGTTCTATTCCAATATTTAAATAATCTATTTGCTCAGTATAAATTAACTAGTTACTTGATAAAAAAATATTGGTTATAAAAAAATTATGAAAAATTACAATAAGAATGACAATGTTATTCAATCATTTTCGTTTTCGCTTTGGCTTGAGTCACAACAATCTGTCTCTGATACATTGTCCGAGTCGCTGTCAGAGTTGTCTGCGGTAATATTTTCATCGTCATCATCTGTACAAAAAAATGAGGAAGGCCGGGTTAAAATCACAACCTGTGAATGCGTGAAATGCCGGAATTGCTGCGCTCAAATCAAATCCTAAAGATTCAAATAATTGAGTTACGTTAATAATTCTTTGATATTTTCCAACTCCAACTTCCATGCAAACCTGGATATTTTCTGATATATTAGCCATGTTAGCTAACATAATTATTAACACGTCAGTGTCGGAGCAACGAATTGTCACGTTTGCATTAATATCAATGTTACAAACATGGAAAATCATTTTTGTGTCCGCTTCTTCGTGAGCCGGGCACGAAAATTCTTCAACACGAGTTTTTATAACTTTTGAGTCACTCAAACAAGTGTCTGCACTTACATAAACAGTTTTATTCTTTATATAAGGCCACATATCATCTTCTCCCCAATTTTCAAAAAGAAACTGTACCAGAGCTTCCTTGAAATTAACTTTCTTCAGCTCAAGGGAAAAATCTTTTTTTCGCACTTGGTCAGTGCCTTCGATATGGAAGTTTGCTTGCTCCATATCTCGTAGCTTGTGTTCTGTATCTTTTATTGATGGAAAAATGTATCAATCAGAGGCAAAATGTATATTATCTTAGCTGTGGTTGCACATATCATAAGCAGTATTTTTTTTTAAATTATCCAAAGTTCAGAGGTACATCTTTCATCAGATGTAACATAAAATACCCGTCATACACTATAACATCTGTATTTTCTGGTGGCTCCGAATGTTCATATTTTTCTAATAGAGCCATTAATGCGGATTTTTGTGTTTTACTCATAGTGCCATCAAGGTGGAAGAGAGACATGGAATCGGTGTCAAAGGATAAGTGAGAACTTTATCTAAATCAGGTTCCTTTTTTAAAGAGATTTGAAGTAATTGTCCAAATAAATCACGTTGCATTTGCAGCTCCACGATTCCTCGAGCAACTGTAACTTTTTTTTTCTTCATTATATATACGAAAGTATGACATTTTACCCTAGAAATAGCCTTCTCAAATTGGTTTGGGTCATTTACACAACTGAGAATATAAGCTTCTCGTTTTGTATTACCTTTTTTCTCAACATTGAGCAAGAAATTTCCAATATGCTGAGGTGCTCCTTCTCCAGTAGAAATGTTATATAAATTTTGTTTATTAAAATAAATTAAACTCTTGGCTTAATGTTTCACGATTGTTTAATTTATTTTAATATTCAATTATATTTCACCAAGAGTTAAGCGAGAATTCAATCTCTTTAAATTTTGTTTAATTAAATTTACATCGAAGGGATTAATATTACGCTTGATGCCATCAATGAATCCATGAAGGAGTTCAGTACTTTTTTTTCATTAGTCACTTCCTCCCACATGAAAATTTGTGAGCTGATTTCAAATATATTTGTGTGATGAATGAAAAAAAATCTACGTTAATGGTGTTTAAAGACACTTTTTTGATAAAAAAAAATACTAGATCGTGAGGATTTTGGAAATAATATCAATACATTTCTGCAACAAACGAATAGCATTATGGTATACATATTGGAGATTTTTGAGTAACAAGAGAAATTGAAATTTCATGTTATTTTGGCTTTTCATTGTAAGGGGTGCTACTTATAGTTTCTACCCTCTTCTAGAGGGCTGTTAATTTTTTGTTCGTGCTTGTAGTACTTTTCTGCCACACTAGGCGACCCTTTTAATATTTTTACTTGAAAAAGATACACTTTTCGAAATTTTTAGACAACAGTACCCTTTTCACGTAAAGATGTTACAAAAAGCTGTGGCTCTATAAAAAAGTATCTATAAGTACAACTAGGAGACGAAACTAAAAAGTTGAATTCATCAAGTTGAAAAATTTCCAAGTATCAATTTTAATTGAAATTTTAAGATTGTTTAGAAAATTATTCAAGTAAAACGAATCTTTAACACTTCGTATCAGAAAAGGTTTTGCAGACTCCCATGTTTACCTATAGGAAATCTTTTTCTTGAAAGTAACTAAGGAATCCTTAAAATATTAGAAGCTTCAATCAAATTAAAAGCTTTAATTCAATCAAATTAAAACTGAGTAATGTTAAAAAAATCTACAGCCGATATAAAAACATTATTCGAAACATATTCATCAATGAAAACTCATTGCAGGAAAGAAGAAATACAATAGTTAAGAAAAGTTGTTGAATTTTCACTAAAGATTGTCAACATACGATACGATAAATTTTTTGTATGAAAATAAGTAAACAATTTTGCAGAAGAATGAAAAAACGAACAAAAGGACAAACAACAAAATAAGGAACAAAATATTTTCAATATTGAAGAAAAATATATATTTGCATGAAGAACCAAAAGAAATACCCATAGAATCAGTAATTACTAAATTTTATTATTTGAAGAATGTTCACGTCATTTTAGATACTCCTTACATTTCAATATTCTTAAGATATCAATTTATTTATGTTTTTGAATTGCAATGCCTATACTTTTACGTCTAATATAGAGTTCATTCGAAAAACGAAGGAATTGCATTCCTAGAAAAACTGGCATCATCGGAGAAAAGAATGTTCAAAACAATCGCCTTAGGACAAAATGTTCACGTCATTTTAGATACTCCTAATATTTTAAGATTCATAAATAACAATTTATTTACGTTTTCAAATTGCCATCCTTTTACTTTTACGTCTAACATAGTTAATTCGAAAAAATACACAAAAAGAACAAAGATCCAACTATCGTAACAAAAACTTACGATAAACCAAACAGAATTATTTTTATAGCGACAAAATGAATAATTTTCATTCGGAATATGTTAAAGTTTCTAGTATACTTTTATATCTTTATCGCACTAGGAAACAAACGAAAAGCTTCAATTTCAATAACCAACAGTAGTAAAATGATTCAACCATCAAACACAAACGACAAATTAACTACAAAATTATCACATTATAATTTTTTATCAACGCAACAACAAATAAACCGTGTTTACCATACACGGATGATTCATACCATCCAAACAAACTGAAAATACCAAAACCGAACGAGTGAAACTATCGTCATAAATTCCAAACCGATAACGAAAATTTCCCATTAACCACAAAACACCTTGACGTCTAACCTGAGTATTTTAGAGTTTTCGCGACGGGTACGTTGTTGTTCTTCTCCACCACCACCGGCCTCCTCGACGCCACCACCACCTGATGTGCACCCTTTATCTTCGCGCCCTTAGACCGCGGTAACGTCCTGGCCACAACGCTGACTTTTCCACCCGACGTTTTCACGTGTACTCGCGGCAAAGTGCTCATTTTCCCGATTTAAATCACATCGAACGCCACACGAACTTTTAACCTTACCTCACTTTTCACCAAAGACGCGATTAAAAACAACGAAGCTACCCGAACCGTGCTTATCTGATAAGACAACGCATTGTCACACCGTTTAATACGTCTGATTTAACGTTTCACGAAATTATTTCGACGTAGAAATGTAATAATTATCGTGTTTACTAGCGACGACGTTTGCGTTAAGTCGGGACACGTTTATGCGCACGCGTCGCGATCTGAGTCAGGTATGCGCCTCCAACTGCGATCTCTGAAACTGGCAGCTACCTACTAGAGTCATAGATTAAATTGTACACAAAGCGATTTGAATCCCTCCTACGTCAGGCACGACGACGAGCGGAGACTGTTCTTTCGCGAATCTGTTGCCAGGCACGGGGACAGTAAGTAAATTATTAACGATTAGAGAAAGGAGAGTAAGAGTTAAAGTTCAGACTTGAAGATTTGAATTTTAGTACTGAATTTCGACCGATTTGAATAGATGAACTATGTGACACACACGAAGGTGATTAAAATGCAAGTATACTTTTTATCATGAATATTTACTTCGTCCCTTAACAGTGTCCCTTCTTAGATACAATACACTTGTGCCAACGCTTCTTCCAATCCGGATAAAATAGAAAGGTTTAATAAGGCTAAATCCGTAGAATAGGGTGGTTGGGCATGTTTACGGTGTTTTTCTTGGCCAAAAATTCAGCAATTTGAGATTAAACTCTCTGACACACGTTTCTTGCCCAAAACATCAAAAAATTGCAAAGGCACGAACCAAATAATATGCCAATATCATCAATAACTTCTCTTATGGCGATTCTACGATTCCTCAACACAATTTTCTTCAATTCTTCCACGTTTTCTTCAGTTGATGACATGCTGTGTCTTCTCGGCCGTCTTGGAAGAGTTTATACTCAAAGTAGACTCAGCGTATGACACTGTCAACATTTCAAGAGTTTTACAGCTCTACATTCCATTTTTCACACTGAATTTAATGTAAACTGTTTGATCCATACTTTTGGACAGTAGAAAATCGCAGATCGCGGTAAACTTCAAATGTTTCAGAGATTTTCGAAGCAAGTGTACCCACACAACAAAAAAATAGGATGGAACGGAAATCCTAGCGAAGTATCCCGCGAATTTTGAAAAGATGCCTTACTTTTTGATCACCCCTCGTATAAGATTTGAATATAAGGCATTTCGCTTATTATTCTAAAAATTCTAGATCACATAGAAGTTCAACTTTTCTGACGTTTCGCTAGCACGAATGGCGAAGAAGCTGAAGAAGCTCGCCACTCGTGCTAGCGAAACGTTAGGAAGAAATTCCAACCGACGACTGCCCTTAGACCCAAACCAGGACAATACTAGTTTAACTTTTCTATTCAATAAAGTCTCAAAAGTTGTAACTCCGCAAAATGATACCAAGAAATCGAAATCACGAATGATTCTTGACGATTTTTGTTACACAAAAGAAATAAGAAACTTCCAGTCTAAAACACCAGAGAGCAGTGTTTTAAAATAAGTTTCGCACGGTTTTAAAATCGTGGAACAAATATAAAAGCTTTCACGTTATCGTGTTTATTAGGACCATGTAACAATCATTTTATGGATGCACGATATTTAATTATATTCTGAACGCTATTTTATTGGACGATGCAAAATCGAATTGGTGTTTTTGTGCTGTTTTCTATTTGACCAAAATAAATCCATTACGTACATATATATTCGTCATTCAAACAGCCCACTTGATTAAAAGTCACAGTCGAACCCGATGAATTGTATTTACTTTAAGACCACAACATCCATTTGATTCCGTCACACTTAATTTATTATTTCATTGGAGAAATTCCTTCGATAAACATTCAAGGTCCAAATAAGTCGATGATGTTTACTGATTAACACAAAGAAAATAGAAAGACCTTTTCTCGCTACCTGCAGAAAAATTATTAGTGACAGGTCCAAATAGAAGTAAGCTTCACATTTTCATGTATTATTGTAAATTGTGAAGAATTGAGGATTTTTTTTTGGCATTTATCAAGAAAATCACGGTAAACTTTTGAAGTATTGAATACTAATAAACTAAAGTATCGATTCTTAATTTGGAGATTAGAAAGGCGAAGAAAACTTGAATAGTTTTTTCGTAATGCAACAACTACAGGAGAATTTTATAGTAATTTATTTACAGTTTAGCAAAAAATTGGTGCAAATACTACAGTAACCACTGGACTTACATGATGGAAATTGAACCGATCGGTATCAGTAAACCGTTCGGTTACTGAGCTTCTGCTTTAATCTGATTTTTTCTTTCTTTCTTTCAGGAAAGATGATTGTGTTCGATTTGTTGCCAAATCGACCTAATACAGACGTATCTCAAGAAAAAGAAAATGTTAATTAACCTAAAGTAATGACTTCAGAGATCTTTAGAATGATCTAGGAGGTTTAAGACTGGAAATCGAGCAGGCCATTCATCGACTAAACCATCGATATGTTGTTAGAGAAAATCACGATCAACTAAACTGAATGAAGTAAATAAACTAAAGTATCGATTTTTAATTTGGAGATTAGAAAAGCGAAGAAAACTCGAATACTTTTTTCGTAATGCAACAACTACAGAAGTTTATAGTTATTTATTTACAGTTTAGCAAAAAATTGGTGCAATTAATACAGTAACCACTGAACTAACATGATGGAAATCGAACTCGTCGGGATCAGTAAACCCTTCGGTTACTGAGCTTCTGCTTTAATCTGATATTTTTTTCTCTCTGTTTCGCCTTCAGGAATGATGATTGTGTTCGATTTGTTACAAAATCGACCTAATACAGACGTATCTCACGAAGATGAAAGTGTTAATTAACGTGAAGTAATGACTTCAGAGATCTTTAAAATAATCTAGGAGGTTTAAGACTGGGAATCGAGCAGGTCATTCCTCGACTAATCCAGCGATATGCTGTTGTTAGAAAATCACGATCAACCAAACTGAATTAATTACTAGACAATAGACCATGAACCACAGGAATTCTTGTCTGGTATGATGAATATTTAGGAAACTCATATAGCGTTGCTTCAAGAAACTGCGATAAAGTGCACCAGTAAGTGTTTGTGGTAGAAATACCTTTATCTACAATTAGACAAGATACCCACAATTCCAACGCAATTATTCAACGAGAATGATGTAGAAAATGATCTTCATGCTAATTTCCATCTGAAAACGTATGGTTATTATAGAAATTACTTATTGCATTACTTGAAAAACTGGCTTCATCAGTGAAAACATCAGAACATCAGTGAGAAGGATGTTCAAAACAATGAAGCTTTTTTTCAATCATCACCCTAGGACAAAATATCAATGAAATTAATATTTATTTAGCTGAAGATATACAAAAAATCTACATATTTTTAACTGTCAATTTTTAATTACATACCTATCTCATTATTTAAAATATACCTTCTAAGAACACGCTTAAATATCTTAATACGAGTAATAGTTTTCAATATATTTGGTAAATTATTGAAAGCCTTAAATCCGTAATAGTATATGCTATTTTAGATTTAAGAAGCTTACAACTTTGGATATAAAAACTATCAGTATTTCTAGTATTATACCCATGCACATCACTGACATATGTTACATTTTTTATTAAATTACATGGCAACCGATTTTTTATTTTCAATATGAATATATATGAAGCAAAGAGTATTCTTTGTTTATTTAATAGACATTAGTTTCAAAGAGTTCAGCACAATTTTAACATGGTATACCTATTGCACTTTAAAATTGTTCGAATGGCTCTATTCTGTAATTTTTAAATTTTTTCTTTAGTCAAACCGAATAACAATGTGGAGCAATATTCAAAATTTGGCATTATTATTGATTTGAACAACAATAATGTCATATATGTCGACAGGTGTTTTCTTATTATTTTCAAAAAATTGATTTTTTTAGAGATTTTAGATGATACGAAATCAACATGATCATTGAAACTCAATTTTTCGTAATGCCTAAATATTTTACTGTTTCTACTCTTCTAATTTTTTGTTCATTAATCTTTATAGTTATATCCTCATTTTTATTGGTCTTAAGTGTTTTACTCGTACCCAAAACTATGAAGTTAGATTTTTGCATTCAGAGATAAGCTATTGTCACATAAACATTCATTAATTGCAGAAAGGTCTCTATTGATCCCTTCGGTCATATTCTTAATATCGTTGCCACATATATAGAGCATAGTACCATCAGCGAATAAACGTATAGAACATTTTTTCAAACGAGAGACAATATCGTTTATATATAAGTTATATTCTCAGAAAATACCAAGGAAAAACACTTTGAAATTTTGTCAGTCTGTATATAGTTCTTCTCAAATTCTAGTTTTCACAAAACATATTCTCTTTTTTATATTGGGCTAGACAATAGTTGGGACACTAAAGAACAAAATAACATCGACCCTCTCGACGTTTCTTTATGGAGGGGCATCAAGTATTACGCAAGAACTTTAGGGGGCCGGAGGGACTTTGTTCTGCTTAATTCCAATGACAAGAAGCAATGATTCCTAAGTCTAAGCTGATTTCTAAATTTATAACTGCTGCTCATGAATAAAAAAAAATAAATAAAAGGATACATTGAAAGAAAAATGCATATACCAATGTTTTTGTAAGTATTGAACGGGGGCACTCTTGCAGACCAAGGAGGAGGTAAATAATTGAAGAATAAATAAATGATGAATCTGCTGACGTTATACCATAACTGCCTCAAAATGGAATGAATTACGGTAATTTGATGAAAATATGATAAATCTGGAAGAACTTACCTTGACTGCTACTTAAACTGCGTTCACCGATGCTCTCCGGGGGTGTCGAAGCGCTCAATCTATCACTGCTACCCTCGTCGTCCTTGCGATGTTGTATGACCTTGAAAAAGAGGGTTCGTTTATTTGGTGACAAGAAATTGGATTGATAAGAAGCAACTCTGCTAATGCTTCGAATATACTGGAAGCGGAATATAGCTTATCATGCAGCGGAAATTCGTTCTATATAATATTAGGGGTGCAATTTCCAAACGGAAAACTGTATGGCACCACATTTGATGAGCAAAAAATGAAAAAAACATTTGAAGCAAATGCACTAGTAGACCAGAGTCGATAATTTTGAAAATGGTAAAAAGTGAAAAAATTATAGTAGGATGATACCCGTTAAAAAAGAACGAGAATTACAAAAAATGAAAGGAAAAATAAATTACGGGCGATCTGAGGTAGGGAAGTGGAAGGGGCTTAAAGTTTTTAAGATTAAAAAACGGTGTACCTCGATTTCCGGCAAAACTAAAGTCCTATGGAAAAAAATTAAATGACAAAGTTGTAGATAATAAAGAGACCTACAACTTTTGTGATCACACTTTTTTCACATAACCTCAAAATTTATGTGAAAAATTCAAATAATCAAGTTTTATGTTTTTTAATTTTATCTTATACAAAAAACATTTTCTTTCACAAAATTTTGGTGAAAACTCACCTTTCTATGTCCTAAACACACTGTATTTTTTTTGAATTGAAATATTTATTTTTTCACCTTATTTTTCAATTTTCATTTTATAAATTTTCACAAATAATATAAAAAATTAAGTGAAAAAGAGTTACGCCGTGCTTCTTGCCTACAACTAACAAATATATGAGTTAGAATTTCCAAAAGTTTAAATTTAAAAGTTTTTAATATTAGTTAGGTTATAAAGCGTACAGTTCCAGGTACGTACTCAACGATATTACATCGGGCTCAAATTACGAGTGCATTTTAAATTTTCAATTTCCATATTGTTTGTGAAAAACAACTATTTACTACTGCTATTTACGAGTAACTCTAAATGTTCAAATACAACCAACTATTTGAAAATACTTGTTTCTAATATCACCGAATCAATAAACAAATTCAGTCACGTTACGCATCGATTTTTTCTAAATTACACAAATATAAACATTCCAGTAACGAATAACTCAACTGATAACCGTCCTTCTATACAAATTTGAAGGCAGTAGCGTATCCACGATTTAACTTCGAGACGGGGGCCTATCTAGGACCAACCCCACAAAATTGACGTATAATAATAAACAGGTGCAATGGATTTCGAGGGTGGAGGCGTACAGACCAGCCTGACTCCACCTACGCCGCTGTTTGAAATATTTATGACGCTTTTGGCCTTCTTAAGCTTCATCAAAAATTTATAGAGTTATTTAGCAATAACGATTGTCTCGAAACGAACAATGACCAGTTTTCTTTCCATTTCTCTTTCAACAACTTTCAATACTGCGAACAATCGGACAGAATGACAATTACCGCATTTACTGCACCAGTTATAACGATATACCTTTCATGCGTCGGCGTATTTATTGAAGCCAGAGATAGGTAATACATAAAGAGATGTTTGAATTAGATACGGCAACGTTCCCTCAGGTAATTAAGCTCGTCTGGTAATTCTATGCAACCCTGACACTTGACCTAGTTTTGGACGCCCCTGATAGGATTTTCTGGGTCGGTAATGTAGAGATATGTAAATGCGACGATACGATTGTGGCAATTCGAATTTTACTAGTTATTCGACGATAAATTAGTTCCTATATTTATGGTTTCCCGAATGAGGTTAATAAAATAGTATGCCCACACGATATAAACGTTGTTTTTGTTGCCCAAGCTTAAAAAATGGGAAATTAGTCCGTTCTTCATAAATAATTAATCATTAACACATTTTGTGAAAGAACATTTGTCGATATTCCTCGGAATGCACTAAATATTCAAATGATAATTCGAACGTTAATGGTTTGAATATTGCTATCCAAATCTCGATATGGACTATATTGTTATTATTATTACGATTGTTCGCCTTGAAGAGAGCGATTGAACTTGAATTCGCAATTATCAGGAACTTTTTTGCCTCCCAAAAACGCTTCATCCTCTATGAATGCTCTTTCTTCCGTTCATCTGTCCATTTTATTCCAGGTTGACGATATAGTTTCTGCTCAAACTGCACATGTGCGATTTTATAGCGAGACTCAGTGCGATCTTCGAGATTTTTTATATTGATCAGTTGTAGATCTTTTTGGACCTCTTTTAGCCACTTTGGTTCCGATTTACACTTCATAATTACATTGAGTAGTTCCTTCGGTATTCTGGACTGGTTCATTCTGTAGACATGTGCATAGAGCCTTGCTCGTCGTTTTCTGATTTCTTCCGTTATTTCTATTTCTCTAATTCTTGAAAGACCGTCAATAACCGCAAGATCCAGTGTCAGAACAGAAGCCCTAAGACAACGAAGAACCAGCAACAGAGTCCTCGAGATCTCCTTTACTGGAGGCACATCTGTAGCGGACTGGAATTGGGCAAAAATCCTAGTGGCTAACCCATTGGATTTCCGTGGAAATCCTAATTGGAAGAAGAATAACCGCAAGAATATTGACAGTATGGATCGATTGACATTATTTCATATTCAATTGCCTTTTTAAGCAACAGCAAAATGGTGAATCCTGTGTGTTGAGGTGCCTTTAGAGGTTTAAAATGTCGTATTATTTATTGTTAATGATAAGAAAATACAACCAATGATTCGTCAAATGTGATATGACGACGAAAAATCTATTTTAGTTATGTCTTCACTCTTCAACGAAGAAAGATATTAAGGTTTTCAACGAAATCACGTACCTTAGGATTTGTTATATATAATTAATGAGGAGATCTAAGGAAGAAGTACCACCTATGAAATTATGAACCTCATCAACTATAGAATTGACGGGTTAATAACTTTAGATACATTAAACGTGTTGATATACGTAATTATATCAGTATTTCTTCAAACATAGTTACTGAATAAGTTGAAAGTTCTCTTTAACACTTCTATTAAAATGAGCTTATTCGATTAAAAAATCTTTACGGTTTTTAGAGAACCGGAAACAAAGTTTCGCGGTCAAGAGGTCATAAAATAATTTCTTTTATTCATTATATTTAGTTCTAGTTAAACCGACAGATATGCCTGTTTCAAAAGAAATGCCAGTCATTCGACAACTGTTCTTATTTCGAAAGAAATCCATTCACATCCAATCTAATATTAACACGAATAATTACATTCAAATAATATTCCACTTTCTACATGTTTCACACTTGAAAATACTTGCACCACTTAATATTTACACAAATTCAACGCCTGATGGAATTTATATGAAACGTATGATCATTAATTTTTGGTATTTATTAAAAGAATTCATATAAAATCGCTAATTACTATTTTTGAAAGAACAATTTTTGGAAACCTTGTACTTGACAACGTGCAACGATTGTTTAACATAGGTATTTTAATGGTCCACGAGTCGACTAACTATATATTAGACCTCGAACTTGTGAACTGACCAGTCAAAAACATGGAATCACGCATCGGTTCGTTCTATTTCTTTGTTTACGATAAAACAGCCGCAATAAAACTCATTTGGGCACACAATGAATTAAAAGAGCAATTCCCCATAAATATAACTCTTTGTGACATTTTTTTCATTTCATTTGGCCTTTCAGTCATAAATATAACTCTATTTGGTATTTTTTTCATTTACGATTCCATAAAATTTTGGTTTAACACATAGATAGTTCATCACATTGATAAAGCAAATAATAAATTGAGTAAGGATTTTTACACTTTAAGTCATAGGCGGCTTTAGACATCATTTATTAGGGGGCTAATTTTTTATTGACTTACCCCCGTAGCAGGCGGTACAGAATCAAATTATAACCAGGAACCTGGAAATCATGACATTAAACCAATTTATTTTCATATAGCACTAGTTATTTTGAGTGTATACGATTAAAACACTACGTGAACAGTGATTGAATTTCTTTATTTCAGTGGACTGTTGGAAACGAAAAGAATATAATATCATTTATTTCAGGCCTCTTAAAGATGGTGATTCCATTGATGAGTTTCTACTTGTCTGAGAGTTGTTTACTATCTATTAAAAACGTTTATACAATTAGTGTACTTGACGTCAACAAATACGTCAATTTCAACGAGTTCGAATCCAATTTCGAACAATTGATATAAAACAATTAAAATTCCGTCTACGAGTTTATAGGTAATTTAGACACAGCGCTCTCTAACTTGGGCTTGTTTTACCAGGCCTTCAACAAAGGTTAACACACAACACTACGACAGATATTATTCTGCATTAAAATTAAAACGTACATAAATTCAAACCGGTGCTAGTTAAATATTACTACGTTTTTTTTACCATTGAGCTAACATATAAGGTGTTATAAAAAAGTAAGGTTCCTATTTTTTTCGAAAGATATTTATTTATTCATCAATATCTATTTTGCCCCCTTCAAAAAGCCTCCCTTAGATACAATACACTTGTGGCAACGCTTTTTCTAATGCTCAAAGCACTTCAGTATAACCTTCAACGCGTCCGCCGATACGGCCTTTATGCCTTCGATCGTTGCAAAACACCGTCTTTGTTCTTGAGTTTCAGGAAAAGGTAGTTCCAGTGGCTAAATTCGGCGAACAACAGTGGCTGTAGCATGATTTCGGTGTTGTTTTTGGCTAAAACATTTAGAAATTCGGGAACAAACTTCGCTGGCAGTAGTCTCATGTCCTTAACATCACTTAAAATTACAGGGCACAAGCCAAATGATATGTGGATCTCATCAGCAACTTCTGTTATGGTAATTCAACAATTTCTGAACTCTATGTTCTCCACTTGTTAACGTTCTCATTAGTTGAAGCTGGAGCGAAGTTCGTAATTGACTACTTCTCGGCTTCTTGAGTTCAAGAACCGAATCAAGAAATTCCGTAACGAAAATAAAACCTAACACTCCCCTCTACGCCTACCATGTAGATCGGCCGAGCGTTCGCTTAACGTGTATGTATATGGTACGATTGTACAGGCGCTCATTTGTTGGATATATTTGTGTGTGCTTATGCAAACTTAGAAATGGCCTACACATTGTCATGGTAACAATTTACATTTCTCCGAATCCAAAATTGGACGAGGTAGAGCATTTTATTCATCGCACTTTACTGTAGTACACTGAAGAAGGGTCGAAAATACTTGGTACAAATGGTAATAAATTTCCACTTATCTCGGCTGGCGATTTCAACATCAACTTCGCTGATAAAAAATCAGAGCGGTTGACAACTTTTCTTTCGGAAAAATTGAATTTGAAAATGAATAATGATCCACAAGAATCCACAACAAAATATGGGACCACCATTGACGCGGTATTTTCCAGATATTTCGAGGATATCAAGTCTCAAACTTATGTTTCTTATTTCAGTTACCATAAACCTATAGTTTCATTGCTGAAAATTCATGAATAACCTAACATGTATTGTAAGATAATAAAAATATTTTAAACGATATTAACTTCTCATTTATTCAATAAAAGAAAAAAATTGTTTTCTTATCGGTCACCACGCTCAAAAAGTGTAACTTGAATTAATATCAAAGAATAAACTCGAATTAATATCAAACAAAAAAAAAACACTGCATAAATAAAAAATAAATAAATAATTATAATTGCATAAGTTGATAAAAATGCTAGGCAATAGCTTTACCGCGGCAGTCCCCGAATGCAACACATTTCATTTTTTTTTACTCAAAATGGGCTTAAGAGTTTTAAAGCACTCGATGTCATTTTCTTCGCAAAATTTAATGTAAATAAATCTCTTGATACTTATTTTCCGACAGTTGAAAATCTCCGAGCTCGCAAAACACTTCCAAGTCTTAATGCGTTTCATAAAAAACCGGAAACACTTGAAACGTTTGACAGATATGCAAGACAAGTGTACCAACATAATAAAAAATCAAAGATCGAACGGACATAACCTGCGAAAACTGAAGTAAATTCACTTTCTGATCTTTCAATGATTTCAGCCCATTGTTTTAATATCTTTCAATATTTTCGGATCAAAGATGGTACGTTTGATTACCGCCTATCCATTGATTCAAAGCAGGTCTCTCTATCAATCCACCGGTCAGTCGTCTCAATATTTTTACCACTGATATAATTTCATCAGTGGTGGAATCTATCTATCGAGAAAAACACGTCATCTCTATTCATTTGTATAAGTCTTTCGATCCCATCTTCACTCTTGTTGGATTGATTTAGTGATGACTTCATTACGCATACACCATTTAATTACGATTGCCAATAATACGAACGCGACGAACCCCTTTAAATGAATGTTCAACACCAAATTAATTCGGAAAACAATAGCTAAAACAATGACGGGAGTTCATTAATAATACATGGCCAACTGCAAACTTGAGGAGATAATTAGTGTTGAATTAGTTCTAATATAATAGATTTGGCCACGTAGTCATAACACTCGAAGGTTTTGTGGGTAAAGTAATTTATGTAGAATTTTTGACAGAAAAGGATTTAATTATTCCAGAAATATTTCGTTGCGGTGCAAAAATTTTTTATAAGAACAGATATCTATATTTCAAATTCTACGATTTGATCATCATCAAACCACCCTGTAATTATATTCAGAGTAGGTATGAGTTTATTTGAGCAACAAAAGCCACATAGTAGAATCATTAATAACTACCGTATTTCATCATAAATCGAAAGTTACTAGATCACATTCAAGTTCAAATCTACATATAAGCGAGCAATAAATTTATTATCATTCTGTTTGAAAACGTGACACCAACATACATCTAAGGACACTATTTATATCGGCGCAAAGTGTCTATTGGTGGAGAGAATTATAACGCTTTAAATCGTCAAGTGAAAGTCTAGACATATGCTAGTTCAATGGTAAAAAAATTTACTTCACTTCAACTATCACAGGCTTGAATTTACGTTTTAATTTCAATGTAAAACATACGGAGGGTGACCAGCAAGTAAGGTGATTTTTCCGTTCGATCTTTGATTTTTTTGATGATGGTACACTTGTCTTGAACATCTGTGGAACGTTTCAATTGTATTTTTGTTCGTTTTTTAGAGGGGTTAAGATTTAGACGTGTTTTGTGTGTCAGTTGATTTTCTACTGCCGAAAAACATGAGAAGACTTTGGGTTGAATTTCGAGTAAAAGATGGAATCAAGTCCTCTAAAACTTTTGAAATATTGACAGTGGAATACGTTGAGTTTACTTTAACTTAATTAATAAATATGTTTACAATTGAAGATAGAAAATGATACTGACGAACCTCCCCTCAGGACGCCCCAGCACGTCGTCAACAGATGAAAACGTTGAAAGAAATCAACAAAATAGTGTTGACGGTAGTCGTCGAATTACCATAAGATAATTCACTCATTTGGTTCTTGCCAAGCAATTGTAACGGGTATTTTGAGCCCGCGACGCGTGACAGCGAAGGTTACTTCCCAAATTGCTAATTTTTTAACCAAAAACAACACTTTAATCATGCCACAGCCACCGTATTCATAGGATTTGAACCATCTGACATTTTCCTGTCCTCGAAACCCAAGAAACCTATGAAAGACGGCGTTTTGCAACGATTGTGGATATAAAAACCAAATCACTGGCTGAGCTGAAGACTATACCAAAAAGTGCTTATCGGAAGTGCTTTGAGAATTTAAAAAAGCGGTGGCACAATTTTATCGTACCCGAGGGGATTTACTTTCAAGGGGAGAACATAAATATTGATGAATAAAAAAATATTCTTTGATAAAAATAAGAAATCATATCACTTTTCGGCCACACCTCATATAATAAAAATTTTCTGAAAACGATTTCCAAGTTTTGGTTCACATCTAATCATTAGAAGTTTGGTGCAACGAACAATAAAAAAATGGTAGTCGTTTCTAGTACCAACAGTATTCAATGTCATTTCCCGCTATTTCTGGTAAACGCTTCCAGTGATTCCAATTAATCATCATCGATGATAAATATAGCGTATGATGTCATTCTGCAGGTAAACATCCAATACATAAAAACAAGCTCTTATTAATTGATATCCTGCAAAAGGTTAATGACATAGCTGAAGAACGGCAGCAAAGATATGAAGAACTGGTTTTGGTTGAGCGATGAAAGAATAGAAAAACTTATGGAAATATTTTACGCATAAACGGACTGAGTCAAGTTGACACTAAGACAACAGTAAGAAATAAAAAAGGAAAAATGAAATGAAGATGGAATAATTTCCTAGACTTTTTATTTCTTGGTTTGTCTGACGAATGCCTCCGTTTGAATCCAACTTTCGATTTAGACAATAAATATTATTGAACAATATAAATACTATAAACGTAATTCAATTTTGTAATTTCGAACATTGTTTTTATCGTCTATATCATTTAAATTTAACAGATCGAAGTTATTTCAATTTGAATGGTGTTAATAATAATTAATAAAAATTTGGCGAGTACATAAATCATGCTATATCAAATAAATTTCACTTTATTTGCTCTACTTTTTACGATGACTGACGGTTATTACATTTTGGGTTGTATAAATTATGAAAAAATATGAAATCTTCTGGAGATTTAAATTTCTGAATTATTCCGTGATTCGTTTTATGTAAATTCAATAATATCAATGACAATTATATTATGCATATCAATAACCATCAAATTTATCGTTTTAAGTTTTTCGTACTGATCGAAAAGCAATATTCCGTTGAGTCATGTCCAGTGAAAGGTACCCTCTCAACTAATCCGACGTGGATGACCAGCACAGTTTGCATGACAATGACAGATGCATAATCCAGTCTATTGGAGAAGAATGTTAACATTTGTTTTTCGTATGATTATTTTGTATGAGCCGTGATTTGTAAGATTGCATAGGGACATTATCAGAAGCGTAGATCAAAAAGAAATGAAATACCTATATTTGAAAGATTTTATCTACTTTGTACTGCGTTTTTGGATTTCGAGATCTCATTTATCATGAATTAGAAAGGATTAATCAATTTGAAAGATTTGAATTTTTACAACTCGATTGGGCTGATAATTCGCAGACCTTTGAACTTGAATGTTATATAAAATAAAAATATAGACGAAAATATCAAATAAACAAAATATACATGGAAACCTATCTTTTTCGATCATGAAAAAAATCAACAAGGAACAATGTTACCTTTACAAAAGAAGTTTATACAAAGGTTGATTCATTTAGAGAAATTTTTTTTAAATAGAAAAAATGAATAAAAACAATTTTATTTTATAATTTTTATTATCAAACAAAAGCACCAATCTTTACAATTATTTTTTAAAGGTAATTTCTTTCAAATGTTGTCCGCGACTACGGTTAACAAAAAAACCTCTATACCTATGAAAAAAACACCCGTTATATAAAAAATTGTTGAAAAAAAAAGAAATATATCTGCTAGGAAATGCTTGTCATTGACAGTAAGTGATATCGCTCCCATTATATAACTGGAAAAAATTTTTAAAATAAATTTTGAACGATATAATCGATGAAATTAATACCTCACAATCGCCACCGTTCGTTGAAAAATTAAAAAGAGAACCAACGCTAAATCGAATAAATATCGACGAAGTAAATCACACTGTAAACCAGCAATGAAGTAATAAATCAATTCAGATTGTTTTCAATGCCCGTCTTCGCGATAATCAATTGATTCGCGAGTTTTTTGCGCCGATTCGGAAATAACGATAAAAACTGGAATAGAAACATTTCGAACAATGACAACGCCTGAGCTGGATCGTAATTGTCCCGATAAAAATATCGCAGCACGCTTTGTATTTTCACGAAGGGGCTTAATAACAGGAAAAGAACGTGGGTCGAAATATGTCAATACAGTAACGGCTTTAAATTTACCGCGAGAAAAATTATTAGTTGAATTAGTGTCATTGAGTTGAATTTAACTGTTACAAGCTTGAGCTTTATTCTATTTACTTAAACTTGTTATTTACAAAAATGGCAACAAACCCATTCAACAGTAAAAAATTCCGAGTACAGTTTATACTGTAAAACAGATTAATATTTAATAGTGTCATCATTTAATATTATCATTTAAAAGTGACACTCAAGAAGCAACATTTATCCATGCCAAAATGCATTTTTATATCGGTGGAGAATTCATTATATCAAGCATTTGATCCAAATGTTGCTTGGTGCTTCTCATTAGCTCTAAGTCGTCTTTGATAGCTTTCGTGTCGTTATATTCAATCAAAAATCCGTTTTTAGTAGAGTTCAATCTGCGAGATAGGGAATTCATTGCGAAGCAGAACCAAAAATAAGTTAACTAGTCCTGAAATATGCATCTCATAATTTTATCCTTATTATTTCTATTATATTGTCCACTCAATTACTGCTTTCCGGTGAATAAAAACACCTATAGATATAGTCACCCGAATATAAGACTCATTTGGTCCGCCTCTGACTAAAATGCAGATTTGTTATTTAAACGTTATCTAGCGAACAGATCTCGATTGTTCGATCTCTCCGCCTATCTCCGAGACAGTTATATTACCAATTCGAAAAATCTAGTGAAGGGTAAAAATTCTTCTAATACGACAGTCATCATCTCTAATCGTCGTAGCTAATGATCGGTTCGTTCTCTAGTCTACGGGTCGATATGCCTTTCGAATACGCTATCTATAATCCGTAAGTAGATATTATAAGCCGATACGTACTTATTTTGAACTGTAACGGCCCACGCTACTGCCTCTCAGATCGGGGTGAAATAGAACGGAAAACTATGTAGTTGAGGAATTTTGCAAACAATTTACTCCAAATCAATCGGTTATTTACAACATAATTCATGATTTGATTTGAACATACCTGTATACATACGGGGTGAGTAGAAATAATTTTCGACTTACCTTCGTACAGACGGATAAGTTAAAAATTTTTACGACGACCAAAGTTTTCGTTGTCATGGGCGGCTTTTCAAGAGGCATTTCCAATTCAGGCGTTTATTTCCTTCTCTAAATGAATTTTTTTATATATACGTCTAATTTATACTTCATAAATTTTA
This sequence comes from Henosepilachna vigintioctopunctata, assembly GCA_030704895.1. Classification (NCBI taxonomy): domain Eukaryota; kingdom Metazoa; phylum Arthropoda; class Insecta; order Coleoptera; family Coccinellidae; genus Henosepilachna; species Henosepilachna vigintioctopunctata. Next base: position 1,000,998 of record JARQZJ010000061.1, on the reverse strand, counting down.
TATTCATTTCACATATATACTTTGAAAAAAATATATTTATTACTCATCAAGTTTTTTTGCCACATTCATTACTATTTTTTAAGTTTCTTTTCTTTTCGTGCTTGAGGAATATCCTTGAAATTGTATATCTCTACTAAAATATTTATCTTTTTACTTTACTCTAGTAATAATCATAATGGTCACTAAACCCGATAGAATCACGAAAGAAACTGTTTTGCTTCTCCAGGGGCTCTTCTGTACTATATCTTCTTCAATCAAACATCATGACCACCAAGATTTTTTGCAAAATATAAATTCTGTTCTACCAAAGGAAGAGACACAATTGTGGAGAGCAGTCATCAACGCCACCTATAGGTGTGTCAAGAAATCTTAACCCCAGAAAAAACAGAAAACATTCATACACAAAAAAAATCATTTTGTATTGAATTTAATCTCCCTTAAAAGCAAGGTACTTACTTATTTCGCATAAGATTGAAAACAATTATAAAATATGAAGCAAAACACGCACATAATAAAAGAAATATGACATAATCTTTCGACACAGAAAGGAGCAGTTGACGAATATCAATATATAATGAAAATATACATATATGTACAGATGGACTGAAAAATGATATTATATTACATTAAAAACAAGTACTAAACAACTGAAAATTTTGCGAACTACAAACATTAAACAACAAAGCAAACATGCATTGAAGCCAAATATTTCAATGAAAAACTTTATCTTTCTTATTGTTGCATTTTCAACAATTTGCTTGATACAAAAATTATTCAATCAGTACAAACTGAATTATTCAACATATCCTTTGAAATATTCGAAAAATACGTATTGAAACTCGATAAAAAACTGTGATGAGATAAACGAAATGAATTCGATAGTAATTATTATAGATAGTTCCTCACATGTCTAACTCTCTCAAAAAACGTGGTAATACTCTAGGTAGGATGATATCCAGTGATATTTATTTGAGTTGATACGAAAATATGATACAAATACGTAGTACATACAGAATCGGAAATTGATAAAAAGTTTCATCTTGAAACTTGTAAAAACGTAACGAATACCCTAAGAAAATTCAAATCAATCAACACGCCCGAAAATTAATATAAAATCACTATTCAGTCGGAACGTCTTGCTACGACTTCAGTAATATATTTTCTGAATTCACATTAATCACAAATTTCACATCTGAACGAACGTTTCTGGAGTTTGAAGTCACTTGCGTTATAAATTCGATTATAAACCGACATTCGTAATTTCGTTTGGCTATACAAACGCCCTCCCAAAGTATTTTATTCGCGATAACACAACTTCTAAATCAGAATGCAATTTTCATTAACTGACATAAAAGGAAAATTTCAAATTTCAATTTCCTACATCGAAAACACCTTCAAATGTATCGTATTGATAAATTCAACAACTTAACAACTTTTGAAACTATGTTTCAGTTTTTTCTTTCGTACAAATCGCCCCAAATTAAAAACTGATCGGTTTTAGTAACTCCTACTTCCGATAATACATGCTAAACGACCACGAACAAATACGCATGCGTCAAAAGCCAACAGCAAGCTCTTAATAACATTTCATAGAGACCTGCGCGATGATCGAAGCCACCTTGTCTTTGTCTATTGGCGCGGAGTTGATTCTTTTGTTCTTCAGGTGGTGGGGAGTGTCTCGACGATGTAGGCGACTAGGACGTACGTCGCCGTCTCCAGACGTCGCACCTTCCGAAAAGCCAACGTGCCTGAGATATTGCTCCTATTGGTACAGGGAGTAAACATGGTTAAGTCATCAAAGCATATTTAATTATCAGAATAGGGGATATTGATGCACTAAAGACGCAACTATACGAAAGTTGTCTACAATTCGGCATAACGTAAGTATCGATGGTTGAAAAAATACCAAATCGAATAATATATACGGAGGGGTAACAAAAAGTACACAGCACCTATCGAAGTCCGCTTAAATACTATCTATACATGCACTATTTTGTATTCATTTGACGTTCTATAGGAATTTTTGGGGTACCATCGTGATTCTGTGATCAAAATGATAGGAAAACCAATTTTGCTAAAAAATTTAAATCAATGAATTCAAGAAATTGAGAGTTTATTATAATTAAGCATACAATATCATACATACAATTGACGATTTGTTTACTTGAATCGGTTTTGAATCGAATTTAGGCATCAAAATAGATGTTTTATATAATATAAATAAAGGTATGAATCTGAATATATAGAATTTTATTCTTTTCAGTTTATTTCTTTCGTTTGAGTTTTTGTACAAATTTCTGAATAAATTTCCGAAATTTTTACTGGTCTTATTCAAACATATTGCGCCATGTAGAACAAATAGCTCGTATCATATCTAAAAGCACGACAGGTGGTTGGATATTTGTACACAAAGGGGTGTAAATCTTACCGACAGTTGCCTCTCCCGATATGGGGAGCGATAAGGAAGAGGAGAAACAGTATCTGCGAACTAAAAATATATCACATTAGGATAGAGGAACGATATTCGTTACACAGTTGAATTGAGAGTACTAATACTATAGAAACAAGGGCCGGCTTCCCGAAGGATCTGCGATAATAATAACCGTGGTTAATTTCCCACCGGACCTGAGTGGTTAGGAGTATATTCAATTTTAATCTAAAACCTAATAATTTAGAACAGAACTAAATTCCGAGTTGAAAAGTACTAACCTCAATGCCAAAAAATCTATTACTTTAACATCTTTTTTCGTATAACTTAATTGAGCTTAATTTTCACCATATTAACAGATGATATTTCGACACACTGTATCTTCGACAGATTGTACTATATTTCACTAGGGTTTGTATTCATCGAACAAAAAAACCGCAATAATTTTTATAATATTTGTTAAAATTCCAAAGATTAAACTAAATAAGTGTGTTTCACTTCTTTAAATTTCATAATTCCGTCAAACTTGTTTTTTGGGATAAAAGTAGCATATATCTTATTTCAGACTAAAATCGATCTCTGTGCGCAATTTTATCAAAATAAATTCATCTGTTCGCCAGTGATTGAGTAAAAAAACAACCGTTCAATTCTCGAAGACTAATTGTTGGATATCAAACTTAAAAGATGAAGGTATGCAGATATTGAAATCATTGTAATTGAACAATGGAAACAAAACTGCGCCAGGGAGAGCTCAAAGTTATGAAAGAGCTTAAATGATTTTTTAATACAAAATACATAGTTCGAAAATATACAGATGACTTCAATATATCACAGAAAATATAAACGTTACTGAAAAAACGAAGTGGAAAGCAACGTTTCTGTTATTCAGTAATCAGGTCTGATTTTATTTGTAATAAGATTTCGGCACATGTTGATTTTTTGGACATTTTATTCCGTCCTTATAGGGTGTCTCTTCTCTTAATTTGAAAAAATCTACGGTTCATCGCATTATTTCGAAAGACTTACATTTTCACCCCTATGAAATTGTTATTGTTCAAGAAATGAAGCCTGATGATCCTGATAAACGAGTCGAATTCTACAGGACAATGAAAAACTGTTTTAGGAGTTTCAATAACATCTGGTTCTTCGATGAATCGAATTTTCACATCAATGGTCACGTGAATAAATAAAATTGCAGATATTGGGTTTCCGAGAATCCGCTAGAACTGCATCAGAAGCCCTTGCACTCGCCAAAAGTTATTGTTTGGGCTGCCATACCAAGTCAACGAATTATCGGTCCTTATTTTTTTGAGGATGACCGAGGTCGAACTCAGAACGTTAATTCTGATCGATATTGCCACATGATTCGGACTTTTTTAGCTACAGAAATGCAAAACCAGGATGGTTACAACCGCAACATTTTTTTCCAGCAAGATGGAGCGCCACTTTTCATGTCACAAATGACTCAGTGCCTGCTCTTCACGATTTATTCCCTGAAAGAGTGATAAGCTGCCGAGGAGAGATCAACTGGCCACCGAGGAGCCCTGATTTAACGCCTGCTGATTTTTTCCTAAGGGGCCACCTAATTTATAAAGTATTCAATCCATTGCCATCAAACCTGAATGTTTTGAAGCAAAGAATCACTGAAGGAATCAACCGTATTCCAAGAGCGTCGCTGCATCGAGTAATTGAAAATTTCAGCTCCAAGTAAAATGAGTGTGAAGAAGCGAATGGTGCGCATTTGCGAACGGTTGTTTTTCATAAATAAATGTCAAGAACTGCTCTTTAATTTAACAATAAATAAAATGGGTTTTAATTGATATTATTGTTTTTTATTTAACTTCTAAAAACAAAAACATTCTGAGACACCCTTAATCTACTTCAATAAAGCTTTGAGTACAAGTTCCCAATCTAGAGATGAATAAAACTAGATCATTTGCGAATATTTGTTAACATTCCAGTAAATAATTTTCAAATGCGTTTTGAAAACTCACACAATTACGTTATAACTTAGCCATCGGTTTCATAAAATAAAATATCAATTACTACACATTGAACTTGCGATGTTTGTGCTCGTCTATGTAAAAAAAGGCTCCGTATGCATCGCAGAAAACCATGGAATCGACGATAGTTATTCCAGAATTAACGAGACCTACTCTTGCATGAAATTATGCCAATAAATCGATAATGACGGGAAATTATTCAATTAACTCTAATTGCATAAATTAGTGAAGATATAAAGGCAATCCTGGCAAGTAACCTCTAGGCCTCGGATTATAATGATACCATTGCGCGAATGACACCTTTATTATTGTTTGACGCCCTCTATACTTGTACCAGATTTTTTCATACGTGAAACAATATCCCTATTTTTTCATGCATAGAGAGCATTCACATCTGGGTCAATATCGATGTATACGCGATGATGAGAGTTAATAGCTCGAAACATGTGTCAAAAGCTTCTCCTAAAAGCGAGCTGTAGCATTAACTTAAATTTCATAGTTTTATAGTAAATAAAATTATAAAATACTAAATAACAGGTATTATACTCTTTCTATATCATTCAAGTTATCAGTACCAGATTTCTTAGATCAAAAGACACCTCAATGACGACACAATTTTCTAATCTCTCAACCCGGAGAGTTCATGCGGAAGTCACGTCAGCTTCAACGGTTAGTTTCTTTCAAGAAGTCTTCAATTGTTTATGAAATGAAACTATCATTTTCAATTTTGCAAGCCGTAAAACTTGCGTACGCGGTTCTGGTCGAAGCCAAAAACTCAAAATGTGTATCAACAACTGCTTTTTCGCACTAGTTTCGAAAGAGTTTTTTAGTTTGGTATATTTCGATAGGAATGTTCAGATGGAAAGTTAATTAGAAAAAAGAATCATGCACAAAAATCATGGGAATGAGTTTTAATGATGTATTTGTTCGTTGTTATTTTTTATTATATTTTCGATAGATCGGTACTGATTTTTTTATTCTACAAGCAAATATTCCTTTATAATTTCGAAAAGAGGGAATCATATAATTTTTCTAAGCCTTTTGACAGTCTTGAAAGAACTGTAAAATTATGGATGCATTATGTTACAGAAATATAAATTTTGTCAACTAAACGAATTATTCTATAGCAAACGTCTCTTAGTATACGGGTTCCATAACTTCCTCGAAATGTTCTCCTTATAGATTTAACCAAGAAAATCTCGCGAGAGGGATAAGCGTGACGAAAACGTCACGCAAGAATAGTTTCAACAACTTCGTCCAGTCTATATCAGTTTTCACTTCAAACCTTTTGAGGACTTCTGATACATAACCATAAATTATTACTTATGAGGCCTAAACATTCAATTCCACTATTTTACAATGCAATGTGGATAAGCAGAACCGAGAGAAAGAATCGAAGCCTAGGGGCGATATAACTCATAAAAGGAATATCGATATTCTAATAAATTCAACAAGGAAACGAGATTTTTTCCTATTAAACCCAACGGTTATCGATAAATAACTCAATGAGCACAGATATGCATCGATAACGTTCGAATTACATGCAAAAAGAGAAGAGAGAGAGGTAATTATCTCCTGTTTAAACTTGGAGTACACTCGTTGTAGAGAAGGGAAGTACGATTTTTTTTAGAAGGTGAAATAACTGCAACGTTAACTACAACCAGCGATGTTCGACCAATTAACACTTGGACCACCTGTTGCTATTTCGTCGAAAAAACCGAGAAAGCAGCGCAAAATGAGGCCATTTAGAAATATGACGATAATACATAATGAGACGTTTGAAATTTTATTTAAATTTATTACGCAAAATGAAAAACCTCGAGATTTAACTATGCATGAATTCTCCGCTTATAGATGTCAATAGGGTATTTGACTGCAATAAAAATATAGATCAAAATGTTGTTAGGTTGATAGTAAATGTTATTTTGAATCGTTATAGCCATTACATCCTTTTGAAATGAAATATATATGATTTTGAAAAGAAATCAATAATAAAATAATTAAAATTTTGGCTAAATCGCGAGTGACGTCACCTTGCAGGAAACAAAGCCAACAGCCAACAAAGGCTAACGTTCATGTCTCTGATGTCTTTATCCGTGTGTGTTTGAGTGTTTATTTCCTGGTTTTATTAGATATTTCATTTGTTACAGACAAAACAGAGATATTATTTTTAATAATTATGAATATATATTATATAAGGTACGATGGACAGCTCTGGCTAAAATATAACTAACATACAATAAAGTATTGAAGTTTTATCATTTTAAATCTTTCATTATACCAAAGTATAAAAATACAAAGATAGGAATAAAATGAAGTTTATTCCGTTCAAGATCAACAATAAAATACGTACGAAATTAATAACCTCAAAATATAGTAGAATGTATAGAGAACACTATAACGAATATGTGATGAAATCAACTCGTTATTTATCTATGAAATATAGGGTAAGAATTATTTACTTACGTTAAAGTGATCTTCACACATGAAAGCGTGAGATTTTACTGCTATACATTTCGGGTTTCTACGAGAGAGAGAGAGAGAGAATTAACCACTTTTTCCGAATTTTAGTGTTTGTCGGAAGGTTCACAAACATTTTCTCCGAGGTTTTAATAGATGTATTAGTACATTGTGGCACTACGTACCATTTATAAGACATTTTATCGCAGTAAAGTGTTGAAATCGTCAACAATCACTAAATTTAATAGTCGACAGTCGTATTACAATATGAAGGTTACTGTGCATTTATTGCATCGTGACGTCACCACATTAAGTAACCTGTATAGTAGTGTTTTGGCGGGTTTCTTATTCATTCAAACTTTCTCTGTCGTTTTCATAAAAATTAGAAAAATTTAAAGAGAATTAATGAAATGTGAAATATGCATCAGCTATAACGAATAATTTGAGATATTTTTGTGGAAACAGTCAAATACCCTATTATTCGTGTCCAATAGAAATCTGACACGCTTCTGAGTTCATATCTTAAAGTCAAGATTCATACAAGGTGTTTTCTTGAGTCATATAATCTTAGTCAGTTCGAAGATGTCATTGTTATGGTAAACGTACAACACTATTATTTAAAAAATGTGTAAATATCAAAAACAGTGTTTTTCAATGACGTATGATGTCTAAATGAAAACCTCTAAATATCCCAATTTCATCGGAAAGTTCGATATTATACTGTACCTACTTGTCTCGTACCTAGTTTCATAAATGATAGTTGAACTTTGGGAAATACTACTCATTCATTCATAACTTATTCATTGAGCGTTAAAATGAATTCAAAGGCAATTATTCTGTCACAATTTGATCCTCGCAGTACACTACTTATTGAACATCCCTTGTACATTACAAATATTCAAACGGTGGTCAATTTTTTCCGATTAATTCACGAAGCGGTTGCGTCAACTTAAAACTGAGATGAAAAGTATTGCATAAAATTGAATATCACAACGAGACATGCTAAGAGCAAATTACCAGTACTCCGCGAATACATACCTCGACTAAACTTGTTATCGAAACTTACAAAGTTGTCTATTATAATCAATTGAGCGAATTATAATTGAGTTATCCTGAGCAAAGCGAACCGAATATTGCATCAATTTGATATTGTTAAACGTGGAAGAGCGCTAGCATTGTAATATCTACTGAAATTGAATATTTTATGTGCAATATCTGGATGCAATACTGTAATTGGAAAATGAATAACGAAATTAAGTGAAGCATCTCTTAGGAGGGTACGTGAATGGAAATTTATCGATATAGCTCTAATAAGGAGGCAACCACAGACACGTGTTTCGGGATGGGTTATATTACCTCTCATCAGGACGGCGTAGCCAAGTTTATGTTGTACAAACTTCGTGAAGAGATAATTAAACGAAATACTCTGCAGAGGGAACACGTAATCTACATGCTTTCGCAAATTAAATTCATCTACCTTCTACCCCAAAAATTTATGTGTTTTACTGCGTAATAATTTTGTTTTTTATTTAATCGTGTATAGAATGAATTTCCAGTTGATCTCAATGAATGAGGGATATTTTGTGTTACAAAATCGTATTAGAAAATGTGGAAATTGAATAGAAGAAAGCCTTTTAGTCTTTTTGAATATGGTTGAAATTGTAATACTTCGAAATATCGGACATCAAAGGTGAATCACTGCGAAAAAATAGGTTGAATTCGTAGAATAAAAAAGCAACTTTATGGCCGGTAAAGCCTGAGTTACTGTGGAATTGAAAATATTCAGAGACGAGATATGAAATGGACCTGACATTCCGTAATGTTGATATAGAAAAAGTTTCTGGAATTCGCATCAATGTCTACATTCGCAATATGATTCTACGTGGAACTGCAGTTGAAGGCACCACTTTTTGCGAATTCCTCTCGAAAGACATGAAACATTCATATATGTGTACAACTTTTTCATATGACCTCTATAAGGAAAAAATATGAATTTATCGAACCTAACAAAAATATTCATCTTCGGAATTAAAATATATACAAAATAAAATAACAAAATGAATTTTAATACATACATACATTCGCATAAAATGTTCATTCATCTTGTTTTATTATTGTTTCTATTTTTTGCATCAGATAAAACATAAATTGAGAAGAAAATGGGGCCCAATATGAATATCTACTAATTCGTTAGTTGAAAAATATTCTCTGTACTAAATGACTTAATGTCATTCAAAATTGTCCACCAAGAATTGAAAATTCTTTCATGAATTGAAAAAATTCATCTTAGCAATTAAAATATATAAATAAAATAACAAGATGAATTTTAATACATACATACATTCACATAAAATGTTCATTCATCTTGTTTTATTATTGTTTTTATTTTTAGCATCAGGTAAAACATAAATTCAGAAGAAAATGGGACACAAAATGAGTATCTACTAATTCGTTAGTTGAAAAATATTCTCTTTACTAAATTACTAAATGTCATTCAAAACTGTGCACCAAGAATTGAAAATTCTTTTATGAATTGAATCATGGGCTTTCTCATAAAAGACCTCATGGACCTTCCGATGTAAGATTTCATGAGGTTGTCTATTAAAATATCATGAACATAACCCCGATAGACATCATGTGTCGATCGACGACACATATCATCGCTCTTCTCATGAAAGACTCTATGGATCTTCTCACGAAAGGCATACTTCATGAATCATGGGCTCTTCGAAAAAAGACATCATCAAATCTGTGGACCTATCCTTGAAAGAAATTATGGGGGCCACAAAGTCTCTCCTCAAAAGACATCACATTTTACATATTGGTTCCTTCGAAGACACATCATGATGAAGACTCATCATGATGTCATCTTCTCAGGATAGACATAATGGGTCTTTTGAAGGCAGACATGATGAGCCTTTCGAAGACCGACACCATGAGCCTTACCGCGAAAGACAACATGGGCTGTTCGAGGAATGACATCATACATATGGGCCTTCTCATAAAACACATCATAGATCTTCACACAAAAAATGCAATTGTCTTCTGCTTGACAGACATCATGGTCTTTCTATAGAGAACATCATGAACATTACTTATCAAAGGAATCATGGACCTTTCTATGAAAGACGTCTTGGGCGTCTCCTTGAAAGACATCAAGGACCTTTTCCTCAAAAACATCCTGGTCCTTTTGAAGACATAAGCACACTAATGGCCTTCCCTTGAAGGGCATCGTAAAAGTCTTTATCAGAAAATCCTTGAAATTCATGGAACAATAACAACACTTCTTCAAAAGGCTTAATCAGTAGCAAAATCATCTAATGTTGAAGCCGTTTAGGACGTGTATAAGTATTTCTGAAGTTGCTCCATTTAATGGATGAACAATGCGATTAAGACCACTAAGACAGCAAAATACTTAACTAGGATATACACTCACAAATAAATAAAATAAAAGATGACTCACATCGTCCGTATCTTCATCTACGCTAGGCTCGCTACTCTCTTCTGCTGGACCATTTCCAATCACCAATAGCGGTTCTTGTTCGATTACCACCGGGGGTAAATTAGTGACATGGTGCTGTTCTGGGGTCGCAGCAGATGGAGGTTCGTTGGTCGCCTCGCTCAGAGAATCGGTAGCGGTGGTATTTTGGATATCGCTCTCGTCCAGGCTATTTTGACCTTTACTGAACAGTTTGTGCGCCTTGGACTTCAGTTCCCTTCGATGCGGAGTATTGTGGCGTACGAATTTGGTCTGAAAATCGAAAAATGAAAATAACTACGAGAAAATACAATACATGACATTACTTAACATATACTGACGTCAACCTCAACATTTATTTGGACGTTTTTCAGAACCTAATTGAACGATTAAAACACAAGGTATTTTTTCACTACAATTCAATTTTTTTGACATAAGTTTCGTAGTTTATTAACGCATTATTGAGGAAGTTACTTCTGAATTAACAGTTTTCATCCACCGGATTGATGAAGGTATTGTACACACGAAACTATATTGTTGTGGACAATATATGCATAAGTTTTGGAATTCTTGAAATGTTTTGCGCGTTAAGAGTGTGAAATGGAATCATTTCGTGTTTCCGCTTCAATTAACTATACAAAAATACAATGTTACAAGAACTGATCTAAGGCTGTTGCGGATAATCAATTGCTTTTCTTTCCCATCGGGTTCATTGAGACACAGAAATTGAGAGACAGTTTTCACGTAAATTATATTTAAACAGAATGTCTGAGAAACTCCCGGAAGAATTGATTATAAATTGAAATCATTATTGAATCACCTACAGCTCATCAAATTTACAAAGTTATCAAACTCATTAAGGGGTAACAATGGTCTTTCAAAAGTTCTATTGAAGGTCATAAAACCCCCCTCAACACTTTTCTTATACCCATTATTCAATATGCGAAGTGACGCCACCATTGAAGGACTTTGCATAATTAATTAGAAAATTCAAAATTAAATATATAAAGGACCTATCGGTTAACCTTCCCCCAAAGAAATGACGTGACAGGAATCAACCAACTTAATATATACAGAGTCCCCTTCATGCCTCAAAGCAACATTCTTCATCGTTCGTAAAGAAATATTAAATTAGACGACAAAAACGGCTATTTTTGGACCACAAAGGAAAACAGAATTCGATAAAATTGCATTTATTCTTTGTTCAGTATTTCACCAAACTCGAATCCCGAAAAATTGAGTGAAACCCTATTTTTACATTGGAATTTTCATAACATCGGGTTATATGGAAAATTCATATCTCCACAAACAGTTTCTTAGAAACGATAAATTTATACGAAGTAGGAAGACCTAGAAAAAAAGAAATTTTCAAAACAAAGTGAAAAACTTTCGTTTGCTCACATAAAGTGTTCATTGTACCCTCATAAACAGGGTTGATTTTGTGGAAAATTAATTGGATTATATGAGTTGTCGATTTGATGCAGGAATTCATTCAACTCATTGAAAACTAATAAAAATTTTGTTTCTTTGTTCAAGTTTAATCCATTTCATCTATATTTTGATTTGTAGTATCTTCTTTCGTAGTATTTTCAACTTTTTGAATGTTTGTGTGTAGTTTTTTCAACCTGTAGAATTTCATCTCTAATTTTATTTTTGATATGTACGAATTTTTAAAATTTATAGAGAATACACAGCAGTCTATATTGAATTGCGGATCATCTAAAGTTGTGATCAAATAATTTTTTTCGTTTCGAAATTCCTACTCAATTGATAAATATTTTTCAAACACAATTTGAAATGGTAATTTTTTTTCTTCTAATTCATTGAAATTACAGTTTGACACCCGTTCTGAACGGCTAATTGGCTTGTAATTCAGGTACATTACCCAATAATTCATCATTAAGCTATTCGAATCATAGAGAGACACAACCATGGGTGTTTGTGCCTGTCTATGATTCGAAACCAAAACATGGGTGCATTCACTTGGACTCGAACCCGAAACTTACCGCACCACAGTTCGGAATTTTTCCAATTAAGCCAAATGAGAAAAAACAGTTCTTGTTGTTGAATATTCCTCGTCAAAATCTTATTGACTTAGACTCAAATTTTGTAATATGCATTTAATTAGCAGTGGTCAAAAAGCTGACCGTGAAATATTATTTTTCATATTTCAAATGAAAATAAGTCGAAGCCCGGACTCTGAAAATAGAAAAATTGTCGGGGTTGTGCAAATAAAATAGTCACAAAACAAATTGACATCCTTGCTCTGCGTGTACCGCTTTGTGCAAACTAGATTATACCTGAACATAGTACCCGGCGAAGCGTTTCTAATACCTCTTCCTAGCCCCGGAAAAGTACAATGTCAATGTTTGCCTGAAGTCCGGGTTAATTGGGCCCGGAGCCCGACCAGCAACAGATAGCCAGAATGAATTTTGACGCTCCAGCGAGTATTTTGATGAAACTCTTTGCGACCAACGATGAAAGTGAAATTTAAATGAAAAAAATTGTTACGATTGCGGTTTTGATGTAAAGGGTTTTTTTTAACTGGAATATATATTATCTGGAGGTTAATGAAGACCCTGGAGATTTTACTTTAAGAAAAAAGTAACCCTACCGAGGATCTACAAACTACATATTTTGAGAACCACTTTTATACTAGCCTTTGAACTTTGTACGCACATTCATTTTTCTCTGAATATTTTTCAAAACGCCGGAAAGGCATGTTCTACTATTTGTGCTACACTATCTTGTTTTTAATATTTATCCCGTGTGTAGCCAGGGATTTCCTCACTTACGAAGGGACTGCAATACTTCCTGTTATTTCAAATCAGTCCAATTATCATAAAATTGATATATTAACACGTTTGATGTATTGAAAGTGATTAACCTGTCCGTTCTATAGTGGAAGGGCATGTTTCGATTTTTGTAGCAAGTACTTGTCCCATATATCTCATCATTAATTATATGAGATATGTGCTGGATACAGTCAAAAAATGTTCAGAATTTAGTCCATTCCCGGAAACCAATGAATATTGTGGCTCTGGTGGCTGTACCAATAGCGTCTATTTGAATTGACTCTTCGCGCAATTTTTGTCGCATCATTGGTAGTATTTTCTTATCAATAACAACTAAACTTTGCCTTGCAATATTGACACACAACGTTCATTGGTCCAATAGCAACGATTTGCTGTGAATGTTAATTTATTTCAACGTTATAATTGAATGCAGGTCGATGGTATTTCAACGCAACCTTTTGATATTGTTAATTTCGATTCCATCGATTCCGTTCAACTTCATTCCGAGCTTCGCGTTGCTCGTCAGTTTGACTTGGTCTCTCAATCTTTGACTTGCTGCCTTGCGAGTTCTGCGACTTAAGTTTGTACATCTAATAGCTATCATTTTTAGAAACGAAATTTCAACTGTAAATTGAAGAAATTTACAGTTGAAATTTACAGATTTTCGGAATATTAGGTTGATGCAATAAACGTTTGATTCATTACGTAATATACTTATACGAGTGCCATATATTGAAACTCGTAACATTCAACTTCCTATGAGTAATACCTCAAAATATACAAAAAATGTCACAAGTTGATTACGCAAGTTATGTAGAAAAAAGTGCTTTTTCACTCAATTTTCCGTATAAAAAGTATAATAAACAGCCTATTGTGATCCTCAGGTAATAGAGTTGTTCAAACAGATAATGCAATATTTCTAGCATAAGTAATTCGCTCAAACATCCAGCCGCGGTGTTTTTTTTTCCGAGATACAATGAAAGTTGGAATGTTGCCATCACAATAATTAAAGTAAACTGGATCGTTTAACTTGTAACTAAGTAAATTCATTTCCGCGTATTCTCTGTTGTGTGCTAAACAGAAAAAAGGAGCATGCAGTTTAAATAGTAACCAACAGGTGCTCTTCTTGGTTATTACCTAGTGCAAATAACCGTTGGCAAGAACAGTGAATCGAATGGTACATAATTTAAGTCGCATCCGCGATTCAGACTTGAATAGTAACAACCTCGGTAAGTCGACTACGTACCATACTAACGAATTTTTGACGCAGAAGTAGCATACTAAAACGGTAAATTTTTTGGAACCCTTGTTGTACAGAGTGTTGGGTGGACATGCGGCAAAATTTCAAGGGATTGACCCATGCAACAGACAAGGATTGTCCTTATATCAGACAAGGGTACTTGACCTGTTCTGAAAAAATGTCCTGTTCAGCGCATTTGTCGATTGTTGCCATGTCCAAAATACACGAATTGAAGTTTGAATTGTTACCGCATCCTCCCTACTCTCCACACTTAGCCTCCAGCGGCTATTATCTGTTTCCTAACCTCAAAAATTGGCTTGGCGGTAAAATATTTTAGATCAACGAAGAAGTTATCGAAACTATGAATCAGTATTTTGAGGAGATTGACGAACCTACGTTTAAAACTAGTATAACTGAATGAGAACACCGTTATGAGAAATGTATTAGTGTTGATAGAGATTATGTTGAAAAATAAAGCAAAAAAAAAATTTAAACATAGTTTTTCTTGGTTAAGCCGGAAACTTTTCACCCCACCCTCGTAGATCTACTGTGTGCTCTGACGTTTAATGAAACCAATGACAATTACTATGTCTGCAATTTGGGTTGGTTTAGAGTGACTATCTAATCGCAAAGTTTATCTACCACAACTGGCAAGGTATATCACAACTTCTAAAGAAGTAATGAATAATTATCATTACTTGTTTGGAAATTGTGATACACCTTGCCAGTTGTGGTAGATAAACTTTAATTATAATTAGCTGACGAATATTGTAAGCCCACATATTTTTCACGTAATTATTTCGAAAATCCTTAAAGACGTGGTCTACTATTTATGTTATAATCTTTCTGTTTTTACTATTCATCTAAATGCCGTCTTGATGTTGCTAAGAAAAGTTAATTGATATACATAATGTCAATATAACACTACTGTCAATATTCTTTAGGTTAACAATTGCTGCCTGCAAAACGGACGTTTATTTCTCTATGTTTTCTCAATATAGTAACATTTCACTCACTTACCTACTTTTCAATTATTTTCTGTTTCTATTCCTAAATATTTTCTTTCAATAATAATAATAATAACGTATTTATTTACCGTAATTGCTAAAACATATTACAATATTTAAAAATAAGAATTTAATTAAATAATGTAAAGTGAAGTATATAAATAACATGATATAGAAGAACAACTTTATACATCGCACCTAACTAATATTACATGATAAACACTAATTTAGAGTACTAGTAGTAACAAAACCCAATTGAATTAAAATGACATTAAATAATATTGCATTTAGTAAAGATAAACATTTTCAGAAGTCTCTTGAATACTTTCAAACTAACGCCAGTTTTTTATGTCTACAGGAAATCCATTGAGCTCAATAAAATCTTTATCCAAAATAGAGTTTAGCTTTTGAGTAGTGTAACATTTTCTTAGGAAAAAGTCTCCGTTGTATCTCGTATAATAATTATCTACATCTTTGAATAGTCGAACTCTATCACTAATGTAAATTAGTAACATATTTCTTTTCATTTTCAAAACGAATTATTGTATGTTAAACAAATTTTTATTTTTAACATATGAAGCATATGTAGAGTTCAATTCAATTCAATTCAGTGAAACTTAAGCAAAGTGTTTCAATTTTAAATTATTGTTATTTAACATAATCTTTCACCAAGTGATAAGCGAAACTTACGTGTCATTTAGAATTATGACGATTCATTTTTATTTATACAGACATATCAAAACAAAACTAAACGTACAAATATCAACTCCCTTTTTTTTCGAGTCCTTCTTTCGTCCTAGTATCTCAATGAGTGCCACCAAAGCCGACACACCCAGAGACAAGACCTCAAATTATGAAAAGCATAAAAATATTCATCTACAATGAAGAGACGACTCAAATTATGAAAATCAGCATAAAAATATTCATCTACAATGAAGACACAAAACGTATTATAAGACGTCGGGTTTTTTACCGCTGAACGATTAAAGTGAAATATTTCCACATTTGCGAAATAAGTGCCGCTCTCCTACTGTGTCCTTTTTCTGCCATTTCGTCTGCAACGTCCAGCGCCATCTCGTTTGGCGTACTATCTCACGAGAGTCACGAGAACGACTCTATCTCAATTTACTCGTTTTCTTCGGTCCGTTTGTTTTTTGCGGTCGTGCTTTTTCACGTTGTCCGGTTTCCGAGAGAAAGGTCTAAAACCGCAATCTCAGGCTCCACTTCGAGATCTGCCTATTACGGTTGACGAGCCGTGCTCATCTATATAGCACCATCGAACGCGAAAAGCAAATCATCAATCGTAGGTGGTAGTAGAGGCACAACACCGATAAACCTATCACCAGTCCTCTTACAATGCAAACTATCGTCGAGGGCATGAAAATGCACCACTATTTTTCGATTTTTGAATAACTCTTTGGGTAAAACAAAAAGAAAAGAAGATATGGTACGATAAGCTTAAATTGTAAATAATATTGAAAATACTTGTGAAAAATGGATGAGATCAAAATTCCAAATGGACATGAACCATTTGATTAGATCCAAGAGAAGATTTTGAAAAATAAAATCATTAGTATAAGGTACAGAATATATACTAGAATATAATAGAATAATACAACTAAAAGAGCCATTTAGAATTCTAGTAAGAAAAATTTCATGAATCAATGAACTGAGATGAAGAGAAAGAGCTAAACGTAGAGAAATATGACAAAAATATACACGAAATAATGAAAAAAAGAACACATGCAGAAGTAATACACAAAATACGAAGGATTGATTGATAATTGTTAACAAAAATCAAGATAGTATTGAAGATTCTATTTCCCGCTAAAAGTGAAAGAATAGTACAAATATCACGAAGTTATTTTCATTTCTCACCGAAATACATTCGTATTTAGAGTTTTATCAATCGCAAAACAACTGTGAAGTGCACTTAAACGTAGTCATTCCCTCAAAATTGCCTCATTAAAATTTCCATCAACCATTCTAAGATAATAATCGAATAAGAGCTAAACTTAGAAAAATAAGACAACAATATACACGAAATAATGAAGAAAAAGAACAAATGTCACGAATTTGGCACAAAATTCGAAGGATTTAATAATTATTGTTAACGAGAACCAAAATAGTATTGTAGATTCTATTTCCCGCTAAGTGAAAAAATAGTACAATTAATATAACATAGTTATTTTCGTTTCTCACCGAAATAAATTCGTATTTAAAGTTAAAACGAAGTGCGAAGTGCACATAAACGTAGTCATTCCTTTAAACTTGCCTCATTGAAATTTCAATCAACCATTCCAAGATAATAATCGAATAAAGAGAAGAAGTCATTGCCGTCAATTTCTCGACAGGAAAAATCTCATCGAATGAATAATCACATACAGCTGACATTTTCTGCCATTTGAGAAAACATACATCATATCTTAACGATGTCGAGAAACAACTCTATTCGAACCTGCAATGAAAATAACGAAAGTTTATGTGCCATTCAGTTGTCAAACGTCATATTTCAAACCTGGCGAAAGGAAGTCCCACAGTTACAATTGCCTTTGAATTGACTACTGCAAAAATAACGATATCGGTATTATTCACCTTGGAAAATGCACCGTTACGTGGTATTTTTCATCGCACCATTATTCTAAATAATCAGATGAACGTATCGTGGGAGGTGTTTTAAATCGCCTAAAGCCATCGAGATATTACAAACGATAGATCGAACTAGGACAAAACGAAAACAGTATAACACTTCGTATCTGGCGGTTAATCATCCGATGTGTGAATACCTTTATTGTCGGAAGTACGATGTGAATCTGTCGATGAATATTTTTAGAAATGCCAGGAGCGAATTCGGGGGAGAGCAGATTAAATATCGGTAATTTTGTAGGTGTTGGGAGGAGTTTTCGTAGGATTGATAATTGATAGCTGTGTAGGCGAGACAAAAAAAAACGTATTTCTGATCGTGATTTCCGGGTAAACCGCTTTGTATTTGAAATTTCCAATCAATAAAGCCACTGCAGAGCTTGTAAGCGAGTGAATAATCATTACAATTAGAAACGTCGAAAACATCCTCGGGGTTTTTATTCATGTGTTCATAAATAAAAACTTACAAGTCATTTCTGATAAATTGACGATAGAAAGGCATAAATGAATCTTAACAGACCTTTCACCAGCTATTGAGACGGAGCTACATTTATGCTCTGATAATGTTCAATCAGAACGAAACATCGCTAATTCATGAGTTACTTATAACCATATTAAATTTTTTATCACTTAAAACACACAGAAATGTTTGGGAATTATGTTCCCGCACAAGTTGAATAGGAGTTTTGTTCATCATTCTTTTCTTCTTTGATTTTTAGATTTCCTTGCTCTGATATTAGCTTGTCGAAATTCAAACACTGAAACATTTAATTTACACTTCTATTGAATAATACTGTGACGCGTTTCGTCTGGTACTCGACTTCTTCAGTCGCTTACAGAATATTAGTTGATAATAAATGAAATTATAATAAATAAGTTGATAATGAATTTGACTATACATGCATAATAAACAAAAAGGAAATTTAGACCATGGAGTTATCCTCAAAACCTTCCATAATGAAGTATAAGCTGCTTATCTGAAAAGATTCTACTAAATTTTTCCATCAATCCGTCTTATAAAAAAAGATAGTTTCACAAAAGCCAAAGAAACGAAAATATGATTGATTGAATGTAGGAACCTGAAAAAGACGTATTATTATCTGAAGTTGACTTTGAAGGAGATATTTCAACATATAATTTTACTAGCTGACCCGGCCAAAGTTGTTTTGCCATATACATTATTATATATATAAAGTTTATATATTTAAGTTTTCATGTTGGCGGCACTGGATGGTAATGGCATCCAAACGTCATCTGTCAAAGTGAAAAGTATTACAAAATTTACTATCAAAATTCGTGCTCTCTGAAAATGTGTATCGTTTGTTACGACCATATTATGGTCATCATAATCGACCTGGTGAATCAACAATTCGTGCTGTTATAACCAAATTTCGCACCAAGTTTACTTTGTTAGACATTAAAACATTGTCTCGCATGCGTACAGTGCGTACTGAAGAGAATATTGCAGCCGTAGCGTACAGTGTTAATGAGGTTCTCAGCAATTAGGCAAGTGTCAAATTGGACCTTCCGAATGGACCATTTGATACGGAGCCGCGGACAACATTTACATGAAGTTATCTTTAAAATGTAAATGGCAAAGACCAAGTTATCAATTTCAATAAAAATTTTGAATATATGATACAAATTGAGTGTTTTATTCAATTAAAAGAAAAACTACGCTCAAAAAATCACCCCATATATATATATATATATATATATATATATATATATATATATATATATATATATATATAATCAGTACATAGTATAAAACATGTCTCTTTGTGTGTAAATCTGTAATATCTTCGAAAATTAGCCATTAATTGTTGTAAAATGTAAATGACAAAAAAATGGTATTGTGGGATATCCATAAGAGATAGACATATACCATAGCGGAGTTTTCTGTAGACCTTTTCAATGTGTACAATACTTAGTACATTATTCTTTTGATAAATATCGTAGGGTTCAGCCTCCGTTTGCAATGTAAGCGGAAAAATGTAATTATTTACATCACATTAGAAACCTCAAAAATAACAGTATCTCTTCAATCACTCTATCTATTAAAAAAAAGACCGCATCAAAATCTGTTTCGTAGTTTTAAAGATTTAAGCATAGATAGGGATAGGCGACTTTGTTTACTTTTGTGCTATGTACTGATGATAATGGTATTACGACACCATTAATCATTTTACAACATAATTAAGTCCATTGAATTAAGTTCATAAATGTTATTGACGAGTAATCTATTAAAGAATAAGAAACAAGTAAACGTGAACAATGTTCTGTCTTTATTTCCCACTCAATATTAGCACACCATTAGCGCCTCTCTTCTGCTTGAACTTAATTACGATCTGCATATTTTTGAGAATATAAACAGATTCTTCGAAAACCTTTTCAGTAGGTAGACACTTTGAGATACCATCGCGTTTTAATATCTGTAATCGAATCACTCTTGATCAGAACAGACGTTTAATGATATACTACGCCTCTTTTGATATCCGATCTGATCGTATTAAAACGCATATTAATGACAGCAGGCGAGAAAGGAAAAATCACGAATAATCGTCCTATACAACCTTCTACTTAGTGGTATTGAATGTCTATCAGTCTTATACATATTAATATGATGTTCTCTCTGTTTAGATATTACGGATTAATTCTGACTGTCACTAGATTTTTTCGATACAAAAACAAGATAATTATAAAGAGTGTTTTTTTAGAGGTATAGAACATTAAATTGCAATAAAACAACGATGGATCATTCGATTGACAAGAATTTTTTTTTATTCGAAAGATAATCTTGTGGCATTACATTCTAAATATGATTTCTGGCATATGACCACCACGGTTGGCTCGGATGTAGTCCAATCTGGACGTCAAATTTTCGATGAATTCTTCCAACATTTGTGGCCGTATATCGTCAATAACACGGCGAATATTGTCTTCCAAATGGTCAAGCGTTTGTGGCTTATCGGCATAGACCAATGACTTCACATAGCCCCACAGAAAGTAGTCTAGCGGTGTTAAATCACAAGATGTTGGAGGCCAATTCACAGGTCCAAAACGTGAAATTAGGCGGTCACCAAACGTGTCTTTCAATAAATCGATTGTGGCACGAGCTGTGTGACATGTTGCGCCGTCTTGTTGAAACCACAGCTCCTGGACATCATGGTTGTTCAATTCAGGAATGAAAAAGTTAGTAATCATGGCTCTATACCGATCACCATTGACTGTAACATTCTGGCTATCATCGTTTTTGAAGAAGTACGGACCAATGATTCCACCAGCCCATAAAGCGCACCAAACAGTCAGTTTTTCTGGATGTAACGGTGTTTTGACATACACCTGAGGATTATCTTCACTCCAAATGCGGCAGTTTTGTTTGTTGATGTAGCCATTCAACCAGAAGTGCGCTTCACACCTAAACAAAATTCGCTTATGAAAATCGGGAACAACGACAATCTCGTTGCAATTATTAATTGCACTATTTGCAAGCGTTGTTCAGGCGTGTGTCTATTCATGATGAATTGCCAAACCAAACTGAGAATAAATCACTTCTCAGCTGTTAAATCGGTCGCCATCTTTAACAGTAATGCCAACTTAAAGTTCAATACCTCTAAAAAAACACCCGTTATAATAGGTCTTGGTGACAATTCGAAGACGTCATTTTTTAGTTTATTCTAAGAATATTTTGTTCTATGTTAATTTTGAAGAACATCAATGTTTCGAACAAAATTTGTTACAATAAGCACAATGTTTTTCATCAAAAAGTAGGTGCATATAAAGTTTCTCCATTCACAATGAATGATTCTCTAATTCGGATATATCCAGAATAATCCAAAAGATTTAAATTTTGGGACCGAGAAGTCCAAATGTGTGACCCACATTGACCAATACAGCGATCTACCTACGTAGGTGTAGAAAAATCTTGAACTACCAAACTGTATTGTTCAGCATTATGTGAACCCATTAGACTGAAAACTATACGACATACTAACAGAAATCACATAGAGAAAGACGATGTTCATGGAAATGTATAACATCACTTTTCCATTCAATTTAACGGCTATAGTTCTCTGCGGGTGTTTTTTACGACACCTTATTCTTAAAAAAGTTGTATATTGTGAAAAGCTTTTCCAGACATCGAAGTACCAAGCCACAGGTATTAATGCTACGATTCTCTCTATAAAAAATAAAATTCTCCAATAGATTGTGCCTTTCTAAAAGGTCAAAATAACGTTGCTTGCCGTTAATGTAGAAATCTTATTAACGAGAAATTCTCACATTGTTTCCGAGGAAAACGCCGATGATTACAGATCGACAAGATAAATCTTTGGGCGTTGCGACCTTAATGGCATACAATTTACCAACTTCCCCGCCTTTTTCCTTTATCAACGAATTTATTTTATCGTCATCGTAATAGATATTCAAGAAACAACTTCAATTGGTTTTAATGGCGCATAAAGATATTTTTCCGGGGCGGGGAGTGTGTTGTCAACCCATTGCATCTTCAAAACGACATCACTTTGAATATGATTCTTCTGAACTAAAAAAAAATTTATTCGAAACATCCAAATAATTCGAATAAAACTTTCCAGGTGCTCTCTGCATAAATGCTGTCAACGAAAACACAATATATCAACTTTGTAATGCGTTCAGAAAAATATCGAACTCGTTGGAAATACCATACAGCGCTGTTTCATTTCAAGAATCATCAGTGGACTGTATACAATCAATCGAGTTTCGATGTAATTCCCAAATAAACCAGAGTCCTATCTCTTCAGAAGACGGAATAAAGCGAGTGTAACACCGACGTGATCTACCTCTGTCGAAGAAACAAGATACACTCTGTTGAGCGTTGTAGAATGCATTCGGGACAAAATTAAGTACGTACTTTTGAATATAGATGGCAGGCTATGTAGATATTTCGTTGAAACGATTTGCAGATGTCTGTAATGTGTCCTAATGATCCCTATGTCTCATCACCGACACCATAATAAATACGATAAATTATAAAAGTGTTTTTAGGGCCTTAGGGCTTCGAAAATACGAACACACTAGTGACGTACTGAGAGAGAACTTTACAAAGCTGGGAAGTCCTTTACTTTGAACCCTTAATCGATAGTTATCGATTAATTGATTATTGACTCAATCAATTACCTGAAATTGAATGAGTCAATTCAAAATCATTGAACCATTAGTTTTTTCTACAACTTCCTTATGTAACATGACTTTTGATATGCTGTGTGGAAAAAAATATGCTCAAAAATAGCAGTTGCAAATTGACAAAATTCATGGCTATCGACTGAATAATGATAAATATCGACTAAAACGCAAAAGATGCGCATCTCGAGACAAAAGTGGTGAGGTGTCGCTGATTTTTTCGAAAAACTTTTCCTCATCTACATAATGAATTTATTCCTTAATTTATGTACACACTGTATATACATATTTGGGGTGGTTAACTTCTACTACGTAAATATTTCACTGCATTTTAAAGTTGTTATTCAAATGAAAAAATTTACATATCATTATTTCAAGCTGAAATGTAAATTGGAATTAAAATTTCGGTTCACCAGAGTTTGAAATCGGAAAAATTTCATTCGAATTCTCGTCAAATCTTTCACAAAATCATAATTTCAGCGAATATTTTCTCATTTATGCAAATCATTATGCAAATGTCCACCAGTGCTTTGAATTTCTAAAACAAATTTCAGTAAAAACGAAATGAAAAAATAAAATTTAGTCATTATGGTAATATTTTAAATTCTTTTCAAAATTTAATCATAAAATATATTTTTTAATGGAGCCCATTTTATTTGGGGAGGATTTGACGATGATTTGCGATATTCCAAAAATATTATGGACGATTCTCCCTATGCTCCAATCCTAAATACGTAAACAAAATCGAAGTGGAATATACAAATGTTCATTATATTCCTACTTCATCTTGAATTAATGAGTGAGAAGGAAAAATCAAAGTAAATTATTGTCCATACAATAGCCATCCAATCTTGTAAACATTCGACTGTTAAAAACACAATACAAATTGCTTATCATCTATTTTGTTGAGAAATTAGATAAGCACGTATATGAAAAACTGAGAGAATATTGTTATTTTAACAATACAAACAGATATGCATATCGAAAAAAGTATAAATCATTCCGAAAAATACGTGTTTAGTACGAAAAATCGATACCTTTAATATACGAGGCTCGTACAAGAAGTGCAAAAATCACAACGATAAATACATGAATATGAATGAAAAAGAAAATAAATAAAGCTCTTCATTCTAAAAGGCTTGCTCCTACCAACCATAAAAAAATTGATAAAATATCCACACATGAATATATACACTGATTTCACAAATTTCATTTCAGATATTTTCGTTTCCTAAAATGAATAATGAAAACATTTCCTTTAAATACGTACTTGACAGTCTCAATTTTTTGTTAATTTGAATAGACCTCTTGAACATTGAAAAAACGTCTACAATATAGCCAATATTTGAAGTAATGTACTAACAATTCTTCAATTGTATCACGGCTTGACGATGTCTAAGCAACCAGAAACATCGAATGGGGTCATTTTTAGCGGAATCTAAAAGAACTAAACTTGAAAAACTTGTACGCAAATTCCATATTGATGACAACAAAATCAAGACAATGACAGTGAAGTAGAAAAACTGAATTTTGAATTTTAATTAACTTAATTTCATTTAATTTTGTTCAATTTTTCATAGTTTCCGTTTTGTTTGACGCTCAGCAGCTCAATAATATCTTGTTTGTTCTTGAAAGTACAGTTTAATGCAACATTTTCTTTTTCTGTTCCAGTTTTTTGAGAGTTTTTTCAGATCTCGAAAGAAAATTTAGGACAATTAAGTTCGATAATCTATATTTAATAGTGTTGGCGTTTACTTGATGTAAATCCATTATAATTGAATATAAACTTAAATTCAAACACTTGAACTTATGATTCACACTTTATTGACTACATAGCATGACGCGTTTCGTCGTTACAAACGACTTCTTCAGATGCTTACAGAATAATAAAAACATTTTGAAAAATACAGGTATATATATCAGGGAATTTTGGGATTCTATGGTTTTGGTTTTACCTTAGATATTCCATTCTGAAAAATAATTTCTATTACCTGAAAGGTTTAACAAGGGTGAATTATTTAATTCTATATGTTCAATGAGCAAATTTCCAGAATTTTTAAGTCGATTTATTTCCACTATTTCCCAATAATTTAATTGACTACTTCTCTCTATATTGTGTAAAATTTTGAAATTCGTATCAAAAGTATGGTTTTCTGTTAATAAATGGTTAGCATAATTCGAATTACTTTTATTATGGACAAAGCTATATTTATATTCCTGTATTCTAGTACCGAAATTTCTACTAGTTTTTCTATATACATACCAGGACATGTTCCACAATTCAAATGGTAAACACCTGATTTGTCTTCTCTTTTAATTTTGTTTTTATTGTTCTTAATGTGTCTCGATAAATTATTGTTCGTTTTGAATGAAATATTAAAATTATGTTTACTTAAAAAGGTTTTGACTTTTTGACTGACGGTTCCAAAGTATGTTAAACTATTATATTTACGATTTCTTATCCGACTGATAAGGAAATACTAATCGTAGAGCTTTCCGATAGAGTTTTTTGTCAAGAATTTTTGACACTAGTTCGCTTTCATAATTATTATTAACCGCAATCTGTTTAATGATGTTCAGTTCTTTATTGAAATTTTCTTCTGATAAAGGTATATTGGTTAATCTGTGTATCATACTTTGAAACGCTGCCATTTTATGTGGATATGGGTGGCATGAGGAGTTATGGATTATGGTATCTGTATGCGAAGGCTTATGGAAAATAAAAAAATCAAATTTATTATTGAAAAAGTCTAAAAAATTGATGGATTCATCAGATTCTATTTCGATTGTAAATTTTATTATTATTATATTATTTAGGATGAACTGCATTAAATTAAAGTGCTTGAATTTAAGTTTATATTCGATAATCTATTCTTGTAAATACCTATAATCAAGGGCTCGAAACCTTCAAATTGCTGTAAAATATGGTAATAGGAGCTTCCCGAAGCTCGTTGAGTGCACGAATAACTTCAAAGACTTGATTGTTCCACTATTACACATGAAAATATCATTTCTAGGTATTTGAATGCGCAATTCCCGTGTCTTCCATTAGCCTAGCTATCGTAATTGTGAGACATGTACGCCTTTGGGGCACTTTGGGAATATCAAAAGACGTAGTGAACTATATTTAACTCACCTGAGGTAACTTTAGCACTTCTGATGCTGTCTTGGTTTGTGAAAATAGCTTCAATAAACTGAAGTAGTAGTTCATATATTCCAATTCAAAAAGATTTATGAAGGAATAGGACTGCTGATAAAACAGCCAGAATAGATTGGAAAAACGGTTGAAATATTAAAACAAATATAATTCAAAACAGCTGAAAATGATTGAAATATGAGATACAGGTACAAATAAAATTGACAGACTGAAAAAATGACGAAGAATTACGTCAGAAATAATAAGTGAAACCTATTTGCAAAGATGAAAGAAGTACGCAAAAATATAAAACAATCTATTTTTATTTTACTTCACAACACTGTCTCTAATTTATTTTCAACCTTTTCTATATTTCCAATTGTTCTAGGAGAGATAATGCCACTGTGATACTGAACTTTACCTTCTTCATTATATCGATATGTATCGACTTGTATTAAATAAATATAATAAATTAAAATTAAAACACTTAGCTAAGTTTCACTACATATATTAAAAACTCTACATACGTTTCGGGTGGTTAACCCATCATCAAGATTATACAATGTTACTGACAACTCTAATTACTCTTGATAATGGGTTAACCACCCGAAACATATGAAGAGTTTTAATACTTAGTGAAAGTTAAGCTGAGTGAGTTAATTTTAATTTATTGTTTTTAACATAATGTTTCACTAAGAGATAAGCGAAACCTCCGTGTCATTTATTGTATTAAATGGTTATTAATTTATAATAAAACAATATTTAGAATTTTCTCATAATTTGATATAAAATACGCATGACGACGTTTCGAAGTACTACTTCTTTATCAAATGCTGGATTAATACTATGTGTAATTTTACAAAGTCAATACTTAGCTTACAATAGCTATTTTCACAGAACATACCAGGTATCTTCTATGACTAACTTGGAATGAGGACCATAGAATACACTGATATTTAACAAGAGGAACGTATTATACCTTTAGATGAACACAGCAAATCAATTGCTTAAGTCAGGTATTCCAACTAAATGTAAAAAAGATACAAATATACAACTAAGATTTCTAAGAACAAATGAAGGAAAATTAAAATTTTTGAACATAAAACATAAAATTGAATGTTTTTGCGTATTTTATATTAAATTATCAGAAAATTTTAAATATTGTTTTATTATGGATATTAATTTTCTCCAAGTATCGGCCTCATCAATTATCAAGTTATTAATTTCGAAATTTGTTTTGTACGACTTTTATAAGATTTTTTAGAATACGCATTTTCTGAACAGTTGTTCGAAACATGTGTAACAAGCAAATTTAAAATGCAGCAACTCATACCAGGCCTTCATCGGAGGCTTCTTGAAGATCTTGGCCTGAAAAATTGTCCTATAAAAGAGCTGAATTTGCTTCATATTCCAGTAAAACCAAACTGTTTCTTCTTTTGTTATTGGTTGAAGTATACCAACCTTCTACAATGGTTGTAATAATATCAAATAACTCAACATAATACGTAGTCGAAAATTGAAAGAAACTTTTTTCGACTTCAGGTTGTTTCGTTACTGAATCTGATAAAAAAAAAATTCAAGCTTCGTTTTATGGCAATCTGAAAATTTACAGGTTCAAATCTGATCGCATAACACGAAATCTGCAAAAAGTTGACGACGAGTTTCTGAAAAATTTACTCAACTGTCTGTTCTTTTCTAAATCGTCTCTCGCAGCACCAAAATTACATTTGAACCCTCCAAAATTGCATGTTTAGGTAGAATTAATTGCAGAAAAATGATCTATATCAAGAGACAAAGTGTCAAGTTTGCATCAATTCGAAAGATACTTTAGGCTTAATTTGAAATTACGTAAAGAAAAAGCTACAATTCTATTACTTAGTCCAGTCAAAATAGACATTCCAGTTTGCATTAATTCCCAACAAGCTGAATTTTTGTGTAGGCCTTGAATACGTCATTACAAATGATATGTCAAAAATCCCCCATCGATTCCGCTTGTGCGTTGTTTTTTATTCGAGCTCAAAGGTCACAAAGTTTGTAGATCGTGAAATTGTCTACAAAAAATATCTCGACACTTTTTCTTGTACGGTGCACTGTTCTCGAATTATGGCTATTTTAAACATAGAAAACACGAATATGCACTTATACGTGGCCAGTATGCATCATCGGGTTAACCATTTACACAAAAAATATTAGAACATAGTTTCATTTGCCCCATGCACACAAGTACGTGAAAAATATACAATGTACAACAAAATAAACGCACAAGCAGGATCGATGGGGAATGTTGACATTTCATTTGTAATGACGTATTCAAGGCCTACTCAAAAATCCAGCTTGTTGAATTTTTGAATCACTTGAATCATAATTTAGTCTATTTTGACTGGACTATAATACTACTCTACGAGATTTCAATACTGATGATATCTAAAATGATGAGGTTAAACTACCCTTTAAAATTTTAATGGGATGATTAAATATCCAATTAATTACTCAGACCCCTCTACAAATTTACCAGAATTTCCAAACACCGAAAGAATGCTAAATATTCAGGTACTAACTAATTACATCGGAAGAAAATGTTCGAAAATACCACGGGAAATATTCACGCCTCGAAGGGGCGCCAAACGGAAACGGTCTATTTATACAAACAACCGAATTAGCTACCGGCGGAAGACGGATCTCATCTTGAAAACTTTGTTCGAACATGTTCCTCCGGTGAATCACCTAAAAATAAACATACATCATGCATCGTGAAATGATTTATTGGAAAATATTTACATCAGTGTCAACAATATCAGGCTACACCTATTTTAAAACAACAACAACAACAGCCACCGTAATAATAATCGAATGCAAAATGGTTCATTTCAATGTATACAACACGTTGAATGAAGAAAACAATAATGTACAACCTATTGCAATCAGAATTCCGATTATATTGGATAGTTTCTTTCTTTTGTGGTTATCTGAAGAGAAACCGTTGGTTTTCTGAGATTATTTTGGGATATTTATCAAGAACACTATTTATTTATCAGGAAATAGATTCCAAATTCAGTTTTATATGTTACATTGGTTTGCTTGGAATTAGGACGGTTTTTTTTTATAAATACGTTTTTCTAGTTCGATATTACATCAACTGAAATATAATCATTCATCCTTTCCGAAATGACAACTGACGCCATCGAACTGCTCGAATCTTGAGTGGCTAATATAAAAACGAGGAATTTTTATGGAATTTACGAAATAATTCGAAACGCCAATTCGAAAATAGTAGAATTCTCGGAAAAATTGACAAATGCTTGGCAATGAAGGTTTTCGTTCACCCCACCAGTTAGCGCCACCTAAACATTTCCGCAATATGTCAAACAATCATAACCGTTTTCTCTCAGTTCTACCAACAGAACATACCCTAAATATTTGTTCTATGGTTCCAACTTACGTCTTGCACTATTCTGACAGGATTGTCAGTTGTCTAGACAGCCTACGTGAACGTCATTTCAGAAAACTCATTTTTTCGAAGTGGTACCCCATTTTCAGTTCAACTTTCGAATGGGGTAACACCTCAGAAAAATTGTCAAGTAATTAAAATAATTTCTTGGAACTAAGCCAAAAGTTTTCACTCAATTTATATTAAACCATAAATCAAAATCATGGAAAATTTATGTTGAGAGAAGTGTATTTATGACAAAAGGAATCCATCAATATCACACCAATACTGCAACTATATTATTTTAAGCAGAGCATACATTCTTCCATCGTTTAGTCTACAAAGCACATTGCATTACGTTATTTTAAAATTTTTATTCGCATTCTTGCATATTAAATATCAAAATAGACCAGAATTTTCGTGAGAAAATGCCAAAGAGTTAATGGAGTTTCAATGAAATAATTTATGCGTTTATTCAAAATAAAATTCCAGATTCAACATAACAGAAAATTTTAAT
Organism: Henosepilachna vigintioctopunctata; assembly: GCA_030704895.1. Classification (NCBI taxonomy): domain Eukaryota; kingdom Metazoa; phylum Arthropoda; class Insecta; order Coleoptera; family Coccinellidae; genus Henosepilachna; species Henosepilachna vigintioctopunctata. The sequence goes on along the minus strand of JARQZJ010000061.1, from coordinate 970,701 downwards.
ATGTTAACATCGAGAAATTCCAAATATTAAATATTGATGAAATCTGCTCTGTTTTGAATATTTTTCCCACTGTTATTGAAAGTATGCTCGTTCTTAACAAGGTGATGAACATCATTGGAATGTCTCATACTGCGCCAGGCACTTCCGAAAACGCATACTCAGCATGTTTAAAGTTCTAACATATTCGAGTCTTACATTCAAATTCAAATTCTCGGAAATAATTCGAAATTTTACCGTACTGGGAAAAACATTTTTTATATATGGTATGTTCAATATTAATAGGAAATAATTCAACGATAAAATCCTGACTTGAGATTATGCAAGGTTGGGTTCAATTCAACAATTATCGAGTAAAAATGACAAGACCGTTTTGAGAAGCGTCGTTATCACATCGTTAACAATAAAATTGGACAATCGAAAAATTGTGCCATTCTGCAATTTGTTAAGTGGCGTAAGGACACTGGCAACTTTAGTATGGCCTCACCTCCGTCTCTGGCGGTATAGAATTAACTGAAAGAATTGTGGAAATTCATTTCGGGGGACTGAACCCCTTTAAGGCAGTGTTTCACCCCCTTTGGGGAAATTCAGTGCCCCTTATGCAGTGATCAAAAAAGGGGCCTTTCAATGCATCGTCGTATAATTTCAAATAGTGAACTATTTATATTTTTCGGCTTTTTGAAGCAGCAACATACGAAGTCTGTTCAAAAGAAAAGGTGAATTTTGAATGACCAAACTTGAAAGATTTGCTCACTGATTTCTTCAATTACAATGGCGTGGTGCACCATGACTTCTTGCCAACAGGCCCTACAGTTAATAAGAAATACTACATGGAAGTTATGCAACGTTTGCGTGAAGCAATACGACTCAAACGATCGGAAATGTAGAAAAACAAATCATGGATTCTGTAACACGATAATGCACCAGCTTACACATCAATGCTTGTTCGTGATTATTTGGCCAAAGAGAACATCGTAATCATGCCTCAACCACCGAATGCACTTGATTTGACTCCCCGCTACTTTTTCCTCTTCCCAAAACTGCAAAACCCAATAAAAAGAAAGTGTTTTGCCACTATTGATGAGATAAATTCGGAATCGAAGAACGAACTGATGGCCATACTGCAAAGCGCACTTCAGGAATGCTTCGAAGCTTCGAAGAAACGCTGGCATAGGTGCATTATATTAGAGAGAAATTGCTTTGAAGGAGACAAAAAGGATATTGATGAATAACTAAATACTTTTCGAAAAAATTCACAATTTGCATTTTCTTTTGAACAGACCTTGTATACACGGCGACGTAAACTTATATCGAGGAAAAAGACTGTCAAAACATAGGGGGACAGCCTGTATATATTCCGAAAGAATTCAAATTCTAAACTGAATCTTTGAAAATCTCTGAAATTTAGAACTCCTTTACTAAGACTTAACTTAAAGCTACCAAAAATCCCGATGTTTCTACACACGTAGCTTCAAGAATGAAAATAATCTAGCAACATCGGTCGCAAAGTACGACAGAAAAGTCCGGAACGATCTTAAACGGAACGTGGACGAAATACGATTTACATCTCGACAGTATTTTTCATCTGAACGTAATCAATTTGGGATTAAGACCGAGAAGGAAGTGCCCTAACGGCACCGTAATTTTTACGGCTAAAAACGTGACGGTGAAATGTGCTTCGAAAATTTCTACCGTTACATCGGAGACGCGCCGTAACGAGAGCGGAGCGTTACTGAAAAGACGGAAATCTGTAATTCACGACCTTAGATCGCGATATCGAACGAGACATTTAAATCTCGAGCACTCCGTTTACGCGCAACGATGCGGTATCACAAGTGAAATTCATTTTAGTGATGCACAAATCAAGTAATCTCTGGTACAGATAAACCTCAGAAGGTACATACAAACGAAAATATAAATATTGAAAATGGAAACTAAAGCACTGAAAGAACAAAAAGTGTTAAATATTTGGGCATTATGTTAAGTGAAAAATTGGGTTTCAATGCAGACGTTTACTTCATATCGTCTGAAATCTCAAAAACAACACAAATTTTTGAAACGAATTGGAAAAAATCTCAATACATATATGAATTTATTGCTGTTGAAGTCAATAATAACGCCACACTTTTAATATTGTTCCACTTTGTTATTCAGTTTGAGCAAAGAAAAAACTTTACAAAAGTTACAGAATAGGTTTATACGAACAATTTTGGAATGTAATAGATTTACTCCAGTCGAAAGAATGTTGAATTGCTTCACAATTTCACAAATATAGCAACATATATAGTATAATTCAATAATAAAATAAAATTACAAACTTGAGTCGACATGTTTCGAGAGGTCAGCTCATTATCGAGACTATCAAGTAGGCTCTAATTATTAAGACTTTGTCAAGACTCTATCCAAGACATTATCAAATCTTGATAATGAGCTGAACGCTCGAAACATGTCGACTCAATGTTGTAGTTTAATTTTATTATTTAATTTATTCGAGAAACATTAAAACCAACAGTTAGTTTTAAATTTTTATTCAATTATGTTTTACCAAGAGCCAAGCGATAATTCAATCTACGTTAATAATTATTAAAATTATTATTTAATATGAAACACAAAGTCTTACTCTTGGCATATTTCTGAGCACCCTAACACTATCAGTCACCTTCCTTTAAAAAAAAATTAACAGTAGCTACCCAATGACGGTAGCTAATAATAGAAAACCTGGATAAAGAAATCGTATCCACATAACCTAAATTTATTCATCTGTTCGCTTACTGCACTTTAAATTTGTGAACGCTTTGTCGAATCAACAGATGTCGCTGAATATCTTTGATGCGTGCCGTTGAAACGTTATCGAATTTGTTCCTTTTTCAACACAGAATCACCTCTGGCATCCGTGGAGGGAGCTTTGCATTGGCGATTGAATTTATAGGTCAATTTTCGAGGTATATTGAATCTGAACATCCCGACCTAGATCTACGGCATTACGAGTGAATACGGAGATTTATGTTTGGGTAAATTCCGAGAACGAAACAACGGAAAATGTAAATTGAATGAATAAATCACAATAAAACGTTTAACCGGATTCCCACAAACGTAGGAGGAATTTTTGAGTAGTATTCAACATGGTGTCATAACAATGAGATGATATTTTTATTCTATCTATAGTTATCATTATTACCTCTCGAACTAAATAAATATTGGCCAAAACTTGCAGAGAACCTGCACGACAAAAAACAATCGTTGTGATAATCATAATTAATTCATCAAGAATTGAACTATATAACTCCATCTATAGGAATCAGCAGAAACTAATTGGGTATATGCGGTTGATATACATTCGGTTAAATTTCATGAGGGTATATTTGGTTGACATATATTCGGATATATTTGTCTGCCATATATTTCAGTATATTTCGTTGACATATAAATATTTGAGCATATTTGGCCGACATTTTTCGGGTATATTTGGTTTTGACATATATTCGGCTATATTTTGTTGAGACATATACTCGGCTACATTTGGTTGATATATATTCGAGTGTATTTGGGAGAACATATATTCGGATATATATGATTGATATACATATATTCCGCTATATTTGATTGAGACATATACTTGGCTACATTTGGTTTACATATATTCGAGTGTATTTGGGAGGACATATATTCGGAATATATGATTGACATACATATATTGCCCTATATTAGATTGAGACATTTGCTTGAGACTCGGGTATATTTGGTTGACATATATTCGGCTACATTTGGTTGACATATATTCGAGTGTATTTGGGAGGACATATATTCGGATATATATTGTTGACATACATATATTTCGCTATATTTGCTTGAGATATATACTCGGGTATATTTGGTTGACACATATTCGTCTACATTTGGTTGACATATATTCGAGTGTATTTGGGGGGACATATATTCGGGTATATTTGTTGACATATCTTCGGTTTTATTTGGTTGCAATATATTGGAGTCTATTTGGTTGACATTTATTCGTGTATATTTAATCGACATATATTTCTGGCTAACAAAACATATTTAGAGGAATTAAAGTAAGTTTTTAACTAGGCGATGAGCGATCTACCACCAAAAGCTGAGCTAAAATATATTTATTATTTCATTCTATCTTAGTACCGATGCAATTCGGTAGATGAAAGGATGAATGACAGTATGAGTATATGTTCATATAATATACCAAGTTCATATAATGAAAAATTGAAGAAAGAAAAACTTATTTCAAACCAACGGGTCATCTTTTTTAATGAATCGGTCAATTCTGATTGCAAACAGTCGTTCCTAGTTCCATAGATCTATTAGATATATACAAATGCAAAAATGGCAGTCAAAATTACGGCCCAAAACACATATCTGTTACGATTAAATACCCAATAAAAATTACCGCCTTATCACAATAAACAATGTATTAATTTCTCATCGATAAATGATATACCGTAACAGATAAGTGCTTTACGCCATACCATCTCGTTAAGAAATAAACGACTAATTAAACTTAAAAAAAATAGATAGATAGATAGTAAATTCGTACAACCACCTGTTAGACTAAGCAATATCGACATGCATATTTCATTGTTAATTAACTAAGGAAAATAAACAGCTATCTCGGGTTAACGATACCGCATACCCTAGCAATTAATTATTATATCTATATAAAAACTAAACAATAAACGTTCCAATGTTATCTTAATGAATGCCACATACACCGAATTCATGCACAGTTGCCATTACAATCAGAAGATACACGAATCTATTGAAAAAACACATACACCAATTAGCGATATCGATTAAAAATGATAACAAAGTGAATGAAAGAATAAAAAATGTGAAAACGATAATTAAAATGTGACTCATCAAAGATTCGATAAATAATGAATAATCACAAAAGTAATAATTCGAATACTGCGTCTTGATCAATTTTCTACTTTTGTAAATGCGTTTCAGTTCTAAAAAGTTCAAATTCGAAGTATTTTTTGCTAGTTATATTTGATTTATTACATGCTGTAAGCTTGTTTGGATGTTTTGTGATATACTTATAATAATGTTCGTATATCTTAGTACCCTAAATTAATTTCAAATTACGTCAGATCTATAAATAAAGCCAACGATTTACAAAATTAAATTTTTGACGTAAAAAACACAATTATCTATGCGAAAAACATCCAAACAATTCACAGTCTGCTACCCTGTGAGGTACGTTCTAGATCAGTGTTTCCCAACGTTTTTCGTGCAATGCCCCACCTTACCCTTTCAGGGGGCATAAAAATAAATTTTATACTCCCCGAAAGCGCGGAAAAGTTGAAATTACTAAGTGCAAAAGGGTTGAACTCGTGTCGAGTCCATTTTCGAATTGCCCCCCTCAACAATCAAATTGTTCCGAAGTTAGGCGTGGCCCCACGTTGGAAAACACTGTTCTAGATGCACGACGACTTGATTAAGTTCAACGTCGTCGGTAGATCAAGAAGGCACCGTTCTATCTTCCGATTGTAATGCTAAACACAATTCCAACTGAATGCTAATCTCGAATTCCCACAGTCTTTCGAATCGCGCGATCCCACGAGAATGAAAAACAATGGAAAAAGAAGCGAAATAAACGCCAAATTCTTTCTGGGGTCGTTCGGAACATTGGAAAATTTACTGTCGTCAAAAGAATTCATATCTTATCTAAAACGCGGCATTTAAGCTTACGACGTCGACTAATGAGGTTGTAAAATGTCGGTGGGGTATTTTATTCGATTAAAATTTGTACTGCGTGTCGCGGTACCGACAGATGATTCGTATCCGAAGGGCTCCTATTTTCGAAGCGTTACGACCACTACCTCTGAAGAGATTTTATAACCTTATCACAGATTTTTCAGTTGCGGATATTTTTGTTATTAATTTTATTCAATCAATAATGTTGCTATTAGCGCTGCCACAATACTTCCTTCGATATTTTCAGGTAGAATCGTAGACAACTTCAACATGTAACTTCGGTCAGTATGTTAGCTTGTTTCTACCGCAATCGAAAGAAGTATCGGCAGTGAACCTAAGGAAGGTAGCGCGAGTAACCTGTTTACAAAAAGGGACATAACCCGTTTCAGAAAGACGATGGACAATTTGAAGAACTAGAGTTATATTGAAATGTTACTTCTCAAATATATATATCTAACTTTGTGCAAAATATACCTACAAATTTAACATATTTCTCCCAATCAGGAATTAGTTGAGAATTCTCTAGTGTATAATCGAAAATAACAAAAACTTAAAATTCTTCAGTTCAAACTTCGTCTTATTTATTAATTAATAATAATTCTTTTTATTTTGTTCTATTCTCAATGATTTAATAATTAAATTTTTTCGATCATATCAATTGTTCTCTATTTTCTATTCACAATTTTATGACTTGAAAATAGTTTCCTGATCCCCTTTCTTATATCTCAACTATTTGTGTTTTATTACAAATGTTTTTACTTTATATGCAATCGAAAAAAATTGTAATATTAACATAAATACAGACACCTTCATTTATATAGAGAAAGAAGTACGTCAGAAAACTTTACTCAAAAACATTTTTTACTGAATATGTACCTAAATGAAAATTTGAATTTTTATTGAAAATCCGTTTATTTTTCATTTTCATAAATGACCATTTAATTTCCATACACGTAAATATTTTTTCATCGTTTCAAAATGAATGACTGTACCAATTTTTGTTTGTAAAGGCATTCGTTATGGCCTACGCAGATGCAACAAAGAAAATATTTCACGTTCTGACAAAATCGAAGACGGAAATCATTGGAATTCAAAACACGCGAATAATAAATTGGAAAAACGTCTCGGGCTTGATCTGGATGCGTGTCGAACTTTTTACGTTCATCTCGTATTACATAAGGCACGCGAATTTCGACTGTATATCATTCTTCAGTCGAAACTCGCCAAGACGTATCGTGATTTTGCATTGGATATAAATAAGAATCAGAATGGACGTTCATGATACAAGTACATCCATTTCCAACGCTAAATAGTTGTGCAATTTGCTTATTTCATACATACAATAGATATGTGGGAGTGAAGTCCCGCTTTATGGGGGGAGGTCCTGGGTTCGATTCCCGGACGAACTACATAAATTTTTTTTTGTTTATTTCCGAATTTTACTAGTTATGAAATGTGATTCAAAATGGTTGGTGTGATAGTTTACAAACTCAAAAATTTGAAACTTGAAAAAATTATTCAATTGAGAAAATTTGGTACATTTGACGAATTTCAATAAGGAATAAAGGCACTACCAAATTAAAAAATATTAATACATACCCCCTAAATTTTCGGAGAAATTGATTTCGTCGAATTGTTTAAGAATTTATTAGTAAATTGATTTGAAACATAATTTTATTTAGAGAAGTGTTCATATTGTTGCAACTCTAGTTCCCCAAACTTTTTTTCCAGAAAGGACTTCTTGATTATTTTTGAATAAATAACAATTTTCCGAACGAAAGAAGTTGAAGAAACAATTTTAAATGCTCAAGGAATGGTGAAAATCGCACTGGGCGCTCCAAAACGTTGATAGTTTCATTTTAAGTACACAAGTACTATTGAGTCTTTTTTTTTTGGAATTAACTGTCGATCATATTTCGTTATTTCATTCGAATGAATTTTCGAATCATTTGAACGATTCAAATGATTCAATTTTCATTTCTATATCATTCAACAAGTTTTTACCAAAGACGTACTCTTCAGAGGCAGTTATCAATTCATCGAACACGTATATTATATAAATATTTATATATAATGAGTATTACACCATCTATGAAATCCTTTATACGAGTTGTAGCAGAAAAACAAATTAAACCAAAACAAACAGCAACTTAAAAGGCAAGTTAAGGTCAACTTCAAATTTACTAAATTAAAAATATTGGAAATGATCGAAAAATTAATGGAGGTTTAAATACAAATACGTTTGTTGAAAGCGAAAAACAGACTTTATATTTTCTTGAAAGAAAAAATCATTAACAAATGTTGATAAATCGATGTAAATTAATCCTGAGTGATAAACACCGATCGACTCAACATTTTTATCTTCCAGGCAGATTTTGTTTCGTCTGTATTTGTGAGATACATCCTGTGTCGACGAAATTGTAAGCTGTGTGACAGCCAAACATGTCAACTCGTTGAGAGCGTGCGCCGATTCTTGTTCTCTGATTGGCTCTCGGTATTCGCTCCGCCCCAATACATTCCAATGTTGATTATCTGTTGCGTACGATACCTAAAACTGCATATCTTCAAAGTTTTCTCTTTTTTAAGAGAACTCTTGTTGTTTTTATATGTTTTGAAAACTCCTATTAACGTCTTGCTTCAGTACGTCATTGTCATATTCAATATTAATGTCCAATACATAAAAATATGAGGATGTCTTTGTAAATAAAGACGGACCGTCTGGAAGGAGAGTCCCAGTTGATAATTTCTTTTCAGTCTTGAAGTGTTTACACAATTCCAACTCAAGTATAATCAAAAATCTGATCTTTTTACGAAATGTAAGTATAAAATCAAATCGTCGAGTTCATGCTGACTTTCAAACACATAAACGAGTTCACAGATGGCGCATTACCCATTAATCCACTGTGTAAATATATAACAAAGTGTTCTTTACTGGTATCTTTCATTCGATCGCTGTTAAAATAGGTGCCGTTGGGAAACATCACTCTATCGGTCCGTTAAAGTCAAGCACATTGCACGTAACATTCGAATTATGCAACAGTGACAACGGGAAAATAAACCTATATCAACAACATAAATTATTCAACGAACATTGTATACAACCTGAGAGGTTTCATAAACTTCGAGATCGTTGAGACCTTAAGTATAATACGTACAAACATTTCGAGTTCTATACATACTTCACCTGTTCGAAAAATTTACAACGTAACAATATAAATATCACAGTTCGAATGTGCTGCCGCTTTATCAGCTTACTAGATAAAATGGGCGACGCGGTACCCATTTCACGTTTTTGACTACTTAAGTTAAACCATTTTCAAATATTTCGATTCGATTGCGTGATTTAACGTTTGTGACGTTATTTTTAGGAACATTTTCAGGCGATAAGAAAATACAAGCGTTTGCGAAATCTACTAGAAATTGACTTCAGATACGCCAAAGCATTCAATCGTGAATTGTTCGAAGAAATATTGTATAATATGCACTTTAATATATTTTTTTTTTTTGATACATATTGAATATTACAGTTACATCTTATATAAATCAAGTTTTTTCAATAAAATCGCATTATATACAGGTGGTCAAAAAAATCATTGAAACAAGAGATTAATATCAAAAAATGTTATCAACGGAAAATGAAATAATTTTTTGCAGTTTTCATAAAATTTGGTTTTTTCTCGAATTTATCAAGATAAGAAAAGTTTACAGTAGGTTTTTAAATACGTAACACCATTAAACTGCGATAGAGATTTTCCATAATATTCGGTATTTTATTCAAATTGACATTTTCTTTTCTTCCCGAATTCAAAAATCAGTTGTGTTGAACTCTTGATAATGGGCCAGTAGTCCGAAAAATATGTCGGATGTATTTGAAACAGTCTTTTGAAAGTATCAAAGCTCAAAATTTTGCTACGATAGATTTTTCATGATATATCCCTTTTATATAAAATTCTGATTCTCTTCTCATCTTTAACATGACAGTCAGTTGTATGGAACTCTTGATAATGTGTTGAAAACACAAGATATAATATATGAGTTTCAAACGTATCGAAACTTTACAGATCACTGCAATTGATTTTCCATAATATACTTTTTCACATAAAATTGTCGGTTTTTCTCTTCGCTAATATAACAGTCAGTTGTATCGAACTCTTGATAATAGGTTAGTAGCCCGAAATATATGTCGAGTGAATTAAAATATCCTTTCAAGAGTGAAAAAACTTTTGGATTTTACTACGATAAATTTTCCATAAAACCTAGTTATACGTTTTAAAATCAAACAGTGATTTTCTTCTTTTATTTTAATCAAAAATCAGTCGTATTGAACTCTTGATAATGGATTAGTAGCCCGAAATATATGTCGAGTGAATTAAAATAGACTTTCGAGAGTAAAAACTTTTGAATTTCACTGCGATAAATTTTCTATAGAACCTAGTTACACGTTTTAAAATCAAACTGCGATTTTCTTCTTTTCTTATAGTCCAAAAATCAGTCGTATTGAATTCTTGATAATAGGTTAGTTGCCCGAAATATATGTCGACTGAATTAAAATATCCTTTCAAGAGTGACAAAAATTTTGGATTTTACTACGATAAATTTTCCATAAAACCTAGTTATACGTTTCAAAATCAACCTGCCATTTTCTTCTTTTTTTTTAATCCAAAAATCAGTCGTATTGAAATCTTGATAATGGGTTAGTAGCCCGAAATATAAGTAGAGTGAATTAAAATAGACATTCGAGAGTAAAAACTTTTGAATTTTACTGCGATAAATTTTCCATAAAACCTACTTATACGTTTTAAAATCAAACTGTGACTTTCTTCTTCTCTTTTAATCCAAAAATCAGTCATATTGAACTCTTAATAATGGGTTAGTAGCCCGAAATATATGTCGAGTGAATTGAAATAGCCTTTCAAGAGTGAGAAAACTTGAATTTCACTGCGATAAATTTTCTATAAAACCTAGTTATACGTTTTAAAATCAAACTGTGATTTTCTTCTTTTTTTTATCCAATAATCAGTCGTATTGAACTCTTGATAATGGGTTAGTAGCCCGAAATATATGTCGAGTGAATTGAAATAGCCTTTCAAGAGTGAGAAAACTTGAATTTCACTGCGATAAATTTTCTATAAAACCTAGTCATACGTTTTAAAATCAAACTGTGATTTTCTTCTTTTTTTATCCAATAATCAGTCGTATTGAACTCTTGATAATGGGTTAGTAGCCCGAAATATATGTTACGCCGTGTATCAAAAAATTTTGTGTGATTCACACAATTACTTTCAATTATTCTATCGGTTATCATTGAAAGAACACATTTTAAAAGATCTATGTAGAATTTCGAGTAGTATTATTCATAATCCAACACATATTTACAGCATTGTTGAATGAAATTCATTGCACTGGCCCTTTTGAGTTGATTTCGTATAGTTGCCCTGAAGATGTCAATTCGCGTTGTCGAAACGACGAATATTTAGTTATCGATACGTGATAGAAAAGTAAACATTCAATTCTGGTCAAGAGTAATAAAACTCAAGGTCCAGTTCTGACACACCAATCCGATTAGTCAATGACTGTAACGATATTTTTCAAGGAAAATTTCATCAAAGTCAAACAAAGAATGATTAATGGGAGAATTTCCATCCCCGGAAAGGCATTGTTATGGATATCGCGCATTTTGCGACACGAAACTAATGACAAGTATGACATACGATAGAAAGCGAAGTTTTACAAAATGAATATGTTAATGAGGAAAGAAGAATGATGCAGTTCCATTGTACGGTAAATATACATCAAGCGAGATGTCTTGAAGTCGTATTGACATTACTGGCAACTTTCTCGAAGCGGATGTGCATACTCTGGAGAACAAAACGTAGTATGTGTTGCTGTTTATATTTCACGATTGATAAATTAAAGATTTTAAGAATTTCGAAATTTTCATACATTTTAAACTGCAATATTGTTTCGGTAGTAAATAATACCTTCATCAGGTGGTAATACTAAGTACAAGTTCGAAAATAATCGTATTTCCGGAAAATTATGTCGTCCAAAGTTGATATTTGGATTGGACAGTAGGGAAAAACATTTATATACGAATTAAGGAACACCAGAGAAGCTACGAAAACAAGAAGTTTGTATCAACATTTATATTGAGTACTACAATTTTCATGAGTAGGTACTACAAAGTTTGTATCAACATTTACATTGAGTACTACAATTTTCATGAGTACTACAAAGATTGTATAAACATTTACATGGAGTACTACAATTTTCATGAGTACTACATAATACTCTACACAGATAAGACCAAAGCATGTCAATCTCTCAGACGGTCTTGAAATTGATACAAGAAAAGAGGTCTAACCCTCAATCAACAATTTGAGGTTAATAACACCCCACTACTACCCCTAAAATTCTATGATGGGTATAAGTTTATGTTCCAAATTTATAACAATATACATATAATTTTATAAAAATTCTTTAATGTGCTTTAATTTACTGATTGTGTTTATTCGAATTTCAATACGTATTTACCTCCACAAGTAATAATTTTCAGATATTTATACCAAAATTTTTACTTTTTGAATTCTTTCGAACATAATGAATATTATGAATATTAAAAATTTCACTCATGATGAGATTAAGTTTCGATATAAATTCACATTCGAATCAAACTTTTAAATAAATTTCATCCAAATTCATAAAACGTTTGAAATTTTTTCGTTTAGATTTTTTTGTTGTTGCCCATCATTTAGCTGCATCATATATTGATATATATATATATATATATATATATATATATATAAAAAAAGATGTCAAACCGAAAATTGATAAATCCACTTCAAAATAACCAATATACTCAATTTTTTTTTAACGCCACGTAGATTTCAAGTTTCATTTTCATATCAATTTAATAATGTATTTTATTCGATGTTATCACATCTTTTATTTAAATTTTGCTACATGTAATAATTGCATTATATTTTATTCTATTTTTCAACATTTTCAAACCCCTCTGTGTTTGTATTTATTCTTAAATTCGTTCAAAACTTGCAACAATATGAGTTCATTGACGGAAATATCTATATTTAATTATTTTTTTCATTTTTATATTATATATTTTATTTATAGTTATATTTTCTTTGAACTGAAAATATTGGAGTTCGTCTTTTTTGTTTAAAATTTTATTCATTTTTAATTGTTTATTCGGAATATCTCGATTTTCACAGCGAATACATCAAAAGTGATCTTTTGATTTCGACACTTTTTTCATATCTTTTCAAGTTTTTGACGTATTCTCTAAATTGTAATTTTTATATTATTTCAATTTTTTTCAATACCCTCAATGCAAAATTTAACCTTTCCAGTCACATTTTCATTAAATATACGATATAATGAACTCTATTGCACTATTCAAAAATGCAGTTTTCAATTCCAAATGGTAGGTAATTCGAAACAGTATTTTTAACTCTCGCTCTGTTGACTACAACACGAGTTCCCTCTTCGTAACTTACAGTTTTACACAAATTAGTTGCCGATTCAAAACAAACATACCTCTCGGCCTTTCTGGAATTCCACGTGCGCTGTTACCAAAGTAAATATTTGCATTTAAGTCAAACTTTACCACTAGCGTAAGTACACGTGTTACTTTCGTAAATCGAAGCAATTTTCATCAGCCGGCATTATTTAGAACGATCCCTAGGCGATTTGTACATCTCGTTCTCGAGAACGAAAACGTAGTTTCCGGAAATCTCACCGCCTCCAGTCGGAAAATTGGTTTTGCGTATAGTACGGTAAACAATTCTGGCAGACGTAAATTAATACGATAGGAATATTTTGCGGGCTCCCTTTACTAGTTGATTCGCCCTGTCCGAACGAGACCTAGGCGGCGATATAATTATTCGTTTGATTCGGAAAGTTTTCGAATAGGACGGCGGTAATCAAGAACGGCTTAATTTGAAGTTGCTGGTATTGCGCCAAAGTTAAATCTAGTTTTTGTAGGTGTCGCGAACGTTTCCCAACGGAAAGGAATTACTAGAATTGTTATTCGAGTTATTCAGACAAAAAAAGTTGAAAAAGACACTTTTGCACAATAATTTCAAACTATAACCGTTGATTGCCAAGTATATCTGAAGTATAATAAACCAGATATGAATGTTTGACTCCTCAACAACAAAAAACTTCAAACACTTCTTAATGAAAAAAGAAAATAGCAAGAATAAAATTATAAAGTTTACTGTCAATATCGAACATTTAGGAAAATTGGAATAGAAACCCAACAAGCAGAGATCAAAAGAAGAGTTAGAATGACATGGACTACTACAGGAAAACTAATCAACGTCTTGGAGAACAATGACATTTCCATCAACCTGAACACCAAGGTCTTCAGTAGCTATATTCTCCTGGATCTAACCTACTGATAAGAAACAACGAAGACCCGCAAACAAACTCAGAAAATCTCAACACTCAATGGAGAATCATGCTTGGTATTAGTCTTTAAGATCACATAAACAATGATGAAATTATCGACAGATAGAGGAAGATGATGTGACCAAACGAACAGCAACATTGAAGTCTATCACCAGACTAAATGATACAAGGTGGACATGGCGCATCACACAATGGAGACTATGATTACAAGTGAAGTATCGGGAGACTTTCCACAATATAGACGTAGGACAACAAAGAGACAACAGGCACAAATTGGTACCAAAAGGCAAGAAACCGAGACAGCTAGAAGGAAATCAGAGAAGCTTCTTCTGTTCAAGAGTGGAGTAAAAGCCTGCTAAAGAAGGATAAGAGTTAGAATGACATGAGCTACTACAGAAAAAATTATCAACGTCTTGGAGAACATGACATCTCCATCAACCTAAACACCAAGGTCTTCAGTAGCTGTATTCTCCTAGATTTAACCTACGGATAAGAAACAACTAAGAAAATCTCAACATTCAATAGAGAATCATGCTTGGTATTAGTCTTTAAGATCACATAAACAGTGATGAAATTATCGACGGATAGAGGAAGAGGATGTGACGAAACGAACAGCAACATTGAAATGGTCTTGGGCAGGTCATATCGTCATACAAGATGACACAAGGTGGACATAGTGTATCACAAATGGAGACCTTGATTACAATAGAACCATAACGGATTAACGACGATGGATTAGATAAATAATGAGTGGACGACATCAAAGAGACAACAGGCCCAAATTGGTACCAAAAGGCAAGAAACCGAGACAGCTAAAAGGAAATCAGAGAAGCTTGTGTTCAACAGTGGAGCAAACGGCTGCTAAAGAAGAAGAAGACTGCTAAAAGCACCACTCATTAAGATTGATCACTCAAAAACAATAGACCGTATTTCGCAGTATCTATAAGTATAGGGTGTCTCCGGTTATATTTTCCACTCCAATATAGTATGATACGAAATATTAATATTCGAAAACTTCCAAAAATCGATTTTAACTTCAAATCGAAAGCTTCAAAGGCATGCGATGGAATTTTTTATTTTTGTACTTTTTTTAAATTTATATCAAACAGGCTTAATGACAACTTTTCATACGGTTAGACTTTCCAAAAATGTGAATTTCGTCCATGATATACGAATTTATATATGTACTTACGACATATCTGGTTAAATATTTGCTAGAATTAGAACTTACACAAGCGATTTTCTTATTCTTCTTTCATTATCTTCCATTTTGCAGCTATCCGGCTACAAGGTTTTTGGTTTGGAGCTTTATTAAAGCACAAGGGTGTGAGGCCAGAAAACATTTATTTCTTTAATATATAAAATAAATATATGTTACATGTCGACAATTTTACTATTACAATTATTTTATTTTTTATTTATTTGAAAAATTTGTTTATTGCAAACTTTTTCAGACTGAAAGTATTAAAAATTTTCCCGACATCAAAAATGTTTATATGTGTTGTTTTCATATTCGCTCAAGAATCTGGTAGAGCTGGTTTTATTTGTTATTGAGGATAATTTGGTTCAATTTTTACTCATCGAATTTGCCTTTCATTTCCTAAAATTTGTACAGAGTGAAAAGCAGAGATCCTGAAATCTATTTATGTCCCACCCAGTATCATTCTACGACTTGTAATATGATAAGAACTTAAGAATTGATAAAGATTAACGTTATTTACTATCAACAAACAATCTAGCATATATTGAATAAAAACGATTTATTTAAAAAATCAAAAATGGTTTTTAAATCGATGTTTTTAATTGATGTCATTAAACGCGGAAATTTACAGGGGTAGAATACCAATTCCAATCATTTATTAGGTTATTTCGAAATTATTTAATTACCAGATGTATGTATGTATATGTTGGATATTTCTAGCGACAGAAACCCGTAATTCAACGAAACGCTTTGCGAGTTGAATAAATGTAAAAATCGACTTGTAGATTAAAATTTTGAAATGGTAATTCACGTCGCTCTTGGGCACCGTCTCAAATTATCTCCAACTGATGAATTAGTCGAATCATAGCTGGTGATTTTAACCAAGTAGCCAAAACAATGAAATGCGTAACACGCCAATCTCATCGACTTTAACACACTTCGCGCGTCAAACGAACGTCTCGTAATCCTTCAACGTGTCCAGCGTGTAATAACTGTCACTTCTTCGTAGCTGATACCGCGTCGCGAGACAACAAAACACCTGCGACGTGACTCGCCTCAAGTTTCTGGCGTGAACCACGCGCTCGAACTAGTACTACTATTTGAACCGCTCACCTCTCTGTTATCCTGGTCCTGCGGGTCGGTGAATTTCACGCTGTGCGTCCTGCTGGCTTCCTTCTCCTCCCAATCCTCGTCGTCCTCTTCGTCCGTTTCGTTCGCATCTGTAGCAGCGGTTAGTGTTCCGTTAGAAAGACCGGACGTGTAGTCACAGCGATACAAGCGGCCATCTGACGAAGCTACACGTGGCGGTGCGAAACGCAGGCACAGGCGGGGCGGACAAACAGAAAAAAGCGTGCTCAGAAGGGAAAAGGTAGGTATGTGCAGGTATTCGTGTATATCAGCGGTCCCCAAAGTTCTTCTCCCCAATTTAATATTATCTTGAATTTATTTAACTGTTTATTTTTTATCGTTTTTCCATTATAGAAACTAATAGAAACTCTTTATAGAGACTATACAATACTTAGTTAATATAACGGTTATGGTTGAAGTTCTGTGAGAATTTATTGAAAATATTTTGTGTATTTTATTGGTAGTATTTATTCTCAATAAATATCTTATCGATAAAGCGGGCTGCACTTTGGGAACCCCTGGTGTATATGTACAAGTTGATTACGTGAGACATTGGTAAATAAACGTTAAGAAATTAAAGAAAGGTTGGAACTGTGATTTGATGATCGTTAACAAAGTAACCTTTGAGAAAGAGGTCGTATCTATACGCCTTTTTGGTCATATTAGTTTCTCAATTTTGAAAATAGGAAATACTTTTCTAATACATGACGTATCGTTCGTTTCATTACTTGGATGAGTTTTAACTAAATTCATTTTACAAAATTTTTTTAGTGCCTTTATATTAAAACCTAACGTTATTTTCAGTGTTCGTTTAATTTGAAGTGTGTTTTACATATTCGAAAAATTTCTGATCTAATTTCAGCAATTTGAATGAATAAAATATTGAAAAAAAAAAACAAAATGGTTGCTGTCAAATGATTGTCGCCTGTCATATGAAAAATGTAAGACTTTTATCTATAAATCTTTGTTCTCTTTTGTGCTTAAGGTCCTTAAGAGGTTTAATTTTTTCTATACACTGTAAATAACCTGTGAATGCCAGATGTTCGACACTTGTGCCAAACGTAAGAAAATATCGAACTTAATTAAAGTCCATAAATATTTAAACGTGTTTACTGTTTTCTTTTCGATAAAAGTATGTTCAAATATTCAAATATGTGATATGTAGCATCACAGGGGGCCGGGGTCTCTATTCTTATGATTCTTTTTTGGGATTTCTTCTTTTTTTTATAACATGGTGGGGGAAAATTTAGATTCGCGAAAAGCAACAAAGGGGTTTCGTCAATTTTTTGAATTTTTGTAAAATGTATAAAAAATAAGTCAAATAAAAAACAAAGAAACCATTAAAAACTGCCGAAATTACAACGAATTTTAAAAATTTTAAAACAAATAGATTTACGTCTAGTTTGAAAACATTTTTGAAATCACGTGGACGATTCATATCGACGAAATAAATAGAATTTCAAATGGGTTTACTTTCAGGAATGCACGCATGGTGTCACTGTAAAGCATTACGCAAACAATCATATTCACAGCCAACATAAAACACATTAAACATTTAGCAATTGAACGAAATGTTCGAAGACAACGCTCAGCAAGAAAAAGCTTATTTCAGGATTATTTTTATTGCCTTACGGATATTGAGAAGTGGCCGTAAAAATCAGCTCGAAATAGAAAGTTAATCGACTCTACACTCCAGAACCTCGGTTCATTACGTAGTAAATAGGGCGGGTGTTAATTAATATCCTGTTCTATTATCCCGTACTAAGTAATTTGATAGTTTCGGAAATCTCGTCGACGATTTTCATTAGACGCTCAACAAGAAGCGTCATATATGCATAATTGAACGCCACTAACATTTACGAACATATTTCCTGTTACAATGAGTAAACAATGATATTACCTCAGTTTCGATCACGTCTACCACAAGAAACCACCACGGTTTGGAGTTGGACAACGTTTCGGCCATTTTATTCGATCTTCAGGCACAATTATAAAGAAATGAAACCCAATCGCATAATTCGGGTTTTACATTCACAAATACGATAATAATTACATAACAAACCTTAATAAACTCTTCTGTATTGTTTGTATCAAGTATCAATGGTTTAACACAAATTATTATCGTTATGTGTGAGTGTGAATTCGACTAATGCGTTTTATATCTTTTTTTGACATATAATCTCTGTGTCCCTGGAGATGACTATATAATACACCCGAAACATCGACACGGTTGAAATAGAGGTGGTTTAATTTCCTTGACGTGATATCAACTGAAGTAATGACTAAAATCAAGAATTCGACAATAGAAAAAATTTCGTTGAATTTATTTTGTCATCTAGAATAAAAAGACTTAAATAGAAAAAATTTGTTGAATATGTTTTCTCCTCGAAGATTTTCATTAGAAGAAGCGTCAGAAATGAATAATTGAATGCCAGTAAAATTTACGAACACGTTTTCTGTGACAATGAGTAAACAGTGTTATTACCTCAGTTGAGATCACGTCTACAACAAGAAACCCCCACAGTTTCGAGTTGGACGACGTTTCGACCAATTTATTCAATCTTCAGGCACAATTATAAAAAAATGAAACCAGAACGCATAATTCGGATTTCACATTCACAAATACGATAATAATTTATAACAAAGCATCAAAACTCTTTTGCACTGTTTGAGTCAAGTATCAATGGTTTTACACAAATTATAATCGTTATGTGTGAGTGTGAATTCGACTTATGCGTTTTATGTCTTATTTTGACATATAATCTGTGTCCCTGGAGATGACTATATAATACGCCCGAAACGTCGACACGGTTGAAATAGAGGTGGTTTAATTTCCTACACTTGATATCAACTGAAGTAATGACTAAAATCAAGATTTCGACAATAGAAAAAATTTCGTTGAATTTATTTTGTCATCTAGAATAAAAAGACTTATAATTTTGATAGGAAAATTCAAATCACTGCGAATTTTCACAAAAATTTACTCTTTTTTCTTCTTCAACTATTGTTTTAATTTTAAAAGCTTCCAATAGGTTCACTCTTATTTCTTTGTAAATTATCTATTTCAATATATAAGTTAAAAGCATTTTCGTCAAAAATTCCTTTTCATTATATATTTTTTCTTGTTCTTATCTTATTTCAGGCCACTTCTCAAAATAACCGGTAACATTAAAAAGGCAGAAGCAATCATTCAACAATTAACTGATCAACACAAGATAGATGAACTTACCGATTGTAGGTTGGTATTCCTGTTGGGGCAAAAGGAAGCAAGTGAGTACCGTCTCTCCAGATTTGGGATCGGTGTCGGTCTGGAATGTTAACAAGGGTTGCGATTGGTTCTCGCTCAACCAAACGGCCTTCAGGCTCAATTGGAGCAAAGTGTACGGCAAGAAAGGAAGTCGGTTTCCCGAGACGTCTAGAACTCTTAGTCGCGCACAATCGCCGATTGAATCTGGTAAAATTGTCAGTCGGTTGTCTCGCAAACTCAAGACTCCTAGTTCTTTCAAATTGCCAACCTGCAAGAGAGAAAAAAAAATTGGTCAAAAACAGCTAAATTTGAGCACTAACTCTTTAATCAGAGTATTAAAATCTTCAACCAGATACCGTCAAATTTGAAATTACTGAAAGCTCATTTGTTTAAGAAGTAAGTTAAGTCATTGATGTTAACAAAGGCATACTCTAGTGTGGCAGAGTACTTCGATGATTCGAATGTAGGCAATAATGTATGAATCAAGTTTTTGTATCATATGTTTGTTTATTTTTTTAACACGAATGCCCTCACCATGTGAAATTGTCCCAAATGTTCAATATTTCTAAGGTAATTTTCTTTCTTTTCTTTTCGTTGTATATCATTGCGAATATAAACGTAAACTTTAACCAATATTTATGTTCGAGGGCTGAATGGAAGATCATACTCAAAACTGAATTCAGTCCTTTTGAGAGTATTCTTCTTAGTTGTAATTATTGTATCAATTGAATTAATGTAATTTTACAATGTAAGGCATGTTTATCAATAAATTTTATTATTATTATTATTATGTTGAATGGAGGAAAACACTTTGGAAAGAGACGTAAGGTTTCTTATGATAAAGTGTCTCTAGAACGAACGACTACTATACTTATAATTATAATATGAACAGTTTTGGTACCGCCTGCAAAGAAGGTACAACACCTTCCAACTGATCTTGGGCAAATTGGAGGGAGTAAATTGGGAGAATTGAATATGTTGTATTAGGATAAACGTTTTGAGGTGACGTGTCGATCTTCTTATGATTGCGAGTCTCTTGAATGACTTCTAGGGTTATAATTGAAATAGTACCAGTTTTGGTACCGCTGGCAAAGAAGGTACAACACTTTCCAACTGATCTTGGGTAAATTGGTGGGAGCAAATTGGAGGAATTGAATATGTTGAATTGGGATAAACATTTTGAGGTGACGTGTCGATCTTCTTATGATTGCGAGTCTCTTGAATGACTTCTAGGGTTATAATTGAAATAGTACCAGTTTTGGTACCGCTGGCAAAGAAGGTACAACACTTTCCAACTGATCTTGGGTAAATTGGTGGGAGCAAATTGGAGGAATTGAATATGTTGAATTGGGATAAACATTTTGAGGTGACGTGTCGATCTTCTTATGATTGCGAGTCTCTTGAATGGCTTCTAGGGTTATAATTGAAATAGTACCAGTTTTAGTACCGCTGGCAAAGGAGGTACAAATCGACAAGCAATGCAAGGAACAAAAATTTCGATCAACACCCCAAATTGCATAACGAAAATTTGCTGAACGAGAAGCTTTGGAATGACTATTAAGCTTACAATTGAGATAGGCAAGTTGTAGTAACGATGGCAAAGAAGGTACAAATTGCCATGATAGATGTCTTGAAGTTGATTTGAAGTTGACATCGATTTAACAGATGATATGTATGCACAATGAGTCTAGAATATGTGCATACATCCTAAAAGACCGCTAATCCAATACGTAAGAAACGTCTTCAAAAAGATTCCGTCTTTCTCTCATATGCAAAGGGGTTAATGATCACCAAAAACATGGAAACATATCATCGTTAGTAAGCGTGTTCGAAATTTTACCTCGTCGTTCTTATATTTACTTTAGATTTTAAATAACTTTGAACTTTATAGTAAGGATAGTTTAACTTATTCTTATTTTGAACTTCAGAAATGACGGAGTTATAGATTAGTAAAATCATCATACTTTGCCTTAAAAATTGTTGATCGAAACTAGAAGAATAATTTTTCCCCAAACTATACCAACTAGGATTGAAAAACTATACCAACTAGGATTGAAAAACTACCCCAAATTGTTCAAGCCCATGAAAATATTGAGTATAACACCATTAAATGAGTCGGTTTAATCAGAAAAATCTCAAGTTAAGAAATTCAACTAAATTCTCATAAATCCCACCCCCAGTGTTTAGAAAGGCGGTAACAGATGAAACGCTCTGTATAAACGATAAAACTGCGCAACATCCTAGCAGTTCTTTCGCACCCGTAAAAATGAAAATTTCCTGAACTGAAGACATTCGATAAAACTGTACGGTTCAACTGTACAGTTTAATCGCTGCGATAAATCGTTGAGTCAGTATCCGACTTTACTTGCACAATAAAATCAACTGCAAAGAAATAAAAGCAAGAATTTTGTATGAATTTTCACAAAAATTTGTAGCAATATAATTGTTATTCAATGAATATTTTACGTACAAAATTTTTCGCCAAACTTTTCGATATTAAATAGAGATTAAAAATATAAATCTGAAACCTTTAGTTTAGAGTATTTTAACTAGTATTTCAACAAATTTTTGTTAAGTTTTCATACTTGACCGTATAAGTTATTACCTATACTATCAACATTAACCGTAGAAGAGTGAATCGTTATTTGAAAAATGTCCAACGATAATTATTTTTTAAATCTTCGTATTTCCTTACCTCTTCCGGTATTTCCGATAGCGAATTTTTATCTACATTCAAATTGGTCAATTTCACAAGTTTGCCTATCTCTTTAGGCATCTCCGACAAATAGTTATCGGTTAAAATTAACTCTTGAATATTATGACAACGTCCTATGTTCGAATTCAAGCTGTTCAGCCTGTTTTGGTCCACTTTTAAAATCATCAATTTGTCCAATTTTCCTATGCCGTCAGGCAACGACTCTAATAGATTCTGCGATAAATGGAAATCCGTTAGGCTTTCCAGGCCGGCTATCTCTTCCGGAAGGTATTCCAGACGATTTTCCGACAAGTCGAAACAGGTTAGGTTTCGGAGCTGTCCTATTTCCGGCGGTAACTTCTGCAGTTGATTGTGATCCAACCACAACTCTTGCAGAGATGGCAGCTTCCCTATGTGAGTCGGCTGGAAAAAACAAAAATAAAATTAACATTCATTCTTACCAACAATGGACATTATACACAAGGGTACGATAATTTTTCGAATGAAAAAAATTATAATGGGATGAAAAGCATTAGAAACGAAAGAGAATAACAATAACTATAATAAGAGAAATAACAATACGGACGGAAAAATAATTTGAATAATTTATTTATAATAACTCAAATTTGTATCTTTATTTCAATAGTGTCTTTATTTTAGAGAAATTTCTTTCTTACAAAAGATAGGAGTTTGACGAATCATTCTTTCACTCCTCAAAAAATAATTAACATAAACTAACATAAAAATAGTGTAATGTTGTAAATAAAGATACACTGAAACCTAGGCGAAACTAATGAAATCTAATAACTATGAAACTAATAAACTTAAAAAATCATTCACAATAAAACTAAATAAAAAAGGAATACATATTATGCAAAAAAATAACACATTAGTTCATAAAAATGTGGTCAGCATGTTCACATCAAAGACATCGCCTTGAAGTGTTCCGAATACTCAGAATAAAAGCAAAATCTAAGAATATATTTCTTTATACTTATTTTGAATTTATTAAAAGAAAGTTCTTTGAAATAGAAAGGTAAGATATTGTATAAATTGTAATGAAACGAGTTTTGTATCGATTTACTAAAAAGATATTCAGTTGTTTGGATATTTTTTGCACCTCTTGTATTTGAAATTAATCTTGTAATTATGTTGATCAGACTGAGTAATGTATCTCTTTACATTAAATTTATATCAACAGTAACCTCTTGGTAATGAACAGAGTTTAGTAAAACAGAATTTTCAGATCGAGATACGAAATTGGAGGAAAAAGTTTGCGGCCTGACCGAAAGATGGCGCCACTAGGTCTACTTTTGGAGCGGCGACATACAGTACCATTCCTACCGAGCTTGTATTTGAAATTTAAGCACATTGCACTACATGCTTCCGCCGTTTTCGTGAAAATGGAAAAATTAGAGAAACGTGCTGTCATCGAATACTTCTATTTGAAAGGTTTTACACCAAAGCAATTAAAACAGCAGATGGATTCAACAGTAAGAGACATCCCCCTGTAAAAGGCGAAACTAGTCGAATAAAGAATTGTTCAGTCAGTGATTTTTAGACAAGTTTTTATTTTTACCTCTCATTTTAATAATTTTAAAACATCGTTTTTCTTGGTCAGGCCGAAAACTTTTCACCCCACCCTCGTAAGTAGAGATATTATTAAGGCTATTGAAATATCGAACGCATCAATAGTAGCCAGTGGCCTCTTGGAAATGAATAGACCATAGATTACAAGGTTCTCGTGTTACTGTCGGTTTCATTTCGGCCATATCTAGATACATGAAATTTTCAGAGCGTGGAACTTATTGTCGAATATCACGACATGAGAAGAGATTCTCACGATCTTATGCTATGTGTAACTGGCTGATTATGCCTAAGATATGATCTGCAACATACCGTATTAATAATACTCCAAACCTTTTGTCGTTGTCTAGATTAAATAATTCGTTGTGGGTATGAAGAACATGAATTTTATTATCATGTAAATGTCGATCTTTAGTTATGCTCACTCCGAAGTAATTAGAAGGTCATTTCGTGAATTAATATCTCATTTTCAATAAATTCATGAGAATATATCTCGGTTATTAGAACAGCAGCCTTCACGAAATTATTTTCGAAGGAAGAAGAGCTAATGCAACTTTGATATTCTTTCTCTAATCAACTTTAAATCCCGCCAGGTCTGTAAGTTGAAAACCCAATTAAAATAGAAAATTCGAGAGATAAGTTTTGAATCTAATGAACCTTGTTGAATAACTTTTAAATTGCAGTTGGATAAAAAGGTTCCACAATTTTATAAATAGTAGGTACTTTCCTATCTAGTTCGAAAGATGATTAAACACAGCCAGAGCATTGAAGTAAATTTCATTTAATTCGCTATACTTGAGAGAATTAGTGATATTATTCTATGAATAATATTAAAGCAAATTACCGCAAATTCAAATTGTATGAAGCCTAAGATTAAAAATGAAAATATCAACCAAATTTTTAATTCGACTAGTTTATATTTTTCATTACTTTGTCGGAATTCCATTGCCTATAAATTTAATTGCAAATTTTTACAACACATAAAAAATTATGATTGAATATAAACTTAAATTCAAACACTTGAACTTATTATTTACACTTTATTCATTACATAGCATGACGAGTTTCGTCGTTACAAACGATTTACTCAGATGCTAACAGAATAATCCTTTAGAAGATACTAACAGATGCTAATCTAAAGAGTGTTTTTTTTAGAGGTAGGTATAGAACTTTAAATTGCAATAACACAACGATGGATCATTCGATTGACAAAAAAATTTTTCATTCGAAAGATGATCTTGTGGCATTACATTTTAAATATGATTTCTGGATATGACCGCCACGGCTGGCTCGGATGTAGTCCAATCTGGACGTTCAATTTTCGATGACTTTTTCCAACATTTCTACCAAATGGTCAAGCGTTTGTGGCTTATCCGCATAGACCAATGACTTTACATAGCCCCACAGAAAAAAGTCCAGCGGTGTTAAATCACAAGATCTTGAAGGCCAATTCACAGGTCCAAAAAGGTGAAATTAGGAGGTCACTAAACGTCTCTTTCAATAAATCGATTGTGGCACGAACTGTGTGACATGTTGCGCCGTCTTGTTGAAACCACAGCTCCTGGACATCATGGTTGTTCAATTCAGGAATGGAAAAGTTTGTAATCATGGCTCTATACCGATCACCATTGATTGTAACATTCTGGCCATCAACGTTTTGAAGAAGTACAGACCAATAATTCCACCAGCCCATAAAGCGCACCAAACAGTCAGTTTTTCTGGATGTAACGGTGTTTTGACATACACTTAAGGATTATCTTCACTCCAAATGAGGCAGTTTTGTTTGTTGACGTCGCCATTCAATCAGAAGTGCGCTTCATCGATAAACAAAATTCGCACGATAAGTATTCCGCACAGAACCAATATTCTCGAAATAAAATTGCACTATTTGCAAGCGTTGTTCAGGCGTGAGTATATTCATGATGAATTGCCAAACCAAACTGAGAATAAATCACTTCTCAGCTGTTATATCGGTCGCCATCTTCAACAGTAATGCCTACTTAAAGTTCTATACCTCTAAAAAAAACACCCTTTATTAGAGATGCTAACACAATAATTATTATTCTTTTAGCATCTGAAGAAGTCGTTTTTAACGACGAAACGCGTCATGCTATGTAGTCAATAAAGTGTAAACCATAAGTTCAAGCTTTTGAATTTAAGTTTATATTCAATTATAATGGATTTACATCAAGTAAACGCCAACACAATTGAATATGAAAAATAATGGTAATTGAACACTCATAAGCAATAAATATCAATTACATATAATGATGTATATTATAATCTTACTTAATAGAAAAACTAATAATCATGTTAAATGATTTTTGGCACATAATTTGAATATTGTTATTTATTCCAAAAATTTGCACGTTTTACAAAAGAACCATATATAAATCGAACATTAGCACGTTTTATGTTGCGGAAAATTAAAATTTATGTACGGTACCTTGACACGTTTTAGTTATAAAGTGTTTCTTAATTTCTCGTATTTTTCGTAATATTTATTTCGGTGATAATTCACCGTCAGCATTTGTGCTCTAGACTTGAACTTTCTCGAGTTATTTGTTTCTATTGCTATTAATTTACGAGCGGATGACACGCTTTGACAGTTGATATATGTAAGCGCGATGTTTTGAAACTGGATATAGGTACACAAGAATTGTTTTTCATACATCAAATCTTGAATTCATTCAATGCCAGGCTACGAAGCTTTCCAAAGAAATAAGTTTGCTGGCATAACATGTCGAAGTGATAATTACAAGAATAATGTTAAGATCAGGAACAATAAATAATAATCGTACATTTATCCACAAATATTTTTTCGGTATCGATGTTTTTCCTTCATGAAGAGTTCTGAAAGTAAAGCTGTAGGCACTAGTTATAAGTGAAGTTAAGGCTGGGTTTTTTTCGACAACCCGGTTCAATATAGTTAAACGACTGCTTCACTATCACTTACTCAAAGGTACGATTACGTTCGAATGTTGGTATGAATGTTTTTCATTTATGAAAAGTTCTGAAGGTAAATCTGTATCAGTTATGAGTAAAGTGACCATTTATTATTTTAACTTCATATGCGTTTGAATATTTGTAGAGTAATTTTTTTTACTGCCTTGTTGATCGAAGCAGTTGCTCGGGAGATGGGAGCACCATTTTCTCAAGTTATGAAGCCACAATATTGTTGTGGCTTCGTTGTTTGTACTTTTACACTGTGGAATGAGTTGAAATGAACAGAAAGATTATTGGTAACATATTATAGGTCAAGACGTTTAACAGTTGAAAAAATTTTTTCTGCTTATTTTTAAAATACGAGGGCTGTTCAAAAAGAAAGGTTTTTTGGTTATTTTGGTACACAAACGTTTCTCGTATGTTGACATTATCAGCCATTTTGGATTAGTAGTTTGTTTTTCACAACTGAAAAGGTTGGTCACGTTTTTATGTGTTCTTCGATTTTTTAGTTTTGAAAAAAAAATGGATCAAAGCATCTTTATGTAATTTTCCGTTAGAAATGGAATAAAGTGCTCCAACGCACTCAAAATGTTGATTGTGGCATTAGGCAAATCTACTTTGCCCCAAAGAAGTGTTTATAAGCATTGCAAGCGCTTTACAGAAGGCCGAGAAGGTGTTGATGAAGATGAGTAGTTTCAACCACGTCAACAAGCGAAGCAAACATCGAAAGAGTGAAGAAAATAGTTTTGGAAAATCGTCGAATCACTATTAGGAAACTTGCGGGAGGATGTTGGCATATCAATCGGCACAGGTCATGCAATTTTCTTAGGAAGTTATCACAATAATGAATAAGCTCACACATCAATGCTTCTTCCTGATTTTTTGGCCAAAAACAACACCGTTAACATGCTTCAACCACCGTGTTCAACAGATTTGGCTCCCTGCGACTTTTTCCTATTCCAAAAACTGATGAGACCAAGAATAGAAAGCGTTTTTCCAAAATTAAAATTGAGGTGATGGCCACACCGAGAAGCGAATTTCAGAAGTGCTTCAAGGATTGGAAGAAGCGCTGGCATCAGTGCATTATATCTGAGAGGGATTACTTTGAAGAGAACAAAATGGATATGAATGAAGAAATAAATACGTTTCGAAAAAATTCAAAATTCATCTTTTCTTTTGAACAAACCTCGTACATCTAGCTTCTAGCATCATGATGTGATTCCCATAATTCTGCCGATATACTGAGAAAATATAAGGTTTAACACAGTTGCTAACTTTTAGAATTGTTTCAAGTTCTCTTTTTCGTTTTTGTAATTTGGCAAAATACTCATTCCGAATTAAATTTTGTAACAATACAAAGAAAAATATTTACGTCTTACAAAGATTCGAACCCCGATCTCTCATTTGACAAGTATTCACTCCTGCCTAAACACCATGGAAATAATATTACGTTTAATTATTTATTTCTTTCGTCAAATAATACATTTTTATTTATGTAGTAATTGGGTTTGATAACGATTATAGATGAACAATTTAAAAGCAAATAATTTATTTTCAATTTACTAGAAAGATACCATTTTAAATACTAATGCTAGAATTTTTCATGAAAAAATTAATACCAGGAAAATATTTCGTATTTTTCTCGATTCGAACATATTCGCCTTAATTCGAACATCGTAGAGGAAAATAATTTTCTTCGCGGAATTCAGTTAGTAGAAAATTGCAGAGATGGAAGTGTTATTATCGTTCCCATGCTCGTCTAAGCGAAGCGAATCATTCACGCGGGTCATTCTCATAACTCGGAGAAAACGACCTTCCATTATGTTTCCTTTTTGAATTTTCCATTACCATCGACTCGATCACCAAGTGGGCTCTTTCAGAATTACCTTAATTACGAAGGGCTTTTAGTGGAAAATGGACTAGAATAGCTTACACGGTATTAATCTTAAACAACAATGCTTTAAAAGCTTTCAATATAACCCACTATATTGTGAACGCATCATCTTATTTGTGTATCTTCTTCGACTAAATCATTTCGTGAAGTTCTTATTCTGTTAAAGGGTTAAGATCCTCCATTTACTTGCTCAGTTATGGGAAATGATCATTTTTGCACACAGTAACGAGAACTGACGTCAAAGATCTTATCAATTCCTGCTGATTGAATTTATTCAGTATATTTCAGAATGAGAATTATAAATAAACCAGAGTCGAATGATGTCTTTGAAAATTGTAAAAATCAGAAGAAAATTGTAGTAGCTTGGTAATGTTGTTTTGGTCGAGAGGAATGGACTGGTCCTCAACGATACTAAGACAGAAATGATACAATTTACTCCAAAAGGAGTAGTTTCGAACTCTTGTCCACTAATTCGTGGACAACCTAGTTTTATAAGGACGTCACCTGCAGCCAAATTTCTGGGTGTCATTGTGGATGCTAATTTGTCTTGGGAGCATCATATTCATTCTTTGTGCTCTTCCCTTGCCTCCAGATGCTACGCCATTAAGTGTCTTGCGGATCGTGTAGATTGCGGTGCGTTGAGACTTTATTACAGCGCATACGTTCAGTCGGCATTATACTACGGTGTTTTATGTTGGGGTAATAGTACAAATAGCATCCGAGTATTCAGAATGCAGAAACGGATCATTCGATCCCTGTATGGTATTCTTGGTGGAGAATCTTGCAAACTTTATTTCAAGAACAACTTTCTGACCCTTCCATCTATATTTATACTCCAGAATTTGTTGTTCGTTAAGAGACACATTTCTCGATTACCCGAACGTGGTCAAATGTCTGCCTATACAACTCGTTTTTCCAGTAGGCTAAATGTTCCGTTTTTCAGGCGGAGCCACTATCACGGAACTCCGCGTTTTCTCGCCTTGGGACTTTACAATTCTCTACCTGCAGATATGTGTGACATTTCCAATGTTCATATTTTCAGGGATAAAATATATGATTTACTGTTGCAGGGAGCGTTTTATTCGATAGATGATTACCTTAGGTGAATAGTGGTATTGGACATACCGTGATTTTTTGATTATTTGATTTTTTGAATTGATGTCTTGATGTTTATTTGCAATTTTATGTTTATGACAATATCCTATACTTTTGTTTAAGTCTGAAGGAAATAAAAATTATTATTATTATTAATAGAAAAGGAAAATATTAAAACAAAAATGAAAGCAAAACTAGTTTGAATTCATGAAAACATGACAGTTTATCTCGATTTCCGGATAAACTTTTAGAAAAAATGTTAGAGTTGTAGGTGTTAACGAAAAAATGTATAACTTTCATCAAATAACTTGAAAATTTTGTTGAAAATTCAAACAACGAAGTTTATTATTTTTCATTTTTTACAAAATATATTTTTCCACGAAATTTTACAAACGCACTGTCCTTTTTTTACTCAAGATATTCATTTTTCCATCTCATCTCATCCGATTTTGAATCAATATCGAAAAAGCACCTCGTTCTTCAATCGAAAATTCTCACGTAAAAATATCTGCATTTTCAAAGAAGTCTGTTGGGTTTCGGTTCGTTGAAATATTTCCTTTCTGACGATGTAAAAAATATACATTACTAAGTAAAGGGTAACTAAACTATGTTATCACCTCTTATTTCGTTGAAGTTATAAAAACCACTAGCCATTATTCGAGGTACAGAGCAGTGAACTATATTGTTCATAAAAATACACGTGCTGGCTGGCTGAGTTATTTCGACTGAACAGTAACTACATTTCGCAGTTTCAGAGAAAACATAAATTGAGTAATAAACCTTCAAATTGCCCAATACCTACAAAGACGAGTTACAGTTGCGAAGCATTCAACACAACGCCATCTACTGAGCATTAAGGAACTATTCTTGAAAAATACACGAATTTAACAACTTCGAAGCATAAATCCAACAACTGCATAAGTATATTTCACGTCTCTTGCACTGGAAAGCCCCGCCTATACAAATTCGCAAATGGCATTGAAAATAAATCAGAAAATGATGGTATCATAGTATCAAAACACCTATTTTTCATATATAATTGTAGTATTTCGAATGAGTATAATCTTAAAATAAAGCTAGCTTTTTAATCCGACGAGCAACTAACGCAATTTAGAGTCTAAAACCGCAAGTTTATTAATTTCGTAACGTAGTCGTTCAATTATCGTCGTACGAAGGCTACAATAGAAAATATTTATATTATTCGTTCACGAGTAAACTCAACAATATCATTGTGTATCTGGTAGTTATGTAATCGTTGTTTACAGATATCACGGAATTCCTCAAGCGCGACGTATCCGATCAACACCGCTCCAGTTGTAGTAATTTGAGCAAATGATGTGTGAAACGAAACAGTGGACCCGACACGATTACGTCGCGTCGGTTCGATCAATCGAAGGATCAGACAACCAAAACTCTTCCTCTTTGGATGATGCGATGAGATTTAATGTCGATGAAAACGATGTCATTTTTTTATGGCGAGTATTTAACAAAACGAGTGTCGTCTTCTAAAGTCACAACATATCTGTAGAAACTAAATTCCTTTCGTTTCTTCCACTTTAGATACCACATGAGCTACGTCTTCATTTGCTTGGTTGTATGGTGAAGAGTTCTGGACTCGAGGAGCCACAGCTAAAACAATGGAAGCATTTGAAATGATGCTCTATAAGACTACGGGAAAAGATCTTGATGTACACCATTTCAAAAAGAGAACTACAATACCTAGGTCATATTACGAGAAATAATTATTGATACTCCCTATCGCAAACCATAATATAGGAAAGATACTGGGTAGAAGAAGACCTGGAAGGAGAAGTAGCTCATGGTTACGGAACTGACAGACATGGTTTTTTGAAGAGCTCAGCACAACTTTTTAAGAGATATAAACAAAGTTAAAATTGCCAACATCCGAAACGGATGGGAACAAGATCAAGAAGAAAGTTTTACGCAAAATTCAAATTTATAATTATTGAAAGTGATAGTTTACTTCGAGATGATTTTCATCGACAGCAAGACCTCAAGATAAGTGTCAATCTAACCCACAAATGGATAGGAGTCAAGTACAGTATCAGAGACTAGTCTCAACAAGTTTCCAAGAGGGCTATTATCACAGGTAATGGTTCCAAGAGGATGGCAGCACTGGGATGATGTCTCCAGTCTTCATTCCGTGTGAAAGATTTCGACAGATATCTGGAACTTGCGTGTTATTGTATTGCGATTATTTTCTGTTATTGCGAGTCTTCACTTGAAGAGTTCTCCACTTATCGGGGCCTTAATCTGCGGTAGTATATCGAGTATATTTTATTACATGCAATGCTGGACATCGCCGAGGATTTTAAATATAAATACCTTTTATCAAAAAGAGATTTCCATACATATACCCTTATTCTTATATCTACTTGGCAATTATATTTTGGGAAGACCTAAAACATTTATTAACCTTGGCTTAACCTTCGACTCTCAGCTAACTTTTGTGCCTCATATCAATGCTACAGTAACAGTTACCAGTAGAGTATATGGTTCCATTATTCGCATTGTATTATGCTTTCGCAAGATCTAAACTTTCATACGGATCAACAGTCTGGAACCCTGGTTATCAGTTACACCTTAATCAACTGGAGTCTATACAACGAAAGCTCCTGAAACTTTTGAGCTTCAGAATTGATGGAATATATCCACCTATAGGCATACAACATGAAACACTTACAAGTCGACATCATGTGGACACGCTCATTGCGCGAAGGAAATGCCATACAATAATGTTCTTGCATAAAATTAACAATAAAAGGAAATGTTGGGAATTATTGCAAAAGCTAAACTTTATTGTTCCAAGAGTTTCTTCCAGAAGCGAATTCACGTTCTACCTTCCAGCAGCTAGAACGAATGTTCCAAAATTTTCTCCATTGCACACGATGTGGGAACAATGTAATATTTTGGGATCCAAGGTGGATATTTTCAACTTTCTGTTACTGATAGGCAATTTTCCTTGATATGCATAATCTCTGCTAGTATAAGATGAATAATCAAATAATTTTCATTCCTATAACTGTATTTCATTTTATCAGTTGTGATTTCATTACACAAACTCTTTCTTTTAAAATTTAACTTTACAATTTGAAAGTACAAAATTGAAACTTTTTGTACTACCAGTTTTGTTTTTAGTATCTGTTGTATTTCCTGTTTTGTGATTAGGACCTGTCCTGTAAAACAGCGTATGTTGAATAAATAAATATTCAATGATTCTATTGCAGCGAATGTAAGTGCTTTTTTCTTAACTCTTTGATTTTCCAATATTCTTTTATTCTTTTATTGAAACTTAATTCTTCCTTGGCAGGTTCAGTATCCTTTCGATATAGTCTCATTCAATTCCAGTACAGTGTTACTAAAAACTGTAAACGTACATAAAATATGGTCGAAGCGACATGAAATAGTGATCTATTGTTCCATTACAACTTCCCAAAATGAAGATTGATGAGAGGGCACCAAAGCGTAGAGCACCGCGTAATCCTAATAAGCTCGCACGGTCCTTGACGTGTGAGAGAATTTATGACCTACTTGAAAAATCTCGACGAATTTTTGAGTTACTATACCGTTCCAAATTGAACGGGGAGGACAAAAACTTAAATTTCACTCTCAATTAATGAAATACAGAGATTTTCCATCTGACGAGTCATAAAATGTCCAG
This sequence comes from Henosepilachna vigintioctopunctata, assembly GCA_030704895.1. Classification (NCBI taxonomy): domain Eukaryota; kingdom Metazoa; phylum Arthropoda; class Insecta; order Coleoptera; family Coccinellidae; genus Henosepilachna; species Henosepilachna vigintioctopunctata. The sequence goes on along the minus strand of JARQZJ010000061.1, from coordinate 937,072 downwards.
GGAGATGAAAAATAAACAGTACGCTCCATACAAAAATAAATAGCTTAACGTTAGCGATAAATGTTCTTATATTTTTATATTTAAAACGCGTCGAATGAAAATTAAATACAAATTCACTCTTGAAGTGCTAATAAGTCGAGTAGCATTGAAGAATAAAACAAATAAGAGTTCAAGTTATTTATCATAGACGAACGAATTAACGCTCCAATTACGTTGCATAATGTTTGCAGTTGTTTGTTTTTCTTTTTCAAGATAATCAATTTTTTATCACACGTGCATCTATAAAACTAGATCACGTTTCCCGTTTCAGTCCATTGTTTTAACTGGTATTCATTTGGTGTGTACAGCGAAGATAATGCTGGAAAATCGCCGAAGGAGTGTTCAGTTCGTGTACCACCATCTCGTCCACTTTGAAATCCCGAAAATTTAACACTTGTACTAACTACAGCCCCTTCAAGTGTACTCCAGCACTTCTTCCTAATCTGCCCGGTAAAAATTACACAAAATTAAAAAAAAAAGATTACACGATTCGATGGAGTCGTCCGGAAATTATGTAACCTCATACATTCCGGTGATTCATTTTATTTTTATAGATATAAATAATAATAGAGTTTATTCGACTTTCATGAATACAACAAACTCACTAAATGCAGAGAAAATATTTTCACAGAAAGAGGAGAATAAATGCGAGTGTAAATGATCAATAGCAGCTTACATTTTTTTTCCGTGACGCGCAAACAGTGTAAATATTTCAAATAATTCGAGTCAACAAATACATACATAACTCCCGACGTAAATTGTTTACTTTTGCGAAACGTTCTGTGTGTAATGAGACAGACTACCATGAATTTTCTTTCTCGCTACGCCATTATTCTACAATTTTATCCTTCTGTTTGTTTTATTTCCATCATATGTTAGTAATAATAATTGACAAAGTTTTATCAGATAAGATTGGAACGATTATTAACTATAGTGAACGAGAATAGAGGTTCAAACATGACCAATCGGTATGATGCTGATAAGAAACTATATTCGTTTATTAATAAAATAAATATGGGAAACGTGGTGCAACATAGGTGGAAATCGGCGAGACTTTTAACGTGCAATAAAATCGATTAGAAGTCCGACGAAGTAATTGATGAGTAAACATTTATTTCAATACTGAACGTGATGAAACTTTTGACTGTCTTCTGTATACAGCTATGTCTATTATTCTGCTCCAGCTATTTCACTGATTTTATGAAGCGAAAACTTCTATAGACAGTAATAATTGATGAGGCCGATACTTGATGTAAATCGATAAACATAACAAAACAATTGTTAAACCAAGATTTACACATATATTAAAAAGAATACTGCATGACGTACGTTTCGATGAGATTCACCTTTTTCAAATTTTTTTCAACCAGTCTGCACGTAGCATTTGAAAAAGGTCAATCTCATCGAAACGTGCGTCATACAGTATTCTTTTTAATATATTTGTAAACCTTGGTTTAACAATTGTTTTATTATTTCTATAGACAGGTCTCAGCGGATAACACTTGTCTGATCAGTGGAGTTGCCGTCACGCTCGTATCGTCACGCTCACTTAAATAGCCAAATTTTGTTTTCTCTATAATCTTAACACAAAAAAGCAAGTATTGAAATATACGAAGGTTACTATCAAGGTTTAACCTAATGAAACTTCCGACTGATTTCATATACAAAACTCAGCTTATGTTCATTATTCATCTCCTGCTTTTTTACTGATTTCATGATGTGAAAACTTCTATAAACAGGTCACAGCGGATAAAACTTGTCTGATAGTTGGCGTTACCGTCACGCTCGTATCGTCACGCTCACTCAAATAGCCAAATTTTGTTTTCTCTATAAACTTAACACAAAAAAGCAAGTATTGAAATATACGAAAGTTACTATTAAGGTTTCACGTAATTAAACTTCCGACTGTCTTCATATACAGAACTCCGCTTATGTTTATTATTCATCTTCTGCTATTTTACTGATTTCATGACTTGAAAACTATAGACATGCCACAGGGCATAAAATTCGTCTGATTGTTGGCGTTACCGTCACGTCCGAATCGTCACGCTCAATTCAGTGGCAAAATTTGCGTTTTCTACGATAGGAGCACTGAACTTGTAAGATGGTGATGATAAAATATGTGAAAGTATCCACTTTCAAACGTGACCGTGATGAAACTTCCGACTATATCTCCATATACAAAACTCATGTTTTTTTATTGTCGTGTTTTAATGAATATTTCAAAAGCCAGTTCGCAGGTTACAAAATTTGTCTGATCAGTGGTGTTACCATCACGCCAGTATCGTCACGCCCATTTAAATAGCCAAATTTTTCTTTTCCTATAGTAGGAGCACAAAAAGTGAGAGTAAATGGTGAAATATATGAAAGTATTTAATTTCAAGACTTAATGTGATGAAAATTGCGATCATCTTCATATGCAAAATTCCACTTATGTGTATTATTCACCTCCTATTCTACAGATTTTATGAAGTGATTACTTCTATAGACAGGTTGCACGGAGTTACCGTCACGCCCGTATCGTGACGCTCACTTCCAAAGCCAAATTTTCATTTTTCGATAATAGGAGCACAAAAGTGAAAGAAAATAGTGAAACAGTAAGCATTTACTTTCAAAACTGAACGTGATGAATCCTGCGATTGTCTTCATACACAAAATTCCACTTATGTTTATTATTCTACCGATTTTATATTGTGATTACTTCTATAGACAGGCCGCAATCGATGAATTTCGTTTGATCAGTGGCGTTACCGTCACGATTGTATCGTCACGTTTAGTTCGATGGCAAAATTTTCATTTCTCTATAACAGGAGCACAAACAATAATATCGAAAAACTAATTTGAAAACTAAAACAAGTATTTTGTTCTTTAACAAAATACTCGTTTTAGTTTTCATGTAAATTTGTGAAAGTTCAAAATTCTGACATCCAGTTGTCAGAACTTTTGTAGCCATAGATTCGTCAATATCGCATGTTTGATTGAACTATTTGAAGATCGTAAAATTTTGAAATGAAAGATTTTGATGACGATCAGTAAATCGCATGAAATTCAATAGTGAAATTTCAAACACGTGCCATTTTTAGTTCCAGTTTCGTTAGAAGAAACGGGAAATTTAACGTAATACTCGGACGACTCGAGATTACTTTCAACCAAAATTGCCCCAGTCACATATTCCAACATTTAAGCATCTCATATAATGGAGCTTTACGTGGAAATTACCAAATGGATATTTCGAACGTTTACGTTTTATTAAGTCATAAATTTTCGATATTATTCGTGATGTTCCGATTTGATAGACCACGAAGTTTATATTTCCACAATAAAGCATTGTTTATACATTTTTCATTTCGGTTATTCAACAATATGGCGCTATTCTTGGATTATTTTAAGCAGTTCTCAAACAATAGTATTAGAATTCAGCGCTTCAAAAACAAAGAGTCTGGAGTTCTAAATTTACCTTTGACGTGTCTTGTTTGGTGTTATATTGAATTGTGTTGGGCATAACTTCCAACTTCCCATGTCTACACGAAAATTGATTATAACTATACCAATTGAAATGCCTAATTTGCATTATTTTATAATAACCCCCAATCTTTTTTATTGACATTTCAATGTAAAACTAGTGTATAAAAACGTCTTAGTTAAAAATGTTTCTATCCCAAATTAATATCGACATTATAACTACATAAATCAAATTAATATCAACCATTCTTATTGCTTTCATCCCAAGTCTCTAATAAAACACAGTGACATTCCATTAAACTTCCCAAATAAAAATAAGAACTTCTAAGCGATAAGAAATCTAAGTATTTCACTCACCAATTCTTCTATCTCGTTATCTCCTAAATCCAACCGTTCCAACTTCGTCAATTGACTGATGGATGCCGGTAGTTCCTTGAGCAAATTCTCCCTCAGTTCTAGCGAGGTTAGAGCGGTCAGGGTGCCAAAATCGGTCGGTAACGACGTCAGTGACATGTCATTCAGACCGAGTACGGTGAGCGACTTCAACTGGCTAAACGCCGGAGGCAGTCGCGGTATTGGATTCGAGCTAAAATCGGCCACTTGAAGGGCCCTGAGAGCGCCGATGCTCTCTGGGATATCAGGAATGTCTGAAAAAAAATCCTTATTTAACAGGATGTAGTTTTTTTAAATTTAGGAAAACAATGTGTCAACAAGAGGAAAATATTTGAAAGTATTCCTCTCTCAACCTCAGCTTACAATGTGTTTCTCGAGTGTTTAATATGCAATTTGGCTTTCGTGTATTCATAACAACTAATAGATGGCGTTGAGGTCTAAGTTACTGATAACACCTTACATCATTACATGATATACTTTCCAACAATTTTCAACTTCACTCCGCAGTAAAAATTATTATGTCCCGAAATACAAATAACGTATTAAATCTTGAATCTTTTATGGCTTTTATGAAATAATAATGAGAAACAGAAAAAAATTTGTATTAACTGAGATGGAATTCTCGCTTAACTCTTGGTGAAACATAGTTAAATATTAAACTAAATAAAACAATTGGCTTAAATGAGAGGTAATAAGAAATACTTGTCTAAAAGTAACTGTATTCGAATAGTTTGGCCTTTTACGGCAATATCAAGAATGATAATTTCTTATTACCTCTCATATTACCGGCTATGACTATGTAATAACCCGATTGTGTCTTTCAATTATATTATTCTGTAGATGAAAATATGTTAGTGTACTGTAAACCACAAACAGAAAACTATTCTCTATAAAGAATTGATTTCCTCAGTGGATTTGAGAGTTTATTGTACTGCATTGAAAATAATTCTATGAATAAACTCAATATTATTATTATTATTATTACTTAAATATGAACTATCACAGAGTTGATTCAGCGTCCATTGAATTCATTAATTGTTCAAAGTTTCACGATTATAAAGGGTGTTGTTTTAGAGGCATAGAACTTCAAGTTGGCATTACTGTTAAAGATGGCGACCGATTTAACAGCTGAGAAGTGATTCATTCTCAGTTTGGTTTGGCAATACATCGTGAATAGACTCACGCCTGAACAACGCTTGCAAATAGTGCAATTTTATTTCGAAAATAATGGTTCTGTGCGGAATACGTATCGAGCACTAATTTTGTTTAGCGATGAAGCGCACTTCTGTTTGAATGGCTACGTCAACAAGCAAAACTGCCGCATTTGGAGTGAAGATAATCCTCAAGTGTATGTCAAAACACCGTTACATCCAGAAAAACTGACTGTTTGGTGCGCTTTATGGGCTGGTGCAATCATTGGTCCGTACTTCTTCAAAAACGATGATGGCCAGAACGTAACAGTCAATGGTGATCGGTATAGAGCCATGATTACTAACTTTTTCATTCCTGAATTGAACAACCATGATGTCCAGGAGCTTTGGTTTCAACAAGACGGCGCAAAATGTCACACAGCTCGTGCCACAATCGATTTATTGAAAGACACGTTTGGTGACCGCCTAATTTCACGTTTTGGACTTGTGAATTGGCCTCCAAGATCTTGTGATTCAACACTGCTAGACTACTTTCTGTAGGAAAATGGGGCTATGTAAAGTCATTGGTCTATGCGTATAAGCCACAAACGCTTGACCATTTGGAAGACAATATTCGCCGTGTTTTTGCCGATATTCGGCCACAAATTTTGGAGAAAGTCATCGAAAATTGGACGTCCAGATTGGATTACATCCTAGCCAGCCATGGTGGTCATATGCCAGAAATCATATTTAAAATGTAATGCCACAAGATTATCTTTGGAATAAAAAAATTCTTGTCAATCGAATCATCCATCGTTGTTTTATTGCAATTTAAAGTTCTATACCTCTAAATAAAACACCCTATATTTCAGACATTTCTTCTGATTTGCCTCCAAGTCGACAATAGAATTATTGTACAAAGTATACTAAATTATATACGCATGTTCCAGTTTATTGCGTCTATTTACAGTCTCATGCAGTAATTGAAGTGTTTCACGGGCTGTATGGCAAGTGGCACCGTCTTGTTCAAACAACATGACCACATCAATAGCATCCAACTTCGGCAAAAAGAACTGTTATCCTGTCGCATTAATGGCAGCAAATTTAAATCTTGCGTTAATTTTAGGACACCTCTATCGATCTGTTCGTCCCCTATAAATACCGAGTTTCGTCCTTTCTTTGAAACTCTGCTACAACCCTCAATCAGTTACCTTTTTAACATAATATTGATACGATTTTAAGCAGACTGTGGTGAATATTTAGGTTCCGAATCATTCGATGATCCGCAACACTGCAATATCGCAATGTACACATTTACAATAGTCTGAATAACTTCGGTGTTCGAGCATATTAGTGGATGACGTAGTTAAATAATGTGTTTTTACCAGATTACACATATGGGAGACCGTAATTATTATTACTCGGTTATTTACGAGCGGAGTAACATACGAATGATCGCACTGACCTCAATTTCGACTCATGACAAATGAAATTTTTAATACAAGGTGAACCGCGAATAGGGGTGACGGAAGGGTGTGAAACTCGAGACCTAAATAATTCACACCACGAGAGAAGAATTTTATTCTACCTAAAAATATACCTACCTACCTCCAAAACCGCATAATGAATCTGATTATTCAAATTGTTTGAAAAAATATTGTGAAATGTTTGTTTCGTGTTAAAATTTTTAATTAAACTTTCATCAAGTTCATGTAAGGTGTTCAAGTTTTCAATTTAAGTAGTGAATTGAAAATGATAGTAATGAAACGTATTTTTATCACTGTCTCATAAGTAGTAGTCATTTTGTATAATACCCGGACAATTTAATTATTTCAATAACTAGTTCCATCTATCTTTCATTAGTTATTATTGGTCATTATTCGAAACGCCCCGGGCAATATATATAATGTTCCATTGACCACTTGGTCCATAACTAACGTGATCATTTTCTGTTTGGTATTAAATGTAAAAGGACTTTGTATTATCAAAAGCACTTACAGAACAATAACATTCTTACTGTTCTTTTTTAAAAAAAAAGTTGATTATAATGAAATAAAAATACTATGCAAAATATTTTTTGAACTGCCTAGTTATTCTTGTATTTATCGGTCGAACAAATTTATTTTGATACATTAGGTGAACATTAGACTTTAAAACAGAATAAGATTGTAGTCATTTTTTATATTCACTTTAACTATCAACATCGATTCCAAAGCTAAAATATGTAACTGGGTTTTTTAATCATTTCATTCGGTTTTTTCTTCGCATCGTAATATATTTACAAAATTAACACCAATCTGAAACAGCGGTGAGGCCATCCTGTAAGCTTATGCCAGTCCTCATATGCTTCGATTTTGCGATATATTTTTAAATCAGCATACATGAGACTATGAACTGCTAGACAGTCTATTGAATCATTTACAGAAATTATGAAGATTCTTCAATTAATTCCTTGCCTTTATGACAATCAATATGAATATGAAATTTCCAATCAATATGCCTCATGTTCTTTTATGTTTCATGGTTTGTTTCATTCGGTAGACTGTAGCACTGTTCACAAATTCTTCATCAATTTCTGCCATTAACTTTCAAAATACGCAATTAACTACGAACTCTGAAAAGAGGAATTTGGTTGGTCTGTTTGTCTTTCTTTCAGTAAACTGAGTATTAATGCAGCTTCAATTGTTGATAGGCTTCAGTCTCAATAAATGAAGACAAACTTTCGATACAGCTTGGTGAAAAATTACCACGATAATGCAAAAAAAGCCTAAATTCTGAGGCGGTATTTGAAAAAGTTTTCTGTTAATTACATTTCTGTTGGAAAATGCTAGAAAAGTGGTTTAGTCGACAAAATTTTCACACCATTTCGAAAAACGGGTCATTTTTGAAATTGAAAAATTGGACGTGTCGTTCGAAAAGGGACGATTACTAAAATTCAGTTAAATGCCAAAGTATACGAGGGAAATTCCAGCGGATATTATAAGGGCGTTCAACTCCATTTTCTGGATACGTCTGTCAGTCTGGCGTCTGCACGCCATTTAAACGTCCTGTCTACCGTCAACTTTTCATATAACATTGTGCGAGCATTCTGGAAGAAAGCAGATACGACAGAATACTAGACTACAAAGTTTGCGTCTCAATAACGAGTATAAGCAGATTGTCGATTCGTGTATAGCCAATACAAAAGGTCTATTTACAGAGACGTCTTCCTGGAAAAAAAATGCGATATTTGCAGAGCATATTATGCGCCGTAGGGCAAGAGTTCAAGGACTCTAGCATTTCTTCCCGTTTCGCATTCGATTTCAGCTGTCGTCCACAAGAATTCGTATCTTGAAATAAAGAGATATGGACTGGTACACATATTTCGATTATCATCAAAATATTGTCCCGATTTCTCCAATTTCTTTTTTAAATTAGATGTTTCACCACAAAAACTGTAGATGTATATATTTTGAATTGAACAACTGAAACTGAAAAATTAATATGATCTTAACTTATTGTTTGGCTTTGGCATTAGAGGTGCTAGCATAAGAATTTATAAGAGGATTAGGTGGGGCATTGCACAAAAAACGTTGAGAAAATCTGTGATCAAATTTTCTTGGAAAGCTATGTGAATGTAAATAGTGTTCTTTTATTTTTTTTTGCTGGTCAATGTAAGTCCCACGACGTCCCAAATGGGGGCTTCGAAAATGTACTCGACACGAGTTCAACCCTTTCTCACTTCCTTATTTTAACCTTTCCACTCGTTTCAGGGAGGGGCACAAGAATTTTAGAAAGGACACGGTGGGACATGGCACAAAAACTTTGAGAAAATCTGTGATCAAAATTTTCTTGGAATGCTATGTGAATGTAAATAGTGTTCTTTTATTTTTTTTTGCTGTCCAACGTAAGTCCCACGAAGCCCCAAATGGGGGCTTCGAAAATGTACTCGACACGAGTTCAACCCTTTCTCACTTCCTTATTTTAACCTTTTCACTCGTTTCAGGGAGGGGCATAAGAATTTTAGAAAGACAAAGGTGAGACATGGCACAAAAACGTTGAGAAAATCTGTGATCAAAATTTTCTTGGAATACTATGTGAATGTAAATACTGTTCTTTTATTTTTTTTGCAGGCCAACGTAAGTCCCACGACGTCCCAAATGGGGCCTTCGAAAATGTTCTCGACACGAGTTCAACCCTTTCTCACTTCCTTATTTTAACCTTTTCACTCGTTTCAGGGAGGGGCACAAGAATTTTAGAAAGGCTAAGGTGGGCCATGGCACAAAAACATTGAAAAGCACTGTTTAGAAAATCTGTGATACATTAAATTCTAAAAAAAATTTCTTGAAATGTTATGTGAATGTAAATACTTTTCTTTCTTAATTTTATTCAAAGCCAAAGTTCCCCACAGGGGGGCTAAATTCGGAAATGGACTCGACATGACTTCAACCCGTTCTCACTTCCTTATTTTAATTAATCTTTTCACCCGTTTCGAGGAGGGCCATAAGAATTTTAGAAACACTAAGGTGGGACATGGCACAAAAACGTTGAAAAGCACTGCTTAGAAAATCTGTGATATATTATATTCTAAAAAAATTTTCTTGAAATTTTATGTGAATGTAAATACTTTTCTTTCATAACTTTATTTAAAGCCGAAGTTCCCCACAGGGGGGCTAAATTCGAAAATGGACTCAACATGACTACAACCCGTTCTCACTTCCTTATTCTAATCTTTTCACCCGTTTCGGGAGGGGCATAAGAATTTTAGAAAGGCTAAGGTGGGACATGGAACAAAAAAAGTTGGGAAACGTTAATCTTCAATACGTTATATTTCAAAAAAATGTTATGTGAATGTGAATACTGTTCCTTTTATTATTCTATTTTTGATAGTTCCTTGTTAAATATAGTTATTATTGTTATTTTCAAACAAAATCTCAGCCGAGATTCGAACCCAGCACGTCATCGCAACAAGTAATACATTGACCTATAACGCCCAAAGCAGATAATACACATGTGTATTAAAAATGTGGGTGCGAACGACCATTCATCGAGATAATGAATGATAAAATGAGGACAGGCGGCGACATTTTCTCACCTTGAGTCATCATCTTGCTCAATTATTATTTCATCACGTATCTAATAACAACGTCGCATTGAATTGGAATAATTTTAAGTATCTCCTATACCTTATACACAACTACTACATAATAGAGCACGTATCGATAGCTAACGTGAATATTGTTAGATCAATAATAGTTGAAAATATGTTTATGGTCACTTTATGTAACATAATCCACTCGGTGTGTTTGCTAATGAATGTAATTTTTCATTTTTAACGAGAAATATTTATTTATTCATCAATATTTACTTTGCCCCTTCACAGTAACCCCTCAGATAAATACACTGGACCAAAGCTTCTTTCGATATTTCAAGTAATGAAAATGAGTATTTTTTGGTAAAGCCTTCAGCTCATCTAGCAATGCGTTCTTTAGGTCCTCAATCGATGCGAAACGCCCTTCTTTCCTAAGTTCCTTGATTCCGGAGCAGTATAATGTCATAGGGGGCTAAATCCGGTGACTACGGTGGCTGTGGCATGATTACGCTGTAGGTCTTCGACAAAAACTAGGAATTTGGGAACAAGCTTTGCCGACACTCGTCTCACGCCCAAAATATCCGTTGAAATTGCTTGCCACGAAGGAAATTAAATACTGATATCATCAGCAACTCGGTCATGGTAATTCGACGATTCCCAAACACTATTTTCTTCACTTCTTCAACGTTCTCATCAGTTGATGACGTGCTGAGGCGTCAAGAGAGGAGGTTTGTCATCGGTGTCTTCTTGGCCTTCTTGGAAGAGTTTATAACACTCGTTAACATTTCCTTTACATAAAGCAGACTCACCATATACAACTATTAACATTCCGAGGGTTCTATAGCACTTGATTTCATTTTTCACACAAAATTTAAAGTAAACTCTTTGATCCATGTTTTTCGAAACATGTAGAAAATTGCCAAGCATGTAAAGCATTTCTAACCTCAATGTATCTCATAAACAAACAAAAAATGCTATACATTTGAAATGTTCGACAGATGTCCAAGACGAGTGTACCAAAATAATAACAAAAATCGAAGATCGAACGAAGGTAGCCCGCCGAATTGGAAAAGTCATACTACTTTTGATATTCCCCGTATAAACACGATGTGGATAAAAACTATATCAAATGCGCAATAAATTGGATTACAAATATTTTATGATAAAACCCAATACATGAAAAGACAACCAAAAAGAAGCAGAAATTATATAGTCCACAGTATTGAACCCCATCGCCAACGAACAAAGAATTACCAAGCTCCAAAGGACCTACAAACGAACACGGTCGTTTAATAAGAAGTGCATTTCGACATGGTCAAAATAAAAGCTTCATAGCACAACGATTCTTCCAGAAGCAATCTACGCAGCCGAAATAATAAAGATTGACGGTCATCGAAAAATGAGAGAAATAGAAAAACACGAACGAAAAATTCTCAGAAAGATTTCCGTAACAATCAATAGAAACGGCATTTCAAGAAATCGTAAAAAACTGTATTAAAAGACAAATATAATAACGGAATAAATCAGAAAAGGAATAGGATTTACATATCGATTAGTATGAATAATTTGGAATGGATATAAATTAAAACGTTATTTGCTTTTTCGACTTTCACAAGGCCTTCTTGTAGAGTGCAACCCTTAAAACTATCTCCCTCGATCATCTCGATTCTAATATCTTGAAATGGATTATAAAAACTAACATTTCTTTTGCCGGTTTATTACATTTTACGTCGACAATTGTCCCATCTTTTTTTCTATGGATCGGTGATTTATGTACAATCATCGTTCCATGTCCTATTACGGTAAATGTCCGATGACACGTACCTCCGATCTTTCTAAAGAACCGGTCCTCCAAGTACCGCGCAAATTCCTACAAGATGCCATCGTCATAACCCGCGATTCTTTCTCGAAACCATCCGAACGGTGCAGTCGTAAATACCTTATTCTGCGGAGGAGCCGCGACAGCAGGAGCAGCAGCGTCGTCGGGTGGGCGTTAGCAGCGGTGCCAACGGTGGAACGCATACGCGACAACCGAGTTCTTTAAACTCTTTACCGGAGTCCAACCTTCACCTTCCGCGGAGAAGCAAGGTCGCGCGGCATTGTGAAGACACTTCCCCAAGTAATTGTCAAAATAATACGAAAAATTTACGTTTCTGCAGAACGAAATTCAAAAAACACCAGTCGAAATACAAACAAAAAATAAATTTCCAGGATTTTTTCGAATATATCCCCAAGGTCTCCACAATATATATTGCTACTTTTCTTCTGATACTAATATTTCTCAATCCCTCCACAGGGGGACATTTATCAGGTGGATGAACATTGATTACAAATATTAAAAAATAACCTTTAATACTACTAGAACCATCGAATAAATATCGAACAGATAAAGAACAAAAAACATTCACACGGGACTAACATTGCGAAAAATTGAAAATCAAGAATCTACTCAGTTAAAACCTTTTATAATAACTGAAAATTGAATTCTCGCTTAACTCTTGTTGAAACATAATTAAATATTAAATTAAATTAAACACTTGGCTTAATGTTTCACGATTATATTTATACGAGCTCATTTTCGAGACTAAAAGTCTTGAAAATAAGCTCATGCTCCAAACATGTTGACTATTTAATTTAATTGTTAAATATAAATGTGAATCATTGAGCCTAGTGTTCAATTGAATTTAATATAAAACCTTTTAATTACGTAAGAAAATTTCTGAAAAACTAACATTTCTTTAAAATTAGCAAAGCAGGTAACTTACAAGACAATCTACAAAAAAGCTGTATAAAATTTTGCGTTGCAAATGGAATAAAGTGCTTAAAATGTTGGCTGTGGCATTCGCCAAGTCTACTTTGTCTCAAAAAAGTGTTTATAATTCGTACAAGCGCTTCACAGAAAGCCGAGAAGTCCTGGAGTTGCAATCACGTCAACAACTTAAGAAAACATCGAAACAGTGAAGAAAATGGTTTTAGAAAATCGTCGAATCAATATTGAGGAGTTGCAGATGGTGTTGGCATATAAATCGGATCATGCTATGCAATTTTCTCGGATGTTTTGGCATGTAACTGTGCCCAAAAACTGTGTTCTAAAATGGCTAGTTTGAGCAAAAACAACGACGTATTAGTATCGCTCAGGAGTTGTTAAACGACGTCAACCGCTATTCAGATATGACGTCGAAATCAAGGCGCAATCGTCCCAATGGGAGGAAGACCCAAGACCGAAAAAAGCACGCCAAGTGCGATCAAATGTGAAGGTTTTGCTCAGTGTTTTTCTAGATTACAACGGCGTGGTGCGCCAATAGTTCTTGCCAACAAGTCGTACGGTTAATAAGGAATATTACAAAGTTATGCAACGTTTGCGTGAAGCAATACGGTTGAAACGATCGGAATTGTGGAAAAAAATCATGAATTATGGGATTCTTTGTTCGGGATTTTTTGGCCAAACACAACACCGTAATGAGGCTCCTTGCGACCTTCTCCTAATCCCAAAACTGAAGAGAGCAATGAAAGAAATCGAATAACGAGCTAATGGTCATACCTAAAAGCGCATTTTAGAAGTACTTCGGAGATTGGAAGAAGCGCTGGCATAAGTGCATTAATAATTCAAAATTCCCCCTTTCTTTTGAACAAACCTCGAATACGTAACTTTTAAAACTCTTAATTGTTTTTTGTGTTAAGAATACGAGCAGTGCAGAAAGAGGGATTCATCTTGATGTTATCGAAAAATTCCCAATTAAGACAAGTACATTTCGATTAACTCGAACAAAGCATCGATAGTTCCGTAAGGTGTCAATAGATTTGCATCAGTTTCCTGGGAAGCCACCATTTCATTCAGTTCATAATCAGGAATCCAGACCGATACCACGAAATGACGATAATTAGAACAATTAGTTACCTCGTCGACCAGTTTAATTTACGCCTGTGATGTTCGATAATAAACTAGTTGTTTATAGTCGGCAACGAATCCAATTATTATTCCCCGATACTGGATCGCTGACGTTTTTCGTCTGACCAGTTCGCGTTACAAACAGTATCGATAATAATTGTAAATCATTTATTCGGATGGAAGGGCCTTGAACGGGAATTACGATCGTTAAACGTATATAGAGCTACTAGGCGAGTTTATTTTCGAACTTTCAGTTTTTACATCGTCGTTTCGATGCTGGTTAGATAGCAACGGTAATCACTGTTATTATACGGAGGCACTTTTCTTCTTTTCGAAGATGATTTCCTGCATCTTAGCCAGATAACTGTATAATCATAATAAACTTTTTTCATAATAAAATCTTTTCTTAGTATCCATTTTCTATCTAAAGTCATATTTTGAATCTCAGGAGCTGAATGAAAGATAAAGTAGAACAATTTATAATGTTTATTATGTGAGATGTAGTGCAACTGATGTTTTAGTATTGTAAATAATCTTATATTTATTCACGTATCTTTTGTATGTAGATTTTGTGGTAGAATAGTTTCATAAATTGTAAAATGGCATGTCCGTATGATTAAATAAATAAATAAATAAATAAATAATCGAACATCGCTTATTTATAATCGTACACGGTGTTCTGATAATGCATCTAGGTAATTTAATTTACCTTGGGTAAATTCATCATCAGAATCTACTTCGTCTCCATCTAATTCTATATCTTCAAATGAGGGTTTTTCCTCTTCAGCACCTCCTAAACATTTTTTCCATCATTCAATCTCGCATTTTTTTTTATCATTTCTTCAAAGTCATCTCTACCACCCATTTCACCAAATCCTTCGTCATCAAATTCATCCTCATCATTCCATTTATTGAAATCACATTTTAACCAGTGGTATTTCTTTTTATCCTCAGTCAAAGAAGGCCAGTATGGTTCTTCTGCGTTGTCTTTGGCAAGAAGAATTTCAATACATCTGCCTCTTGGAAAACTTTTGCCTTTTCCTGAATCTATTTCTTCATTTAGGCGAATTGTGAATTCATATGTTTTGTTTTCTACACCGCCAGTAGTTTTGAAGTAAACAGAATCCTTTCCAACTTTACTTCAGGGTCCTTGACATCTTCTAAGTTAATGGTGAGTTATTCCTTCTTATATTTAACTGACGAGCTTCGCGCCCACATAACAGCAGGCGCTAGACTTTGTTCGGCCATTTTTTTCGAATGTAAATTAAAACAAACCACCGATGTTAACTTACGTGAAGTTGACTACTAAAGTATCACAGGATAAACCCTAATGACAAAACGGAGAAGCCTGCTACTGCAGACAACCAACTAAAAACAAGATAAAAAAGTACACAAAGGAGATAACAAGGAATTTCTGAGAGAAAAATACCTACTAAACTTACTAAAACACGCTATTATGATTCGTATATTGATAATTATGTAGATCTTGGTTTCAAGAAACTTGCCTTAATATCAGATACAAACCAGTTAAATATATCCAGTTTACCCCCCAAATTATTGCACTGTTTCCTCATCGTCTTCAATGGAGAAAATAACAGGACATTAGTTCCAGTTGTTGGAAGGTAGAACGTGAATTCGCTTCTAGAGGAGACTCCAGGTAAAATACCTCAAGTTTATGCATTAACTCCTACATTCCACTCTATTGGTAATTATTTAATGCGAGAAAGCTATTGCATAGCAATGGAGGACGGTCTAAATTATGAACTAGTGTTGTCCTGGTTCAGGTCTAAGGGCCGTCGTCGGTTGGAATTTCTTCCTAACTATCGAGTAACTAACTATCTTCCTACTTTCGCTATCACGAGTGGCGAGCTTCTCAGAGGTCGTTCCATTTCTGATTCTTGAAGTAGACAACTGGAAGTAGTTTACTCCTTCCAGGACAACACTAGTTCAACGACTGGCCGCGAAAGCCTTAACCAATTGGTCTAAATTATGTTAACTTGTCACTAGCTTATGATGTAGGCGTACAGGTGAATATGTTCCATCGATTCCAAAGCTCAAGAGCTTCAGGAACTTCCGTTGAATAGACTCCAGACTACCGATATGTAACTGATAACCAGGATTCCAAACTGTTGACTCATATTCAAGTTTAGATATTACGAAAGCAGAATACAATGCTTCGAACTTTTATATATAAAAAATTCTTTAATAATACAAACAATTAAACCATATCGCTAGTTACCAGCGGTAACTATAGCATGGATATGTGATACAAAAGTCAATTGAGGATCAAATGTTACCCCAAGGTCTTCCCAAAATATTTTTACCAAACGACATAACATGACATTTGGAGATGAAGAGTTATCTGTTAAGATTACACTAATTTACAACATTACGACCAGTTGGGAGAGAAATCGAGGAGTGTGTACCGCGCATTCGATCTATTTTTTCATTTTGAATGTTACTATCCAAATGCTTTGCTAGTAATTGAGTTCATAAACCAAAGCTCAATTTGCTATCTAATATATGAAAATTGGTGGATTGGTCGAGGTGAACCAAAAGCATGACATACTCAATCTCCAGAATTACAACTGCATTATTCTATAGATTTTCTCTAAAGTCGTTAGTCATTATCAGGTAACAATTTATATGTGTTCGACAACGTCACGTGGTGGAACAATATGGTATAATCTGTCTTAGCTTGAAAAAATAATTATCATAAAAGTAGGCCTGTTTCTTACCCTTATACCCCTTATTCAAAAACTTTGATGGTTGTAACCTTCTAGATTGTAATTATTCCTAATAAATTCACAAGTTTGCCGGTCTACGTGACTTAGACGGAAAAACATTCGACAATGGTGCGGTGGAACTCGGGTTCGAGCCCCGGTAAAGGCGTGGCAGTATGTATTTGTCTATGATATGTCTGTGTAGTTTAAAGATGATGTATTATGCTGGGTAATGTGCATTGATTACAAGCCCAATGGCCGTTCGGAACCTGCGTTAAACTGTAGGTCCACTGAATAAAAAAAAAGATTAAAAAAATTACAAGAGAATTTTTTTAAATTCATTGGACCTACAGTTTAACGCCAGTTCCGAACGGCCATTGGGCTTGTATTACAAGAGAATAATACCATAACCTAGATTCTTTGAATTTATTTGACGAGTACGAGCTAATGATACATGTCAGAAAAATGATAATAAATAAATCCTAATAACAAACAATAAACGGAATACAAGTCATAAAATGAGTCAGTTTTATGCGAAATACGTATTTTATGAAAATGTAATCATACGAAGCGAATTCTGTAATTCTCAAAATTTTTCATGTAAATTAGGTAGCAAACACATTTTATCGTTAATTGAAATCTTTCAAAACCGCGTTAAAATTAGCACGAACTGTGCATCAAAGCTATTATACGAGATTGATTGAAAGTGAAACCTCTTACTCTTGATGTAAAATGGTTCATACCTATAAATAGTTTATTTCATCTCAAGAGATCGGATGATTCAGTTTATAAAAACTCGACAAACAACTATTCGATAATATACGAGGGGTGATCAAAAAGTTAGGTCGCTTTTCGAATTTTGCCAGCTACTTCCGTTCGATCTTCGATTTTTTTGTTATTTAGTGCTCTTGCACCTACCTGAAACGTGTCAATTGTATAGCAATTGTAATAGCATTACAGCAGATTGTTTTTCAACACTGGTCCATTTATTTAAAGCCCTAATGAGAAGCAAACTTGAGTATGGCTGTCTTGTTTGGCGACCAATATATAATTGTCACATAAACCGCCTGGAGGCACTGTAGAAGAAGTTCTTGAAATCGCTCTCATTTCGAGAGGATGGTGTATATCCACCTAGAGGTTGTAATCACGCCTGTTTGCTGGCGAGGTTTGACATTAGGAGCCTCCACACCCGAAGAAGTATGAATGCATTGAAATTTTTATTTAATTCGCTCTATGCTAATGTCGACTGTCCTGAGTTTCTGGGTAGACTTAATTTCTTCGTTCCTCAGAGGTGTACTAGAATAAGCCAGAAATTTTACTCAAAAAACCAAAGAACCAATCTTCTCTCGCAATCACCGCTTAGCTTTGCATGTTCTACTGCAAACCAGGAATCAAGCTGCTGTTATTTGCACTGGGACTCACTTGTTTCTATCATTAATGTATATTTAAATCTTAACCAATAAGGTAACTTGATTTTTACTGATTTGTGTTCTGAGAGATTTGTTTTCTTGATTATTATTATGATTGAATATTTTGTTATTGACATTATAGATTTAGATTATGTTTTCTTAATCAATTAAAGAATAATTATTAGATTATTTTTATTTATGATTTCATTATGTTTTTTATTATTGTAATTATTTTTCAATATAGTATATCTATGCTGTTATTGATATTTTTAGTCACTATATTTTTATTCATTATGTATTTTCTTGTAATTTGATAGTTACCTGTTATAAATGGAAATATATGCTTATCATTATTATTTTATTTGTATTGACCGGATTTAGCATCTCGGATTTTTTCCGGTTCCAGAAACTCAAGACACCTACAGAAAGATACCGTTTTGCAACGAGTAGGGCAAAAAGAACGCGCTGGATGATCTGAAGACTAGATATATCAAAAAGTGCCAATTAAAAAAGCTTTGAGAATGGGAAAAACGGTTGGCAAAAGTCTATTTTATCTGAGGAGGGTTTCCTTGAAAGGGGCACAATAAATAGTAATTAATAACTAAAAAAATTTTCATAAATAAATTTCAGAAGTCACATCACTTTTTGACCACACCACGTACTAAAGTAACATAGTAAACGTATTCTTAAACATCTTCGAATACGAACCCTATTTGGATGTGCCTTTTAGTTATTCTAAAATGTACAAAATTTTAGAAGAACGAAAAGGATCCAAAATAATTTCGAAATTATAAAAAATGAAGAAAGAAGCCGATTCGGAACGATTTTTCCAATTTGGCGATTAGGAATTGTAATTTCAATTAATTTATCGATGTATTTATAATAATTATTTGTCTGAATAATATATCTAATATGAGTTTGGAATTTATCTAATCGTAAATAGTTGCTTTATCTTGAAGTGAAAGGGAATTCACAACAACTAACTGCAAAAGTAAAAACCAAAACACGATTATCTCCGGTTAAAAATACGATTAAACTTGATAATACGCGGTTTGTTGGTTTCTACGTACAACAAATTCATGAGGAATATTACGACAAAACAGGATGAATCACAAAACAATTTTCGCATTATCTGAACTCAAATACATTCGCAACGTATTACTAGTCATGCTCTGAAAAAATGTTGCAATTAAGAAATTTTCGTCAATTGAGTTAGCTGAATAATTATTACAAGGTAAGTTATACAAAAAATACATATATAACACAAAAGCTAATCTTTAGTTCAAAACGACTTCTAGATATTGCCAATAATCGGTAAGTACACTTATGTATATATAAGCAACATGTCACACAGCTCGTGCCACAACCGATTTATTGAAATACACGTTTGGTGACCGCCTAATTTCACGTTTTGGACCTGTGAATTGGCCTCCAAGATCTTGTGATTTAAAACCGCTAGACTACTTTCTGTGGGGCTATGTAAAGTCATTGGTCTATGCGGATAAGCCACAAACGCTTGACCATTTGGAAGGCAATATTCGCCGTGTTATTCCCGATATTGCCATCGAAAATTGGACGTCCAGATTGGACTACATCCGAGCCAGCCGTGGCGGTCATATGCCAGAAATCATATTTAAAAAGTAATGCCACAAGATTATCTTTCGAATCAAAAAAATGTTTGTCAATCGAATGATCCATCGTTGTTAAATCTGACAGTTTTTACATGCAAGTTCGTAGGTTTTACAAATTTAAAAACAGTTTATTTTATGCAGGATTAATTGAATACAATAAACCGCCTATCTCTATGAATAATGTAAGTAGCCTCAAGGTATTTAAGCGTAAACTAGCTGATTTCATTTCAGACAATAATAAATGAGAATCAAACGTACTGTTGACTGATAACATAGGTAAATGAATTCTCTAAAAGTTCAATTAACAAATAAATATGAACTCTACAAGCTTCTCAATAAATATCATTATTATTACTTCAAAAAATGAATCAATATATTACGTTTCTAATTCTCTTTATTTCAAATATGAGAAATTCCTTTTTTGTTCACTTATTCCTCACGTAAAAATATGTGAGAAAGATTTTTTGAGTATAAGGATAACAAATACTACTCTAATAAAAATTCAAAATTCGACAGAAATACGATAGAGCAGTTTTTAACTTTACCTTCGTTTGAAAATCCTGAAAAAATAGCCGTTATATTAGACTTTGTTCCTCTATAAGAACGTATGGGGTACTTTGTACGAGACACCTTCTTCAAATCCATCGTAGTTCACGACTTATCATCACTTAATTCTATTTGTTGAATTATTTCAAACGATTCGCATTTTTTCGTGAAAACAGTGGTAAACGACTGCGTTTTCACCACGAAAATAAAACTGATGGCCGATACGCGAATGACACAGTTATGTGATTATTACAGATGAAACCCTAGAATACTTCCTGCAAGGGTAAAACGATATTTTACGGAAGGATAAGTTTTCTATTTCACGTATTGAGGTATACGTGGTCGCTCTGTTTAGTCAACCAAAAAAGTATCCTGTTGCTTACGATATCCTATTTTATATTTCGATGGAGAGGAAATAGATTGTGGAATTAAAAGACGAAGAAAACTATATCTATAATAGACTGTTCGATTTTATTTCAACTAGCTGAAACGTAACAAGCTCAACTTAATTCATGATTTTAATCAACGTAATAGAATAAATACAATTTAGAATTTTCGATAATTCATAATAAAGTATATTTAACACGTGTAAAAAAAAAAAAAATTGAATAAAAATACAAGTGTAAAAACACAGAAAATATAAATAAAAAACAATTTACACTTTCGTGATTTTTAGCTCATCTCCTAACAGCCACAAAGATTTTTTCATAAATTCCTCATTTCCAATTTTGTGGTACAAATGACAGGTTGGCTTAATGATCTGAATTGATTAAGGACATCAAAAATTAATTGATAAAAATTAATTAAAGTTACACCATTCATAACTGGAGAACGGCTGGACTGATTTTTATGCTTTTTGGTATGAAGAAATGATAATAATTTTCGAATCGATATATTTATCCGTATTTCAAGTCGGGTATTTTTCATGTATTCTGTGATTCTGTTTATTTCACTTGATTACTTCCGTTATTTCAGGAGTTAACAATAGTTAATAAGACGATTCTAACAAACTAAAATTGATTCAAATCGGCCCAGCCGTCAATAATATACGATTTGAATAATCCGTTTTATATATAGAAGATAAATTGAAGGAGAAAAGATTACTGCTCTCGCTTTTTAACAAGTGTCAGTGATGAGTTGTTACTCCACTTTCATCTGCAATCAAAACGACCTTTCTCATTGATTTCGGACGACCAAGACTGTGAATATTTCACCGCTCTATGTGAACGCTTCGGCTGGTCGAAGTAAATGCTTTTTAACAATAGATTTTTTAAATAATAAATATCATAAATTATGCAGATCCTGATCTTGAGAATCTTGCCTTAATATCGGAAACAGAAGAGTTTAATATATCCAGTTTGGGCCCCAAAATATTGCACTGTCTCCACATCGTGTGCAATGGAGTCCATTTAAATGTCTCTAAAGAGTTTGTCTTTAAAGACAGCAAGTAGATTTCCCTGTTGGAAGGCAGAAGGTGAATTCGCTTCTGGGCGAGACAGTAGGTACAATAAACTTTAGCTTATTGCACCTGGATATAGCAATAAACATAGCAATTCCTTTTCGCACTGAGGGTGTCCAGATGATGTCGAGTTATCAGTAGTTTCCAGCCTATCGATATGTAATTATTGACTCGTATTCAATATATTATGTTGTAATAATTGATGTCAATATTTATTCACCTCAAACTCACCATTTCATACTAATAAAGTATTTTCTTCACTTTATTAGATATTTTTCCGATTGCTCTATCGTTTAACCTGAACTATTTCTACTAACAGATCCTTATATATGTCTTTTTCTCGAACAGAATATCTCAAAAATTTAATTCAGAATTCTACATACTAATATGTTTCAGTGTGCTACTGTACTCGGAAAACTTTCCTAAAAATACTGGAAACGCACTCTCTAGATCCGAAACGCCTTTCGAGTAGATATTTTCCAGATGCGCCTCTTATTGTGCGTTCCACGGAGCCAATATGGCATTTCGTATGTGCTGTAATAAAAGAACCCTTCCCGTTTGAAGACGCAGTCTCGACAAACAGATGCTATGGTCGAAAGGTGTTGCTTACTCGGTTTCTTTCTCGATATGTGGTATATACTGCTTCACGGAGTATATACAAAGCTTGCAGAGTTGATGAAAATCAAGATTTTCTTTTAAATCATAATAGTCAAATTATAATTTGATTTGAGAGAATGTGTACATGGTCCTTCGAGTCGGATTCATTAGTGAATAACACAAAGTCAGTACAGACAACTCGTAAAACAGTATAGAGACCACTTACTGAGTTTTAGTCAACAACAAAAGCAGTAGTTACAAATAGATGTAGATGAGAAAAACGAACGAAGACTCTTGAATCCCCCATTTGGTTTATGGAGTCTACGTTCAATAGAATTGCCAATAACTAATTGTGACATTCACTTTGACTCCATAGAAGTTATTATTAGGAGTTATGTGAACAAGGGAAATTGACTAAAATGATTTACATTGAGTTCTTTGTAATACTTCATTAAATGTTATTATTCAGGTATTAGTTCTTATTTTAGTTTTTTTAGATTAGATTGAGCTCTTTGTTATATCTCTTTCATTTTAGTTATTTAGTTAGTATTCAACATTATGTTATTATTTTCTGTAATTGGGTAGTATACCTGTTGAGAATGAAAAATTATTATTATTGAAAACTGAACATTTGTTCCCTCAGAACTTTTCGTATTGGTAGATTTAATCATTGCGATTTTTTATTCGTTACGCAAATCGTACTCGCTCTCAAAACCTTTTCTTCCGTTCACAAAACTTGGAAAATTTTCTACTTTTTCTACGATTTTCAATAAGACATTTCCTTGATTTCAATTTAAAAAACTGCCTGTTTTACTGTGACGGCTTTGGCAGGAAATGCTAATTCTTCTCCGTAAACCGAACTGTTGAACTCGGTCTCGTCTAGTTTCGCAATTTAATGCGGGGCCTCGAATCGGAATAATCCGGCAAAAATGCAACGTACCGAACCCGTGTAACCGGATTCAAGTGAAAGAATCTCGCCGCTTCGATATAAAATTTGTGGGATGGTTTTAGCTTTTCGAGATATTTGTTGAATCCCTAGGTACTGAGTCAGCGTAAAGTTAATTAAAACTGCATGGAATATGTTATTTATAGGGATATCTATCACAGCGGTGTTCTAGTTACTAAATCAAATGTCACAAGCCCCATGACATCAGCTGCATTCGAAATGAGAGAATTTAAAGAGACTGACCTCTACAATAGAAGTCGTAAAGACCATTTTTCTATATGAGGATGATTGTCAAATATTTTATCCATTTCTAAGATTTCCGATACAACTAGTAGAATAATTTACATCAGAAGTGGGATCCAGGTAAACATATGTCTCTTATAAATGTGCGAAAAATGAAACACAATGCATCAATTTTTTCGAAATTGTCTACAATAGTGAAAAATGTTTGACAAAAATTTATTAGGACAGAACTATTGCAGATACATGAAAGAAATAGAAGTTTTAAAATGATTCTCTTTCTGTTTATTTAATCCACCGTAGTTATTTTCGATTATTTTTTCTCTATATACACACGTGTTACGAATGCTCCAAAATTTTCGATCTCTACTTATTTACTTAGTTATTGGAATAAATTATATATCAAATAACTGTCAACAACTTAAATCAATATATCTGTGTTCAATGCAACGCCACAATAGACCAAATAAGTACCAATTTATATTCGCTATCAATCAACAATTTAATTGTTATTTAAAGACCTCGAGTATTTATTACATTCCTTTTAGACTAGTACAGAATTCGCAAATGCAGTCAAGAATACAAATCGGCCTCATCTAGCTTAGTAAATACTAGTGCGGGTAGATCAATATTAAAAATGAATTCCATAGTGCGGATAGATCAATAATAAAAATTAATTCATATGAAATATAGATCCACAAAACCGTCTAAGTCGGCCATGTAGCCAGATCATTAAAACTATATGAGTCGTGTATGTAGCCACATCATTGAAAATATATGTAGGGAAGTTTACGATGAAGATGCAGCTCTTCGATATGTGTAGTCTTTAAATATGCTGATAAAATGTTATCCATATTGTTTTATTACTGTTACCTATACTTATAAATTCATTCAACATAACCTATATCTAGCATGTAACAGATCAACCAACCTAATAACAAATCAAGACAAGAAAAGTACATAATGAGGATTTCTATGGAAAGACATTTGATCAATGTAGACAATTGTGGTACTCTACAAGCAAATTATCGATTGAGAATCGAAGAAACTTTTATAGCTGTGTTATCTTCATAACGGGTGTTTTTTTTTAGAAGTATAGAACTTTAAGTTGGCATTACTGTTGAAGATGGCGACCGATTTAACAGCTGACAAGTGATTTATTCTCAGTTTGGTTTGGCAATTCATCATGAATAGACTCACGCTTGAACAACGCTTGCAAATAGTGAAATTTTATTTCGAAAATAATGGTTCTGTGCGGAATACGTATCGCGCACTACGTCCATTTTATCGTAGGCAAAATCGTCCATCAGAGCAGTTAATTCGATTAACCATGGAACGTTTTCGCACCACGTTTACTCTTATTGATAACTCGCATCCCCAGAGACGCCGTACAGAAGAAGCTATTGCTACTGTACAGCGTAGCATTGAGGAAGACCCGAATGAGTCCATCCGCCATCGAGCACAGGAATTGGATCTGTGTGCATCCACTTTATGGAAGATAATTGGACGTCCAGATTGGACTACATCTGAGCCAGCCGTGGCGGTCATATGCCAGAAATCATATTTAAAATGTAATGCCACAAGATTATCTTTGGAATAAAAAAAATTCTTGTCAATCGAATGATCCATCGTTGTTTTATTGCAATTTAGAGTTCTATACCTCTAAAAAAAAACACCCTATATAAAAAATAAATTATTTACTCAACAGTAGCAATTAAAACAGAAGTTAAACTATTACTTTGAAAGTAACAGTTAAACAGAAGATCAACTCTTACTTCGAAAGTAACAGCTCAACAGAAGTATAACTGTTACTGTGAAAGTAACAGTTAAACTATCTTCTTAGTTCACCGTCTAGATGTACGAACACTCCCATAAATGTCGTAGATAGAAAATCAAATGCTGAAATCGATAAAATAAATGAGTTCCACGAACTGGCTACGTGCTTTTACTGAGTACGGAAAAGCAGTACATAAAAGCCCGCAATCATAATATATTAAGAAACGATTTGTAGCTCCGGACGGACTCCCAGATTGGCGAAGGCCGTTAGTATTCCAGCAAATTATCAGGAATTACGCCGCGGTACACGTAGATTATGCCTGGTGGAATGAGTAATATTTAATAAATTACTACACATATTACATTTTTCATTACATCGAAATAGCTATCGAGAACACTGCACGAGTGCCTTCAATGTATTGGATATTCGTACTCTTACAAGAGTACCAAACCCTTTAGAAACTTTTTGCCCGTAAAGGTCTAAAACTTGAAACAATTATTAATATTCCCTTCAGTTTATATACGTCCTTTGACAAAGCTTTGATGTTCACGACACGATTTCAAGCAGATGCTATATACGTTAAAAATCATCAATTTACCACTAAAACTATTCGTATATAAAATTGTAGGTAACAAAACTGACCCTTAACAAACTCCAGAGTTCTCAACTGTAACGTGAAATGAAGGTAACTTATTCGATGTCAAATGGGGGACAAGTAGAAACCTGTTTGTCATTCTTATGGTCTCAAAAACACCTATATTTAAACTGACACCACTTAATGTTCTATCTGGGAGTTTTTTATTAGCTATTTCTCTGTTCTTATCGTCTCAAATTAGCTAGTTTGTTTACACACTTGTCCACTTAATTATCTACAGGTTTCAGAGATATTGACTTTCCTTTGCAAGAAGAAATTTTATGTAGGTACAGAAAAATACATCGGAAACGGATTATTTTACTCGGATTTAGATGAAATTATACTCATCAGTGTCGCTTTAAAATGAAGCTAAAAGCGAACGTCATAATAAACACGACTACATCGATTCGAATGAACCTGCTTGCGTTTCCTTCCGGCAACCATTATTTTCGATACAGTGGATGATTTTAAACGGATGCTTTTCACTAGAAAACTATTCGGACAAAGACTACGTAGTTTAACGTGTATTTGTGCAGGGTGGTTGAGTCAATTTAAAAGGGCCAAAGTTATGTCGTACTTCGAGTTTCATATAGAAATTGAACTACGTTTTATTTCAAGAATCTGAAGAATCCGAGTCGTTAACCGAAAGTAGTGATAACTACAATGAATCACGTTCTTTCGTCAAAAACCATTTCAAAACAAGTCTACACGCATATGTTGAACAGAGGTATAACTTATGTGAATTCTATAAATCAGATTAGCTGGGTTCGAATCAGGTCATTTATGTATGTCTATTTATCGGTTCATCATTTTATTAATTGATATTAATTGAAGAAAAATTATAGGTTATGTGCAAGATTACGAATATATTTCCAAATCATGCAATAAAGCGCTGTCAACTTATATCTATCAGTAAATAAAGTGTTCAAGTACCCATCATAAAATGTTTGTAAGTCCTATGACAGTGAAGTCAAGTATTCACATCCCTCGCCGATATGATCGGGGTATTCTTAAATTCTAGGAGTCAAACACGTACTTTATGCCACCTTGACAATATATTTACGATTTTTGGCAAAACCTAGGAACAAATAAAATGATTTATAATACCTGCAAATTCCAAGTAACTAATCCACAACTATAAAACTCACACAGTCAATACCCTAAGAAACATGTTGACTTTTTTCCAAGAAAATAAATTATATTGAGAGGCTACAAAGACCAAGGGACCTCTTATCTGCTTTTCAAATGCTTCTGATAACTATTTGCATTTTCATTTGCAGTTTTATTGTCAATGGAATATTCGTTTTCGTTTTTCTGGTTTTTAACAATAAAAAAATTGTAACTCAAATTATATCAAGATTAAAATCAATAATTATAAAAACATACAAATACAAATATATAAAAGTAGTATTAATCCAGCATTTGATGAAGAAGTAGTACTTCGAAACGTCGTCATGCGTATTTGTATTAAATTATGAGAAAATTCTAAATATTGTTTCATTATAAAAATATAACTTTGTCTGTCAAAATTGGATGGTTTCCAAAGATACACAAGAATAAAGATTAACGAAAGTAAATAAGATATTTCTTATATTAATTTATTTTTAGTCCAGGATCCCTGGAGCATTTTGGAACTTGATTACTATCAAGCAAATTTTCCGTGAGTAGCTTCATTTTGATGAGACACCCAAGAATTTTCTGTACCAAACTCCGGTTGTGGTAGCTAACAGAGGTAGCAAGCATGAAATGTGTTGATTTGATCATTCTGAAAATATGTAGTAACACCCAATTTTTTTTTTGTTTAGTCTCAAGATAATTATCTAAATTATTCGAAAAAATATTTGCCCTACAAAATCTTCGCTTCATCAGAGAGTCCCCTTTTTTGAACTTGTATTATATTGACGATTACTAACCAGCTGATTTTTGTTTTACAAATAGGAAAGCGAAAAAATTACAATTCTTGACGGATTAGTGAATCATACTTGTTATCTTGTAAGACATTGTTTTATTTGGGCGGAGAACACATTACACCAATGTGTAATATATTTGTCCTACAGTTAGTAATGCGAAAAATGGTTAAGTGGTATTAACAATTTCCGAGCGTAGGAGCGGAATAAGTACCACGCAATTTGTAGGACAATAAGATTATTGAATTATATAAATTTTAACTAACTAAAAAAACAAAAATCAACTGATTAGTAATCATTTATGATGACCTCATTGATACATGTTCAAAAAAGGGGACTCTTTGATGAAGCCATAGATTTTGTAGGACAAATATTTTTCGAATAATTTAGATAATTATCTTAGGACTTAACAAAAAAAATTCGGGTAGTAATACATATTTTCAGAATGATCAAATCAACACATTTCATGCTTGTTAGCTACCAAAACCGGAGTTTCGTACAGAAAATTCTTGGGGGTCTTATCAAAATGCTTATCAAGCTACTCATTAGCTTGATAGTAATCAAGTTTCAAAATGTTCCAAGGATCCTGGACTATTTTATATAATCTATCCCCATTCATCTCCTAGATATCAACATAAACATTTCTTCCATCTACCTCTTTCCTATTTTTTCTAGATCTATCAGCAATGTATTTAAGGTTTGTAATATCCGCAACACATTTCATTTGATGAGATTCATCAGTGAATAACAACGCCCGCGGTAGGTAGCAAAATCTACATTTTCCCGACTTTCAATTGACTTTTCATCAACTTGTTGACTGATGCGAGAAGTTTATAGTTTTCCCGAATTTGATGGCACAAAGAGCATCCCAATAAATTACAAAGTGCATATGCAGTGGACACAAAAGCTTTTGATTTACTTTTCCAATTAAATCTATATTGATTTTGTGGTTCTGTGAAAACGGACGGGACTTTATATACAGCGAAAGCATATAAAATGGATTCAGGTCATATAATACTGGGTAACAATAATAATATGATTTACTGAACACGCTTCTAGAGTTATCAGAACCAATTTTTAAAAAACCAAGATCATAGCTAATCTAGTTGTTACTTACCAGGGTAAGTAACACATTTAAAAATGTAAATGAAAATAAATTAAACTACAAATATGTCTAACCTGGAAGATGTTTTTCAAGTGTTTTAACATTTTACGAGCAGAATATCTCAAAGATTTGACACTCATCAATTTCTCACTTCACATTCGTAAATGAGAACATTATAAAAAAGTGAATAACATTGTGATTAAGAGATTGTGTTATCTGTTAATTATACTTCCACTCAACTTATTCTTTCTTGATGCTAATGTATGTACTTTGAAATTTAAAAAAATTGTTTTAACCACAATTTATAGTTAAAAATGGTTAATTAAAGTTTAATATCAAGATAAATATTTAATGTGATTGATAAAAAACTGTAACAGCTAAATACTGAATGTTATATTTATTACATTATGATAGGTATATTCCTATGGAAATAACTGTTGATTAATTATTCCCTTTCTATATATTGACTGTGTTTGAGAATAGAGCTGCTTGAAATGATTCAATATAAGTAACAGTATTATTATATACTGTTCATCAATTCATATGTCAAGGATGGAGACATATTTGTTAGTTTTAGACAATATTAATCCACGACATTTAAAAAAATATTATGAATCATCAGATTCCAATCTTAATTTTTTTAATTAACCTGTGGGAAGCATAATTGCAAATTCATCGATAGATATCAGATTTTAACCTACACTTTAGGAAAATTACACAAGTTCATCTAACAATAGCAGTGAGACCTCATTGTTATATTGTATAATAACTCAATCTACAATGAAGAAAGATAACTCCAATATTTTTAAATCATACACATAGTTATAATATTCAGTACATATAACTAACGAAGGTTGACTTGCTAAACAATAGCATATTTCATCATCATTTTACTTATATTATATTTGTTATTCTTCTACAATTTAAAGAAATTTGTTCAATGAAATTTTTGTGAATACTCATTAATATCCTTTTAGAAAGAATATGAAAGAAATAATATTTCAATATTAATTTTGATAACAAAAGTGTTAATAATAGGTATCATAATAAAACATAGGTTTGACCAATTATAAAAGAAATTAATGAAAAATCTGTAAGAAAATCACGTCAAATAGGCTGCTATAGCAATATCAAATTGAATCAATTATAAACATTCCAGAAACTTACTTAATAACTGTTTACATTAAATGACCACAAAACCTGAAACTACATTGCAGAGGTAACCACATTTGCATTAGATGTTACTCACCATTTCTAGAAACATCTAATTCCACTAAATTCTCAAAATTCTGAATGTCTGGGGGTAATCTATTTATTTCATTATCACTTAGACCAAGTTTTCTTAATCTGTGAAGTCTGAAGAAATTCTGAAAAATAAGTATTTTTATAAACCAACAGGTTGATGATAAATATTCATCCTACCTTAGGAAGGTCACGTATATGATTTGCATCTAAAAGAAGCTCCTCCAAACTTCTTGAATATCGTAAAATATCCTCCGGAACATTAGGAAGCGAACAGTGTCTTTTGTCAACACACTCTACTTGTCTGTTACAACCTTTAAATATTGGTATACAACGAAACATTTCGATTAACCATGAACTGTACACATATTTTAGAAAATATCACAAAGAAAATAAATTTTTTTGGTCACTTTGAGGTAATTTTAAACGAAAACACGATTTTTAACTCGTAGCCAACCCATAACCGCTCACTACTCACTACACAACTCACAACACCACTCCCGCTACTAGAACTAATAAAATAACTAAATACAAAAATTCATAAAGACAAAAACCCTAGTTGATCAAAATGCCTACCGCTTCTCTGGCTTTATGAACGTACTTCTGATATTTCTGTCAATCTGGGTTCAGAGTGAGAATCTGCAATGAAGAGATAGTGTTCTATCAGTCGCGCAGAATCATTAAGTTTCTCTATCATAGATGTCGCGGATCTATAAAATAAACGTATTTCAGATGTAATTCTGCTTTTACTTGAAATCAGAACTTTGAAGCACTATGTATTTACTTAATGTTCATGGTAATGGTATTTGACTTACATATGAAAATAGTAAAACTCTGTAAAATTCAGTAACTCTCTTTTATAATATGAATAAATATAATAATAATAAAACTAACTCTTGTTTACAGGTTTGTGGGAAAATGTAGATAATTCTAAGCATTTTCGGTTTTATCTCATATTTGTGATATGAATCTCGAACAAAGAATCCTGAAGCATATAAGGCCGGTTTTTAATTTTTGAGGTTTCACCAACGAAAGAGGTTTCAGCACGCCTTCTTTACTTTATGTTAAAATTTTTATATTGACTCTGGTCTAAAACTTTAATCTTTTGTGTGCCATCTATAGGTTACAAGTGGAGCTGCTCTCTGTAGAAGGCTCAAAATCTTCTCTGTAATATCTTCAATAAGCTATAGAAATCTATAATACCCATTCTGGGTGGAGACAATATTCTTTTTGATTTTCAAGTCTTGACATCTCTCTTCTACCTTGCTATGCTATTTGCAATTTTTTGCGTACTCAGTTTTATGCAGATCTGAGCACATTAGGTGACATTAGCAGACATGAAAATGTGATCATAGTAGTGGCCTTGAATTCAGACAGCAGTGAATATAAGATCTGTTTTATAATAAAAGTTAACTGTTTACAATTACACAGTTGAAATCAATCAACGCTAACCACATCATATGTGAAATGAATTTTAATCAAAATTTTTTAGTATAATTGATTAAAGGAGAATTTAAGGAATGAATCTACATCTAACATGAAAGAATGTTGCTGAACTGATGGAAAATTAAATTTTCAAAAATTAATTTGAGCGTAATGACACAACCAACATCGGCAAGTGGATATTTTTCCGAGTCAGAAATGCCTGAAGCAGAAGGTTCAGCCGTGCTAGAAAGCGCGAAACATAAGAAATTTTCTTCTGGATCTCTTGGAGGTACTGATTTAGCTCGCCCTAAGGTAGTCACTGTCAAGCATCCAGAGTCAAATAAATTGAAACCGACTGCTAAAAAAAACAAAAGAATACAAGCTGACTTAGATGTTTCTAAAGAATTCCTTAAATGCAAAGATCAAGGTTTGAAAGTATTGGACCTAAGCAAATCGAATATAACACAACTACCACCAACATTAAGGGATTTAACTCACTTGGCAGAGCTGTATTTATATGGAAATAAACTTGTTTCTTTACCTAGCGAAATTGGTTGTTTAATAAGTCTTCAAACATTGGCTTTAAGTGAAAATGCATTGACAAGTCTACCAGATTCACTAGTAAGTTTGAAATCACTCAAAGTTTTAGATTTAAGACACAATAAACTAAATGATATACCAGATGTTGTGTATAAATTGACATCCTTAACAACTCTGTTTTTACGTTTTAATAGAATCAGAGTAGTTGGCGATGAAATAAGAAATTTAAATGCTTTAACAATGTTAAGTTTGAGAGAAAATAAGATCAAAGAGTTGCCAGCAGGAATTGGACAATTAATTCATTTGGGTACTTTTGATGTTTCTCATAATCATTTGGAACATTTGCCTGAAGAAATAGGCGAATGTAAAAATTTGTCAACGTTAGATTTACAACATAATGAATTATTAGATATTCCAGAAACAATTGGCAATTTGCATCAATTAACAAGATTAGGACTTCGGTATAACAGATTGGCAAGCATTCCTTCTACCCTGAGTAACTGCAAGCATATGGACGAGTTCAATGTTGAGGGAAATGCTATCACAATTTTACCTGAAGGCTTACTTTCAAGTTTGAGTGAGCTTACAAGTATTACATTATCAAGAAATAATTTCTCAGCATATCCATCAGGTGGTCCGTCCCAATTTACAAATGTAGATTCAATAAATTTAGAACATAATCAGATTGATAAAATTCCATATGGAATATTTTCACGTGCCAAGCATTTGACTAAACTGAATATGAAGGAAAATCAACTAACTTCATTACCACTAGATGTTGGTACTTGGGTAAACATGGTAGAGTTGAATTTAGGAACAAATCAGTTATCTAAATTACCAGAGGATATACAATGTTTGCAAAGTTTAGAGGTCTTGGTATTGTCAAATAATTTGTTGAAAAGGGTTCCACCAAGTATTGGAAATTTAAGAAAATTGAGGGTGCTTGATTTGGAGGAAAATCGACTGGAACAACTTCCCAATGAAATTGGGTTTTTGAGAGATCTTCAACGACTTATTGCACAATCAAATCAACTTACATCCCTACCTAGAGCTATTGGTCACTTGTCCAGTCTACAGTATTTGAGCGTTGGAGAAAATAATTTAACTTTTCTTCCAGCAGAAGTTGGAACATTGGAGAGTCTCGAATCATTATATATAAATGATAATCCATCTCTTCATAATCTTCCCTTTGAGTTAGCCCTTTGTTCAAATTTGCAAATTATGAGTATTGAAAATTGCCCTCTGACTCAAATACCTGCCGAGATTGTAGCCGGAGGTCCTTCATTAGTTATACAATATCTGAAGATGCAAGGACCTTACCGAGCCATGTGATGTTGATCATATGTTGGTTTTTAAAAATGTGTTATTATATAGACAACGTGGCTAGTTTATATGTGCTAACTTCAAAGATTGAGATTTAATTTGCAGACTCGTGCATATTTTTCCGGATTTTCTCAATTTAAATTATTTATTATTTATATGCGTGATTGAGAGAATGCTCAAATGTATATTTCAATGTTTCATTGTTATTATTAAAATCAAGCATATTTTTTGTTAATTTTTATAAGAATAATATGAGAAGTATTTATTGTCTTGAGTTTTTCAGCTACTGAAATTGTAACATTTAGAGGGTTAAATTTACATCTTCCAAGAAATGACATTGTGAAAAATCAGTATCGAGTTGAATTATCATGTTTAGATATTTAATAATTTTTCTTCCACGTAATTACTCAACAAATATTGCTACTAATGATTGTCAAACCTTGAAAGGTTGCATTGCTGCCATTCAAAAATTTATGTTTCTAATTAATGCAAAGGCAATACTTGCCTTCTATAGACAAAAAAGCTTGCTTGCTGAAAATTGTGAAATGTTATTTTGAATATACATTTCAATTCTTTTATCAAAGAAAATGAAAGTTTAATCAAGTTTTTAGTCACATGGCAAAATTGTGAAGAAAAAATTTCGATTGTCTTACATTAACACAATTCATTAGCTAAAGACACTAAAGTGCTAATTTATCAAAAATTGTGACATAATCTTTTCAATTTGGCCGATTCAATTAATTCATTCAGGTATTGCTAGTATAATATACATAATTGAGTTTCACTGTTTGATTCACATCAGTGAAGGGCTACTTTGAATGATCAACAAAACCACTTTCTCGCCTATCGAAATATCTTTAGCTCGTAATCGTATATAACTCATACGATAATATTTACAATGTATTGTGTAATATATATGTATAAATCTGTTGAGTTAGTGCATGTAATATTAGTCGAGATATTAGCTGTTTTAAACGAATTAGGAATTACTGAATATTCAATTGTTCGTTATTGTTTGCTTTCATCGAATTGTTGATATATCGAAAATGAATGCTTTAACACAATTAAAAATTATCTAATTTTATGAAGAGAGGCTATTTTTTCTAATTGTATGTGTAATTTTCATTGTGGAAACTACAAAATGTAGTAAACTTTTAATTACAGATAATCTATCTTTATTTATGAACAATTCCATGTAGTATCTGCAACTTTCCATCAAAATATCAATACCATTAATTCAATTTCAATTATTTAGTGTTATCTTCACTTTCAAAAACTGATTCATTAAAGAATATGCAACAAATTTTTCACAGTTCAAAATAATATTCAAATTCCTTCATTTAAATATACTCAAATTAAATTCAAAAAATCTTCTATAATTTATCAGCATTCTGTTTGTTGTGGTTATTGAAGTACATAAGTTTCAAAAAAATTGTAAAATTTATTTTTGAAATTGAATTTTTTTGGACTGTAGGAAGAACAATGTTTTGAAGATACAGTGACTTTTAAATTAGTTTAGTAGGATTACATATTTCTATACATTGTCATTAACAATTCACTCAAAGAAATACTTAATATATGTATTATAAACAAAAAAATTTACCGCGTTTTCGTATAATGATATACATATTTATCAACTGCATACTTAAAAAACTTGTAAGGTAACTTCTAATTTTTTTTCACACCATAAAAAAGCAGCTGAAAATAATAATACAACCTCTTATACCTACCTCATGATAATAATCAGGAATTAAAAAAAAATTTCATTATTTTATTTTTATGCGTTGACTTTGAGTTCTAAAACTCAAAGATAAAGAAATATGTATTGCAGCTAATGAAAATAAATCACAACTGACTGTCAATATTTACCAATATATTCTAAGTAATACTGTAGTTAGTTGAAATAACAAGAAATATAAGTACAAATAAAACAACTTTTATTCAAACTTGAAAAATAAAAAATGTCGCAACCTGCTGAACAATACATTGTATCATTAAAACATTAAATTGCATTTAGTTGTGCCGATAAAAACTTGTTTAAATTTTGAAAACATTTATTGTATCGAAAACCTAGTCTTCTGAAAAAAGTACACACCAAATAAAATAAAAAACTGAAATGTTACACATTTTAATTGTGATATTGCAAATCTTATCTATAACTAGGAATTTTTAAACTTGTTCATCAAACTATATATTTGAATTTCTATGTATGGTTTTCCTCAGTAGGTACTAGATACTGATTCAAATTTTGTTGAGACTGTAAAATCTCTATTTGCTGCTGTGTATGCTTGTATATTTTATTGATTTCATCTTTTTATATCTATACTGTTTTTATTATTTACATGATAATATATTATATGTAATGAAGCAACTTTAAATGATATCAGACCCTTCTTTTTGAGACTCCATAAAATCTTATGAAAATAAATTTAGTATTTGGCACACCAAAATGATATACCTAAAAAAATATTCAATGAAATTCATATCGAATAAAATGGTCCATACAGCTAGCTGGAATTTGATGATCAGTGCAAGATTTTTATTTATTACTGGAGATAACCAAGAAGCCTGAAACAGGACTCTCTTCTAAATAATACCACTAGAATAATAAAGCAAATACTAATAAGTAATTTTTTCTTTTCAGTAATGAATACTAAAAAAAATATTCAGAGAAAATATAAATTAGAGTAAATGCAGATAAAATATAGGTTTAATTAATCCACAACCTAACTCTACTTACTTAAGTAGAGTTAGGCTGTAATTAATCTATCAAACATACATATTGAGTTTATTTTGATGAATACGAAGGTTTATTGATACTTGTTTAATATATGTCAAATAAGTAAATATTGAAATTATAGTAGAAATTAGAAAGTTTTCTTTAAAATTTCTACAGCAACTTTTTGTAATTATTATATATGTTCGAAAAGTCATCCTCAAAATTCAAGAATAACACTTATAACATAAGAAAAATACAATTGAAGTAATGTTTATTCATATATTGCAACCTGATTTTTGAATGGTTATCATAAAAAAACAAAATTGCCAATAACAACTTTTACTCAAATTTCTACAAACTAATAAAATTTATACAGCAAGAGTTGAAAAAGGTATTACTTTTGGCTTGTTTTAAATAAGGTTATGGTTACTATGCACTCCTAGTAAAAGTTACAACTATTAGGTTATTAAACTGATTCAAGTATATCATAACTATGCCACAAATAGTTCAGCGAATGAAGAAGATTTACAACACATGGAATATACTTCACAGTAAATTGCTTATAACATTTTCTAAAACATTTCTTTATTGGAAATCAAATATTTACAATTTGGGTTGTAGTTTTTAAAAACGTTATAAGTAATTTTCTTAAAAAAAACTTTGTGTTTATCGTACTTTTTATGAGAAAACTTTTTTTTAGCATCAGGAATATCATTTTTGATATTTTATTTGAA
Organism: Henosepilachna vigintioctopunctata; assembly: GCA_030704895.1. Classification (NCBI taxonomy): domain Eukaryota; kingdom Metazoa; phylum Arthropoda; class Insecta; order Coleoptera; family Coccinellidae; genus Henosepilachna; species Henosepilachna vigintioctopunctata. The sequence goes on along the minus strand of JARQZJ010000061.1, from coordinate 900,131 downwards.
AAAAAAAACCATAAATAAACTGATATTCAAAGTCTCTTACTAAAATGACAAATAAACAGTACAAATATGCTGCTTCTATTACCTTGTTCTAGACGACTTACTGTAAGACTTTGATCTAGATCTCCTAGAACGTTTAGGCGATCTAGATCGTTTTCTCCTAGATCTAGAACTTGTCTCTGAGGATCTTCTAGATCTATATGAAGATGACCTAGATCTCGATCTCCTAGAAGTTCTAGATCTAGATCTCGATCGCCTTGATCTTTCAGAACGATTCCTTTCTTTTTTGTTCTTATAATCCTTGGAATGTCTTCGTTCATATGATCTTGATCTAGACCTTTTAGGAGACTTGTGTCGATGACGTTTTTCTGGAGTATAACCCCTATCTCTAGATCTACTTCTGTTCTTTTTTCTAGCACTAATGGTAGATTCACTGCTTCTTGATGATGATTTCTGACAAATAGATTCTTTGTCACTCTCTTCTGAACTATGTGATGAATTACGATGTTTCGCATTGAAATGAGATTTGCTTTTTGCATTTATGTTCTCTTCTTTTTTTGTTGGTGAAGAGTGATCTTCCAACTGATTATCTGAACTGTCTTCTTCTGATTCATCATCCTTCAATTTAGAATTTCCTTTCTTCTGTTCTGCTTGTAACAGTTTATCTTCGATACCTTTTTCAGTTTGAAGAAATTCTGCTTTTCGCTTTCTGATCACAGTTTTCAATTCATCCTCAGAATCTCTTTTAGAAGTTTCACTATCATCACTTTCACTACCTGAATCACTACCATATATTCCCAAACCAAGTTTTGCACTCACATTTGCTTTTCCAGAAATTTTTCCAAATGTTTGAATTCTTTTAATGTATCTCTGATATTCTTCAGTGCACAATGTATGAATAGCTTCATTAGTTACTTTCAGCAAAATTTCAGTCATAGTTCTACGCACTAATAACATTAGCTCATCATGACTTAAGGGTGATGATTCTTTCTTAACTACTTCAAGTCTTTTAGGACTCTGTTCTTCATCACTATCAAATTTGCTTCTACGTCTTTCTTTGATCGTGTCTTTAAGAATTTCCATTGTTTCTTTTTCTTGTTCCTTGATTTTTTCTGAGTATACTGTTTGTTTTTCCCTTTCTTTCTCTTTTTCCATTTGTTTTAACTTGTCTCTTTCCATTTTTTCTAATCCTTCACGAATCCAAGCAGGTAACTGCTTTCTTTTTGATGCATCTAAATTACTTGTTTCAATATCAGAAGTAACTGGAATACTTAAAGGAGTTGGTGTAATAGGTTTTGGTATATTAATTTTACTATAACGCCTGTTATGTGGTTTATAATGTCTTGAATGGTTAGATGAATGCCCGCTAAATCCAGTTCCAAACTCATTATTCCTAGAAGTTGAAAATCCAGAATTTACACTTACATTATCAGAAGAAGAATCTACAGAAGTGTAACCCTTAGGTGTTGGTAATAAGGTGGGTTTATTAGAAGGAGTAACAATTTGAGGAGGAGGGTTTACTGGAGCATTCCAATTATTGCTCCAATCCCAGCTTTGTTGTGCTTTCCAGTTCCAGGAATTATCAAATGTTTCTGCTGAGCTTGAAATATTATTCCATGATGCATTTGCTGAACCCTCATCATTTCTAATAGGTAGAATTTCTTTTTCAATTTTTTCACTTTCTTTTCTTATTTCTATTGGCTTTGGCTCTGGTAAAGGAGGTCCAGCTTCTTTCATTTGAATCCACTGCTGTGCCAAAGCTGCCCAGTCGACTTGTTCATTTGGCATATTTTGAAAAAACGTAGGGTTGAGTGGCCACTGTCCATAATTAGCAGATTCAGTAGAGTCACTACCAGAATACATTTTTTCCAAATCTGAAATACAATAGGTCTATACTATTCACTTATTTACACACACGTTTTCACAGTCAATAGTTACTGGAACTATTTTTAACAAGTTTCATTGTTAAATCAACAATTAAGAGAGGTACAAGTATCCAAATTGGAACCAGAACATGATAAAGAGGTATATGAAGATGCTGATACTGCATTTTAAGACATAAAACAATTTGAGCAGTTATTTTTAACAAAACCAAGACCACAAGAAGGGTATTCCTGTTTTTGATGCCAGATTTAAAATGTTCATGTTTACATCTTATTGATATCTGGAATAGAGCCTCAATAGTTAAAATTACATCATATATCCACATAGGTAAGAAAATGAGAAACCAATTCCAATGTATTCGACCCTCTAGACGTAGACACAGCAAGATGAAGAACACTAATAATATAAACCAAGTAAATAGTGCCCTATGGATTACCATAATTTTAATGAATACACTTCATCAGGAAAGAGCATATCTGTAAATTAAGACGGGACTCATGTATATTGTCGGAGTTGTATCCTGTTTTGGTAATCTTACCTTGAGCAAAAGAATATACTTATATTTATCTTTTTGATATACTTTCCAACATCCTCGTTTGTAACCAAAAATAAAGTATTCACGAATATTCACAAATGAACAACCAAGTCAACTTCGTGTCTTTTTTTTAATAATAATGGCCCGAATTTTTATGTGGGAACTAATAGGTAAGTTCGTTAATATACTACGGAGCAATCGAGCATCGAAAATAATAAAAGTAGTGCAATCGAAACTGCACTATATTAGTTCGTTAGAGCTATTCATTCAATACATAACTGTATAATTTATTGAACCAAAACGTGTTAACCAAAATGCTTCATAACTTGCAAATCAAGAATTTTAAGACAGTAGTTACCTGTGAAAGGAGAAAAACGGGAATAACAGCACTATCGAACATTTTTTGTCATTTTATTTTTGGCAGGAAAAATAATGACAATCATTAGAAGTCACAAATACTTCATAGATGACAACAAAGACTAGCATTTTAGTGAGACGAAGTAATTGAAATTGATCTAGCACAGAGATCAAATACTTATACAAATAGTCATGTGAAATCTTATACTGTATATAGCTTGTTTTTTGGATGAAACATTTACCGATAAATGATCAACCGTCATAATACATATAAAATGGACTGGGAGTACGTATGTGAATTCCAAGAACTTTTGAAATAAGACAACCACAGTCTAACTCCACTTACGTTAGAGTTAGCTTAAGTAGAGTTAGGCTGTGAAGACAACATTCGCATGAATATCTACGATTCTTCTTTTTGTCTTAAGTTGCTGAATGACTTTTTCATGCACATTATTTTACAAACTATCGAAGAACTGCGGATACTATGAAACGAGTCGATAAAGTTAAAGAGCTAGATGCCGTAAAACTAGAATAGCAGAAGTACAACAATAAACAATTTGCTTGGTGGTAAAAGAGTTTACTCCACGAAAGAGGCGTAATATGAATAGACATTTGCACTGGTGGTCTACCACTTCTATTCTAAGTAATATACCTTAATAATTACATCTGAAGACAATTTTGAACAGAGATCTTCGTGAAAAGAACATATATATCATCAAAAACAGTTATCTGTAGATCATTATAACAGAACGTCAAAATTATTACATTGAAAACAATAAAAAATAATCACATTGATTATAATCAATAATAATAGTAATAATAGATAACTGCAACTACTCTCTTTTGATATTTTGTTCGAATTACTCTTCATTAATATTCATTACTCTAGACTATTTTCTAATTTTGCCGTTACCATTTTTCACTATTACTCTCTCCAGGCGATCCAAATTTCTTATATAAACTAATTGGTTTCTAGAGAGATGAATTACTACAAAATTATATCTGTCAAGAGTGAGGATGGTGAGAACATTGTTCATCGTACAATTCAGAAGATGCAAAGTTGTAGTTTCTCTAACGCATTATACTCAGATCATTTCATGATACTTTTTGACCGTAATAGAAAGATAATAAAAGAAAGACAACGTGTCAATCAACAATCTAGCTAAAAAATTATATGCTCAGTAGTTCAATTGAAATATTGAGAGTATCAGAGACAAACATACCTAACATAACCTACAAAAATTTTGATTTTAAATATGCAATGATTTCTCCAAAAAATCACAATTTATTAATTTACAGGAATTGTGTTGGCGTTTTTAGACGGAAACTTTCTGGCGTTAATTTGTGGGAAGCAGACTTATCTCATGATATTAAACATAAAATAGAGAATTTTTGGAAGGATAAGATATCGCATTCAACAAATGGGGCAGTCAGTGAGAAAAAAAAATGTTATGTTTTATCAATGTTTCCTTATCCTTCCGGAAATTTGCATATGGGTCATGTTAGAGTCTATACAATTAGTGATGCAGTTGCACGTTTTCAAAGAATGAATGGAAAAAATGTAATTCATCCCATAGGCTGGGATGCTTTTGGTCTTCCTGCTGAAAATGCAGCTATAGATCATAAAATAGCTCCTCAAGAATGGACAAAAAAGAATATTTCTCAAATGAAGTCACAATTGCAAACCTTGGGATGTAGCTTTGATTGGGATAGAGAAATTACAACTTCAGATCCAGATTATTATAAGTGGACTCAGTATTTATTTCTTAAACTGTATGATAATGGACTAGCTTATCAAAAAAATGCATTGGTTAACTGGGATCCAGTTGACCAGACAGTTTTGGCAGATGAGCAGGTTGATGAAAATGGATATTCATGGCGTTCAGGTGTAAAAGTAGAAAAAAAAATATTGAAGCAGTGGTTTATAAGAACCACAAGGTTTGCAAAAGATTTATTAGATGGTCTTAACAGCTCATCACTCCATGATTGGAGAGATATAATTAAACTTCAACAGCATTGGATAGGAGAATGCAATGGGGTAAACTTTGATTTTAAATTAATCAACAGTGATGAATACATTACTTTGTGGACCCCATATCCTGAATATATCCATCATGTTAAATTTGTAGCAGTGAAAAAGACTCATTACATTGCTCAGCAATTATCTGACAAACTTCTAGAATCATGCTTATACCTAGAAAATCCATTTACTTCAGAGAGGATACCTTTACTTATCACTGATGACATTGACTACCTGCAATTTTCTGATACTTTTACTGGTATTCCAGCAATATGTGAAGAAGCTAGAAATTTTGCCATGAAAAGAAATATTCAATTTTCTGAGGTAGAAAAGTTAAGTAATACTGTAAGTATTGAGAAAGTCAGAAATTCAGTATTGGATGAAGCAAAATCAAAAGGTATTGGGGGATTTTGGAATAGTTCCAAGTTAAGGGATTGGCTCATTTCAAGACAAAGATATTGGGGAACTCCCATCCCTATTATTCATTGTGTTAAATGTGGACCACAGCCAGTTCCTACTGAAAAATTACCAGTAGAGCTTCCTCATTTACTGTCCCATCCAAAGAAAGGAGGATTACATTTGAAGGAATGTGAAAACTGGGTGAATACCACTTGTCCAAAATGTAAATCAAAAGCTAAAAGGGAAACTGATACAATGGATACATTTGTAGATAGTTCATGGTATTTTTTGCGTTATCTAGATCCTAAAAATGAGATTGAAATGTTTGATGCTGAGAAAATGAAGGCAGTATATCCAGTTGATTTATATATTGGTGGAAAGGAACATGCTGTGTTACATTTGTACTATGCTAGATTTATGAGTCATTTTTTATACTATTTGGGAATACTTCCAAGTAAGGAACCATTTCATAGGCTTCTTGTTCAAGGTATGGTTAAAGGTAGAAGTTTCAAACTCAAAGAAACTGGAAAATATTTACCAGCTGAAGAAGTTGTCATCTTAGATAACAAACGTAATAAAGCTGTAGAAAAACAATCAGGAGCACCTGTAGTAATGACATGGGAGAAGATGAGTAAATCAAAGTTGAATGGTGTAGAACCAACAGATATGTTCAAAGATTATGGAATTGACACAACAAGATTACTTATATTAGCTGATGTAGCTCCAACCTCCCATCGCAATTGGAATACAAATACATTTCCAGGTATAATAAATTGGCAAAAGAGATTATGGCTCACTATGCAAGATTTTTTGAAACACAGACATAATATTCCAACTCCTATTCCTGAAGAACAATTCAAGGAATGTGAAGAATATATGTTTGATTCTAGAAATTATTATATCAAAGGAACAACTTTCAATTACTTTATTTCTCAACAGTTGAGTATTGCTGTATCAAAGCAGCAAGGTTTGACAAATAGTCTCAGAAAAATGCCACCTTATGTTATTGCCAAAAGTAAACAATATGAAAGGGCATTGGCAACACAAATTATTCTATTGGCTCCAATGGCGCCGCATTTTGCTTCTGAATTATGGAGTGGGTTTATACAAGCCCCAAATCATTTGAACGATTCTAATGAGATTTTTTGGAATAAACCTGTTTTAGAACAAAAGTGGCCTGAAACAGATTTACATTACAAATTAGAACTTCTTTGTAAAGTTAACGGGACTGACAAATGCAAAATTAAATTACAACGATCTATATTAGATCAACTTACTTTAGAACCTGCCTTAGAATTGGCAAAAAAAGAAAATTCATTAGCAGATACGTTTTCAACTAGAAAAATACTAGGAACAAATTTAACAATACATAAAGGAACTATTGGAATATTAAACTTAATTGCTAAAAACCAAAAAGAAGATTGCTCTGAATCTAATGGCGAAATTGAAATACAAGAAAAATCATGAAGAAATAAGGAAAACAAAATGAGATTAAGAATTAATTAATTCATTCAGATGATGAAACTGAAAAATTTGACAGCATAAGAATTTTTTAAATGAAAATCCTTTTTTTTCTTTAGTAACTAAGAAATTTTTAATAGCAACTATTAATGAAAATCTGGAATTTATTGTTATAGTAATGTGAAATATTTAAATTCAAAAATTTTTATAAAATGAATGTCAAATAAATCAATTATCAAAAATTGAAAAGGTCAATAATTTCCGACACATGAACATCAATTTCTTCAGATGTTTGATGAAGACATTTTTCCAGTCTGCTAGCTAGAACATGTGTAAGATTTTTAATATAGATATGAATTAATATCTAACAACTTCGTAATGAATAATTAATTGAACTATAAGGATTTATTCCAATAAATAAAAAGCCATTTAAGAATTAAGCATAAACTCTCAAGCGTTCATAACTATCATGTATCGAATTAATGCAACTTCATAGAAACTCAAAATATTTACTTCTATTTATTTTTTAGTTGAGTAAAAATGGTACTCTTACCAAGCTGGTAGGTCATAATTATGTGTTACTTTATATATGTATTCAAATCTTTTAGATTTTGAAAATTGAGAATTCTAATATTCTTTCTTAAATATATTATTTAATGGAAGGTGATAGTGTAACATCCATAATTTATTAATACTTTAACACAGAAGTTTGGTGATCAATGAAAGAAGGTTCATTATTATATATAAAGTATTTTTATTTTCAGAAATAATTTTTACAATTTGAATCCTATAAGATTCAGTTAGCTAAATGGCTTAAAAGCTAGAAACAAGAAACTACTTGCCTGCAACATATAAGATATACCTTTCCACAATAATAAACACCTTTTTGTTGTTAATTAAAAGCACAAGCACTTCGTATGAAAATGTTAAATCTGTGTTCCTTATCACTTGTTATGTTTATAATAGTTCACTATTAATTTAAATTATTTGGAACTCAACAAAATATGTGCTGAATAAAATAACCCTACAATTATTTTAGTGATCTTAATGGAGTTGAGATCCAATTGGGAAATAATTAGCAACTGTCTCAAATATTTATTTTAAAATGTCTAAAAAAATAATTCTTAAAAAGGACACAAATACAACTATCTTAAAACAGAAGCGATCTCAACTTAATATTAATTTACAGCCAATGTTTTCAGATGAAGTGATATCCCATAGAATGGGTATTAAATATATAAACAACTGTACAACAATATGAGCTGCATAATTACTCATTTTGAACGTCTTTGGGAGGAGGTGAAGTAATTTGTCTCTTGAATAATAGTATATGTGGTTCTGGAGTATGCATCATATAGTGTACCCATCCTTTACTTTGTTGTACTCCTATACTTCGCCATTCATCTTCAGACATTAGATGAGTTTTCGGGACCATTTTCACCATTTCTTTTGGTAATACGACATGTCTATATTCAAATTCATCGTCGTAATACTTATCAGAATAATATATATTTCTTTGAAGATCTTCGAGTTTTTCCCGATTCATTTTCACAATACAATTTTCGATCATATATAACTTTATATTATTCAACTTTTATCAAACAAGAATACAAGATTCAAGATGTTTGCTTCGCCGCATACGCCAACGGCTTTTCTTGAAATTATTCAAACTAAACCATGGATCTATGCTGTTTTTTTCAATTTGAACTTACACTCAAAAATTATACCCAGATACCATATGCACGAGATGGATGGAATTTAATTTAAGAAACTGAATGAATTCGATTGATGGTTTATTTTTAGAAAATTTTCAGAAATAATAGATTTCGAGAAAATAATTTTATGTCAATAATTAGTATGCCACCAGGTATTTTTAGAAGTGGAATATTCCACCAGTGAAATTATCCACTTTACATCAATAAACTTTATTAACTTAACAGCAACCAATGGAATTGCCACTATTTTATCTAAAGAAATTATTTTTACAACAAAAAGAATTTTCAATAAATTTTTGAAATTTGTCTGATTTGATTGAAAATTGGCACATCACAACCTAACTTACTTAAGTAGGTAAAGTTAGGTTGTCGGTACATTACATATGTGTAATGAAGGTTTGATTAATTGATCTATGAGTTATGAATATTTTGAATTATTTTCTGTGTTTATAAACCATTAAATTAATTTAGCAGAAAGTTTTGATGGTTATAAAATCGCATCAACACAGTAGTAAAACTTAAATATATACATAATATACAGTTAGACGTTAAAAAGCAGGATTGTTTGAAAATCTGAAATATGGTTGATGTATTGGATATTAATGCAGCCGTGGATATAGACGTGGAAGATGAAGGTGAACAGAGCGTTCTTCGCTTAAAAGATAAAGTTATAAAAAGAAAAGGTCGGGGATTCGGAGGAGGCGAATCCCGAGAATATGATAAAGTGAAAGGTTATGAAACTATCGAGTCTGAAGACGGTGATGAGCCTGGTCCTCAAAAGTCTGTTGAAGGCTGGATTCTTTTTGTAACATCTGTTCATGAGGAAGCTACAGAAGATGATTTGAGTGAAAAGTTTTCTGAATTTGGACCAATTAAAAACATAAGTATAAATTTAGATAGAAGAACTGGTTTTTTGAAGGGCTATGCTCTTATTGAATATAGTGAATACAAAGAAGCTGCTACTGCTAGAGAAGCATTGAATGGTTCAAATTTACTTGGGCAAACTATTGGAGTGGATTGGTGCTTTGTTAAAGGTCCTAAGAAATCAAAACGTAGAAGTAGGAAGCATTAATACTTTTACATCAATGTTAGCTAAGTCTAAGTTCTAATTTAAAATTTATAATTTTTTGCAAGATTACCATCAACTAAATCAGTCCACCACTCAGAATATTAATAAAAAATTTATGAAAAAATGTTCTTTTTTTGCAGTCTGTAAATAGTATCTACTCTGATAATATAATGAATATTACATACTTTGATAATATATATAAAATTTGACAAATAAAAACTGTGCTAGTTGAAGCTGTAGTAGCTATTTAACTGTATTAGATTCACGATAAATGTTCACATCTTAAATAAACCTCAGTAGTTAAAAAAAGAATAGTTTTGAAAGATTCAAATCTTTATTTTGCTGAAAATATGGGTTTAGTAGTATTTTGCATGATTTTTTAAATTAATGTTTTAGGAACAGGATTTATGTCTTCTGTGGTGTCAAAATATTCCTCACTTTCTTCATTATGTATTGATAAAGGATAGTTTTCTACTGTTGAAATTGCTCTATGTAATGGAATAGCATTTTGTGGAGAATTATATTGCTCTGCTACTGCTAATCTGTTATCATCTGGCAATGAAATGGTGTCATGAGATGTATTTTCATTATCAACTTCTACTAAAGCTGCCGATCCATTTGTACCAGAAGATGATTCAGAACTTGCATCTTCATTATCGTCAATATCAACTGCTATAATTGATGGATGAACTCCTGAAAAAATTTCAAAATCAGAAATATTGTAATATTTTTATTTTTCATGAACAATAGTACATTCTTTGATATAATGACATATTAAAAGTTGTATGTATATTTCAAAAATGAGACATACATTTGAACGTAACCTGTGGTTGATGGACTCAATAAATATTGTTATTATTAATTGAAACACATAGACAACAATACCATACAGAGATACTTTAGAATTTCAGATCAAATCTCAGAAATGTTAATTGAAAATATGGAATAATGTTATAAAAGACCCATTCACTGTAACTTGTTTGTGATTTATTATTCAAAAGAAGTCAACAATTTTGAATGGACAATTAACTATTACTTTGTTTGAAATGAATTTCTTCATTCTCAGTTATTTGTATATCGAATATATAATTATGAAACTTTTTCAAATTACCCAAACCATCACCCTGGCAGTAGAAATCAGGTCCATCATGAGTAACTTCACCTTCAAGAGGAAAATTTGTTCGAAGCATTTGCAATAACCACTCGGGAAACACACCACCATTAGGAGAAGCTGAAAACATCATTTTCAATGGAGTACTTTCGAAAATAAAAGAAGTATTATAACACGCCCTTGAAAATTTGAAAAACATTACAAATATCGGAAAAAAAGAATTTTCTAATTTCAATATCACTGTCATGTTTTCAATATATAAAATGAATGCAAGTAATACATATACAGTAATGGAAATATGATACACGATAGAATCGATTTGACTTTATTCGAAGGAAGTTGGAGCTTGTAAGGTAAATATAGTTGAACGTCAACTTAATTATGGTTAATAGATCCTGTTCATAACGAAATTAATACAATAAATCATTTCGAAGAATTAATTATTGTTATAGATGTCCCAGTGAATGCAATACTATTTATTCGTATTCTATTGTAGCAATTAAGTTGGTTAAACCAACCTTTTAGAATTGACTTCCTAAAAATCCAATCCATTTTTCTGTAGTTTATGTAGGGCTATGATTATTTTCATTATCCAAGAACACTAAAAATTAGCATTCGTTAAATAGCGTGTACTGAAGTGAAAATCCATCATCAATCGCCATTATATTTATGAATATATGATATATTTCAGTTTTGTAATAATTAGTTACCTGACTCACTATCATTTAGAAGATTGACACCAATTAAAACAACAGTATTTGGTGTTGCACCACTTGAAATGTTCCGTACACTTTCCAATTCATGAAGCAAAGGAGGCATATCGAAGTCTTCCAAAAGATCGACTTGAGAATTAGGATCAAAAAGTGCTTCAGTACTGCAGCCCGTTGCATCGAGGCCCACTTTTCCCGGCTTATTTTCTGCTTTATCTCTCAAGCTGATTGAGCTGTCTGATCCGCTCGTATATCCATCCTTGTCAGTCGAGACTTTGTGAGTATCCATTTCTATTTCTTTAATGGTGTTTTTTTCTTGGTTAGACGACGTCGAAGGAAGTGGAGCATTCACGGTTTCAAGATTAGCGCTCGATATGGTCCTTGAAGAAGTCTGCGGAGTTTCTACAACAGGATCGTCTATATGGTCAACAATTAGTTTGCTGGATTCTTTAATATCAAGTTTATTCAGTGTATTTTCTAAAAGACAATTCGTAATTGATTTTATATCTTTGAAGACGTCGTCCTCACTATCTGACAAGGATTTTTTCTTTTTACGAGTACTGTTCGATTGTCCCTTGGTAGGTGACAGAATTTTTCCTTTAACATTTTTTCGTGCTATTTTTCTATCTGAAAATTTAAACTGAGTCCTCATTAGTTGACTGAAAAACGTTTTAGTCATCGGGAAACGCCTCGAATGATTTCTATTATTCAAACAATCTAATTCATTTACTTTATTCGGATCTGGCATTGGTCTGCTAACAGGTTTATTAGGTTCCTTCGACATAGATTCTTTGTTGAACAATGGCTCAAATTTAGAATCACTCTGTATAGCAGCTTTGATCTGTTTTCTCATCAAAGATTGTCTCATACTTGTACCACTTTCAAAAACTTTATCAGTGGTCAATCTTGTTGTATGCTGAGAACCTGCTTTTGGTATTGTTTTTACTAGACCTGAATCATTTAAAGCTTTCAGACGTTTTTTATCGTCCATTTTGAAAGTTTTTTTAGAAACTTTCCCACCTTCAAAAAAAAATATTAGATCTGAAATTCTGCACCCTTTTTTCTATGAGAACTGAACATGGCAGATATTGATATCCGTTATACTGCTTGGACTTATTAATATTGTACTTCCCCAATAATATATTTTAATAATTACACTTATTGAGAATTACGCTTATAAATATTAGAGCCGAATTATTTGCGACTAGTGAAGATCTAATTGAAACATTGAAGTTAAGATTAAGTTATGAATGATTTATTTAGCTTAACATTAAATTGGTCAAAGAATTCAATATATTTCTAAGAGGTTGGTCCATTAAACTTACAATAAATTTTAAACAAATGGATTCAAAGTTATATGAGAATCAATAGAAAACATATTACGTATATGTTGAATTCATAAACTTGAAGATATTAAAACAAAAAATGGTAAGTTTTAAAGTTTACACAAAAGGTATGCTCCTAAACTAATTCATCTGAAGATTATATATATATATATATATATATATATATATATATATATATATATATATATATATATATATATATATATCTAGTCGAATACGTTGCAATTCAACATAAAATTGACTTGTTTATAAATTGATATTGAAATATTGTTACTTTTTTCAGGGGTGTGTCATAATACACCAATTTTATTTCAATAAATTATAAAAAGGGAGGGCCAAAAAGAGGATTCCATAAAAATATTCACCTTTTTGGCCTACTCCCACGTTTGGGGAACTGTCATCATCCCAGTCAGATAATGAGGCTTCGTTCAAAAATCTACTATGTCCAGACTCATAGCCAGAGGCCTCAGACTCACTTGAAGACAAATTTTCCATTTCGGGTTCGTAAATCACGCACAATCGCTTTTCATCGTCTTCCTCATTAATAAAGCATTCTTCTAGCTTATAGCCGTGGCGAGAAAGTATATCTCTGTAATTTGGAAATGTAAGGAGCGGTAATTGTTTTGTCTAGAAATGTTACAGGAATTTTAAGTTTTTTATTTATTGTATGATTGAGTTAAGCAATGTGACTGATGTTATGTCACATTTGAAATTTTTGTCAATGTCATAGTTAACTTTAAATATTATTTTGATTTTTCCAGAAAAACAAATATTTCATCTATAAATGCTATGTTTAGGGGACCCAAGATAAATAATTATAAGTCTATATACCTTTTTTAAAATACAAGAGGGATGTTTTGATAATGCATATGAAAACTTGAATAAAATTAATTTATAATTATTTTCATATAAAAAGTCGCGACTCCTGTGAGCCAATACTAAAGTTATTTGCTCAAGTGTTATTTTATTGAACCTTATCATAAGTAATGGTATTCAACATTACTTACTGTACTTCCTCAATAGTGACAAATTGCCCATCCAGAATGCAAGTTAGTTTATTTAAAGGTATTTCTGACCTTAACTTTTCTTCTTTGAAAAAGTTTCCATAACAATATCCTAAATTTGTTATTTTACACCTAATTTCATCCATGATTTTTTGTTCTGAAGTGCGATCATCTTTTGTATATGGGTACTCTTCAGTTTTTAATAGTTTGTAAAATATTAAATTACCACGATCAGTGGTATTTGCAGAAACAGTCTTTAGTGCTTCGAAATGTTTTGCATAGCTGAAATATGTACAAATGCCATACGAAATCATGGGGGGACAACAGCTAGGGCAATAGTTAGATATTTTACTACTGTCTTGAGATTTGTCATTGGATTCCATGTCTCCACGACAGAAGCATCTTACAATAGGCAATACATAAGATGGATTGACCACATCTTTGCGTATGAATACAACCATTTGTGAGCAACAACCTAGTGATTCTGTACCTTCTGGTCCTTGACCAATGCCATGGAAATTTGCAAAGTATTGCGGAAAACGATCTGTAATATTTGTAGCCCTAGGAAAGAAAATTGGAAGGAAATAAATATAGAAAATATATATGTATATAGGTGATGTCAGTTTTGATAATGCAGTGCTCCTGAACATATACAAATGATTGATTAACTTATTAATATTTATTATAAGCACTAAAATATAATTCAGAAAGAGCACTAGATTATGCCACTCTAAGACTTCAACTGAATTTCATTTCTTACCATGATTCAAACTGTTCCCTAGTCCACTCAAATTTGTGGTCATAATGTCGAAATCCTTTGAATTTGGGGAAAAGTACATTGAAATCCGCATTTGGGGTGGTAAAAATTGCGAGTTTTGGTTGTATGCAGTTGAATATTGTATATGGAACTGCTTCCAGAACATCTGGGTATAAATGTTCAATACTAAAATGTTGAGTAATTATTGGGTAGCTTTCCTAAGCAAAATTGATTAATAATCTGTTCATAAACAGGTTATTGAAAGAAATATCTCATAAAAAATATATCAAATGTCATTCCTAATACTAATATATTAGTAAGAATATTTAATTGAAATTAAATGTTACTTCACAATAGTATTTGAACAACATATTCTGAACAGATTTCAGCAGTTTTACTAATTATTTTCATCAGTATGGATAAAACATTTTTATCAATATACTTAATAAGGAAAGTATTGAAGAGATATTTAGGTAAATCAACTTAGATCTTCTCATTACCTGAAATTCTTCATTTTAAATATTCAAAAACATATTTATCTCATTTAAAAAAAAAAGTACCATTATATGCTATACATATTTTAATAAATGGCACTCACATTTCAATTCCTATTACCACATCACAGTCTAAAATTCTCTTATCGGGGTCTGTTATACTACCAGCCCATACATTTACAGTTAATGGTTCAGATCTTCTTTTCAGATATTCTAGAGTAAATGGTCTAACTCTATAGAGATTTTCTTGAAGAAGTTCTTCATCTATATCTACAAAATTTATTTCAGTTATTCCCAATAACGACTTAAGGAATATTAGAAGTCCAAATTCGGCACAACCAAATTCCACAACTTTTTTCAGATCTTTTCTCCATTTAGCATTAAGCAGAATATCATGTATTATACCATATCTTTGTCGATAAACAGGAGGATCGAATGCCAGATTTTGTTCCGCATTTATATATGCACATGATTTCGCAAAATCAATTTCGTTGATAATTTGCTGAATTTTTTCATATTCTTTTATTGCCTTTCGGCGCTTTCTTTCTCCAAGAAGATATCTAACTAAAAACGATAAGCCGTGAAAAATTAAAATCATATTGAATATATACGGTTAATAAGAGGCTCATTCGAACCAAATATTGAATTTTTGAAATATAAAAAATGTATATAATCTCAAAAAAAGTATAAAAATATACGAAAAAAAATATTCCCTAATCCCGTTGTCATTTTAAATTTTCAGGTGTTGCAATGAATGGAAGTGGGAGACTTTATCTTATTCATAATTAAATACTTTTACTCTATGGGCAAAGTTTATTTTAGATGTGGCTACTAAACCGATAAATTGTGAATTATATGATGGATAATAATAGAAATAAAGATTCAAATTCAATTATTGACATCAGTAAATTATAGATTGCTAAACTGTTACACTTACCGTTTCAACTTTCCTTTAAAAAAATATATAAATATAATACAAAACACTTCATTGCCCAATACACATTTTCCATACATTGTGTCTTTAATAGCCACAGCTAGCTTCTCTGCGCAGAGTCTGTTTCATAGATAATAAACGATTAAGATTTCCCAGATCGGACAGTTGTAGACTCAACCAGTCAACTCAACTAGTCCTAGCGTAGCGATCAATTTATTAAGGTTAATGATGATATGAACTTGTCAGGTTGCTGTGGACAGTTGAGTTTATGTCAAAACTGTTTATTTTATATAATATTAAAATTCTAATTTCGCTATAGTTCTTGTTTATTTAATATAACAATAACGTTGAACTTCCGTGGGTGCTGTGTTACAGTGAAAGTGATAATCTTTTGTGTCAAATAAAGACCTGTAGTTCAAAAAAATTAGGTGAGAATCGCAATCGTTTTTGTGTTAATACGTAAAATATATGTGCTAATGTAAGATGAATGAGATATAAAATCTATCTTTTCGATATTCTAAAAAAAATCTATGAGTGAATTATAATCAGATGCTTAAAAGTTCAGTTCGTATTTCTCGATTGACAGACTTGCATTTATGTTCAGTTGTTTTTGTCATACTTGTATTTGAGAATAAGCAATCTCAAAATCTCGTAGATTATTTATGTACCAGGTGTTTTGTTAATCATGCATTGGTTTGAAAAGTGAAATTCGCAGTTAATTTATTCCCGAATTCTTGTCAGCTTCAGTGTAAATAACCTATTAAATTTGATTGGCGGTGATTTTAAACCACTGACAAAAATTAATTGGATTGATTAGACTGGAAATGATGTCGCTGTGTACATTTTTTTCTGAAATGCATATCTATTTTGAATTTCAGATAATCGTCATAAGGTTACTTTTTATTGTAATTGTTTATTATCCTTGATGTTGATTTATAGGATAATTGCCACTAGAATTACTCACGTGATTTTTTCATTATTTCTAGTTTATTAAATCTGTTAATTTATTTCAATGACGAAAATCAATCATCAAAGAATATTTTGTATTCGTTTTAGTTTGGAAACTGTACGTCTTTGCCTAATATACGTTCAAAATTATTTTTAACATAGTTATTTGGTTTTAAGGAAGAGACAAGTAGAACATTGAAAAACATTATTACTTAGTAATTTTTAAGATATACAGAGCGTTTATTAAAAACTAATCAAATATTTAACGGCTTATTGTTTGTGTATATATATATTTATAAGTATACGTTGTTTAATGAACCTTAAATGATAGGAGTTGGAGTTTCATTAAATGGCAAATAACTATATTCTCCTAATGTACTTGGCAAATAACTATATTCCCCTAATGTAATGTCAAAGTTTCCAGTTATAACTTCTTTGCTGTTTATTTTGTATATAATATGAAATTGACTCTTAATCAAATAGGCAAATAACATAATATTATTTTATTTATTATTATAAATTTCCTATTTTTTATCGGATATTTTATTGCTTATTTATGTTATTGGACTTTTCTGATTGAATTTGAAGTTTGAAAAAATGAAAGATTTTACGAAATCCTGAAAATAAGCAGTTGGCGACAATTTACCAGTAAAAGTAGAATTCAGAAAATCGAAATTTAACATTTTATCATGTTCCTGAAATTTTTCGACTGACCATTAAGTGTTCTCTACTACAATTATTGTTTAATAATAATTTTTTTTCTTTTAGATACGTCATGAGATGCGATTAGAGCCCATCGACCTCCCGTTTTCGTCGATTACGTTCGTTTCGCGACTCCACTTCCGCTTTTGTGACAGAATCTGTTTGAGCGTCGCGACGGCATGCCTTGAAGGGCCAGAGAACCGCCGCACTGCATGACCAACGGACGGAGTGCCGCCGCCATCGGCATGGCGTCTTTCATGACGAAAAAGAAGAAGTACAAGTTTCAGGTGGACATCTGTCTCGAGGAGCTGCTTGAGGTGCCGTTTATATCGGCCGTGCTGTTCGCCAAGCTGCGCCTGCTCGACGGAGGAAGCTTCCAGGATCACAGTAGTAGGTGAGTTTGCGCTATTTAAAATTTGACATAATTTCATGCTGTTTTTTTGACAAAATTGACGTCTTATTCAGTATTCCAGGCATAAGAACCAACTAGTATTTTTGGTAGGGTTATTAACAGTCAAAAATAAAGAACGAGAGTTTTGATGTAGCTTGACGTCAGTTATGGCCTGTTTTATCCCCTGACTTGAATTCTGTACATTATTTCTTATCATGCTCTCTGACTTTCCATGAAAGTCAGAGAGTTCTTGTTGTCATGATTTCATGACAACAAGAAAAAGAACAAAGAATGTTAGAGTTTTTCGAGCTATTATCGCATTTTATTTATTTATTTATTTATTTTGCATGTCTTATAAACACCCATAAAGTACTTACATATAAGACAGATTAGTAGTAAACCAAAACATAGATCACTACCATAAACATCAACTAATGAAACTAAAACTAAACATATACATACATACAAATACTCATATAGAAATCATAAAAATTGCTATATAAAAAGAAACAAATTTATAATGAATTTACCACACCTGCCTTAAAGGTTCTGGGATCAACACTGAAAAAAATCAACGTTTCTGTTACTGTTCAGTAGCTTGTTACAGATACTTAACATACAATTTAAAGGAGACAAACCATTTACAACAACCAGAAATAGATCCCAACTGGAGCAACGCAACCAAACTTTTGGAACTTTCAAATGAATAAAAGCTATAAGATTGCAATTTTCGTATTTGATGGAATTAAGGATATAATAAATGAAAAGAATAGCCTGAATATTTCTTCTCACTGACAATCTTTGCAGATTAAAGCTAATCAACATAGAGCTATATGATATTTTAAATGGATAACTATTATGTCTTTTATAATGTAAAAACCTCAGAAAACGTTTTTGAACTTTCTTTATTCTGTCTTCATTAGTAAAAGCTTTAGGTGACCAAATATTGGAGGCATACTCCAGGTGAGGCCTAACAAAAGAGCAATACAGTTTTATGATAGTTGAAACTTCAAAATTTTTACTATTTCGGATAATAAAACCCAGTACCTAACTGCTTTACTAACGATTTGGTTGTAGTGATCGTTAAATCTCAAATTGAAACTAAAATTTACACCAAGATCCTTAATATTACATCTCCTCTCCAATCTAAAACCCTCAATAAAATAATCGCAAGTAAGATAGTCTTTCCCACCTGTATATGTAACAACAAAACATTTACTTATATTAAGTTTCATTTTATTATCATGGAACCAGTTTGACACCGAGACTAGGTCAGATTTTAATTTTAAAAAGTCACTGGTGCTTTCGATTGTTTTAAAAAACTTAAAATCGTCAGCATATAGTAAGCCAGTAGCATGAGAAAGGACAGACGGCAAATCATTGACAAAGAATATAAACAACATTTACAAATCTAATTTAAAAATTTGCATACGGATGTTTTTACAATAATTATCGGTTACTCCGATAGATGTCTCACAATCATTATGAAATTTTAATTATTCTAAAACTGTCCTTCCTATTCAAATATCCGCTAATTCGATTTTTCTTCCATCCCCAAATTATTAGTTATATCTGGAGTGAAATACAGCAGCATGAATTCATCATTTGTGGTTATTTGTTCTCGATCATCTACTCTATAAATAGAACTTACATGCACTCGGTACATCGCTTTAAATTGGCATCTATTGTGTGAATATCACAGCAGGAAGTACAGGCAATTTAGTGTGGGAATACTTTATTCGTTTTTTGTTTTACACGTGATATTGGAATTGAAGGTGAATTGTAAGAAATATACATTTGAACCCAACAATATTAAGCCCATATTTTCAAGAAAACTACGAAGAAGGAGCCAATTGGACTTGCTTGATTTTGAAAACTGTATATTACAGTGGATAAAATTCTGAAGTATCAATTTTTTGTGGATATATAATAATTCTTAGTTGTAATAACAGAAAGTCATTGAATTTGCATTAAAACAAAATAATTACAAATAATAAACTTAACTGAAGTGAAGCAAAATAATCTGATGACAGAGTTCAGATAATATGCGAATGACATTTCAGGTATCACTCAACCCCTGATTGAAAAATTCATCATTCAATTAATATAACCACAAAAGTTCGGAAAAAATCAAAAAGTACAAAAACAAAAAATAAATGTATCTTGAATAATTCAGTGAATAGTTGAAATGAAATATGAAATCATAAGTGAATAAATGATAAAGTGACGTAGGTATATCTCTTCTGACAAGTTTTGTCAAGTTACATCAACAAGGAAAATGTCAAAACTATATTCGTATAAAGTTTCTTTGAATTCTCTACAAGATTTATAAATTAGTAAAAATTTTTCTGAATAACATCTCTCAAGAAGAACGAAAGAATTAGAAATTGAACATATTGAACAATTTCCGTCAAAAGACAGAAGAAAATTTAATTTTTTTGTCAGGTTTAGTTTTCATTATTATTACATAAATATATGTATTTATCCTGTAATCTATCGATTTCTATTTTTACAATATAAGTTTTATATTAGTGCTAAAAGCCATGTTTTTGTTACCCCTGTGGAATATCCGATTTGCCCTCGGGGGGATGATTACCCCCAGTAATAGACGAACGTCTGTGATAAATGATCGCAACAATTGTTCCTAAAAGATTTTATCGAAGCCGTTTTTTTATAGTTAAGATCTAAAACATGATTTCGAAATGTTGATTTTTCAACTTGAACTAATATGTCGTCGTAGTGTAAATTGTTTGTATTTATGTTACCATGGAATCTTACCTATCAACAAACCCTAATCGAAGGGGTGAATATACCGTAATGATCACGCACAGTTAAGTTTTTTTATATTAGTCATTTTTCATAGTTTTACACAATTTAAATTGTCATACTGTTGGGTAGTTATATTGTGATGAACAAGACTAAAAATACTTTTGTAAAATATTTTCAAATAGTTAGAATTGTCAAACATCGAACTTTACTCTGATAAAACATAAAGTAACTTTATTCACAAGAAGATAAAGTATATTGCGCAAAACGTAATAATAATTCCCGCCATTTATAATAAAGAAGTTTGACATTTCTTCCTCACCATAGAAGATAAATTATACGTATCGAGTGATACATATGAACATAGATAAATAGTACCATAAAACTTGAATATAGAAAATATCTCACCCTGGTTATTGAACCATTTTCTTTTATAATTAATATTCACAAGGACTCCGAGAAAAATTTATTTGTACTAATCAATTTTATTTGAAGTGGTGGTTGCAAAATATTACTTGAGTTTGATCAACATCAGAGAATTGACATATTTAAAATAAGTTGAAATAAATTTTCAATTTAAATGAAACTATGTTTCATGATTTCGATCTGTTCATTTTTGGTATATTAATTTGTAAATAATGGACAATTATGCGGTAGAATCTCATTTAGAGAAGCGTACAGCTTTAGCGGTATAATGAAAATAGAATTCGAATTGTACAAATTAAACATGTGGTTGAAAACAGACCGCTCAATTATCTTTGTCTAACAGAATATCAGGAAATTGCGAAATTTGTTGAATTGTTCATTAGTTAAAAATTTAAAATTATTATGGTGTTTGCTTATCAGAATTCCTAAAATTTTCATAATGTATCAATTTTTTTATTTATATAATTTATCTTATACTTGTGTGAAGTAGGGCGGTTTGGTAATCAAAGCTAGGTACTTTAATTTTTTCGATTTTGGTGAACAAGTTGATTAAATTGACGAAATAAATGACTTTTTTTCATGCTATTGGGTAATTCTATGAAAAAATTAGATTTCTATAGACACTTGACCTATCAATTTTTTATCGAACAAAGAATGTTGTTTAGCATATCAAAATCAGGTTTTGGCTAACAAAGTTATCGCAATGTGTGGCTTTTATATGTACAAATAATTGATTAAATAACTGCTAATCGAAACATATTAGAACCCATTAATTTTTTATCGAACAAAGAATATAGTTTAGCGTACATATCAAAATCTGGTTTTGGCTAACGAAGTTATCGAAATATGTGGCCTTTATAAATAATTGATTAGATAAATAACTGCTAATTCAAAAATATTAGAAAGGGCCGGAGTTTTGAAATTTACGTCGATGTTTAAAAAAAAAGATTTTTCAGTATTTTAATTAGTGCGATAGAATTTCGATGTGGATATTATTTTTTGAGTTAAGAATGAACCGGTTCATTGACTTAACCTCAAATTTTTCAATTGCAAGGAAAAATTTGAGTCTATACTTCAGACAAATCAAGAGATGGTAATTTTGTCTACTTGATCACTATAAGATGTGGTTTATTATTCGAAAAGCCTTAATAATCATCACTATTGCTTATCGTATTCGTAAATTGTTATTGTTAGAAGGTATGATGGATCTAAGTGAAACACGGTGATCGTCACTTTATGAAATAATTTATTTTACTGACGTAATATGGTGTGTTGTTCAGTTGAAGAAAGTTTCGGTGGTATAGACTGAAACTGCTGATGATAGATATACTTTTATAACGGGTGATTTTTTAAAGAGTTAAGTTTTTCAGGTTGGCGGCACTGGTTGTCAATCGCATCCAGACGTCATCTGTCAAAGTGAAAAGTTTTCTGTATACTCTGCCATTTCATCATGGAAAGACTTACAAACGAGCAACGATTGCAAATTGTTGAATTTACTATCAAAATTCGTGCTCTCTGAAAAATGTGTATCGTTTGTTACGACCATATTCGACCTGGTGAATCAACAATTCGTGCTGTTATCACCAAATTTCGCACCAAATTTACTTTGTTGGACATTAAACCATTGTCTCGCATGCGTAAAAAAAAAAAAAATTACATCCCAAAAAAACGACAGTTTGGTGTGATTTATGGGTTGGTGGCATCATCGGTCCATTTTTATTCAAAGACGACCGTGGTAGAAACGTTACCGTCAACGGCGAACGATATCGAGTCATGATACGCAACTTTTTTTTTGCCCCAGTAGGCCGAGTTGAACTTGGTTGACATGTGGTTTCATCAAGACGGTGCCACATGCCACACAGCTCGTGAAACAATGGACATGTTGAAGGATGAATTTGGTGAGCAGATTATCTCTCGAAATGGACCTGTACATTTGCCGCCAAAAGTCGTTAGTGTAGGTGGACAAGCCGAACACGATTGAAGCCTTACAGGATAACATAACACGCGTAATTCGTGGGATACAGGCCGAAATGCTCGAAAAAGTGAAGCGAAATTGGACCTTCCGAATGGGATCATTTGATACGCAGTCGCGGACAACATTTACATGAAGTTATCTTTAAAATGTAAATGGCATAGGCCAAGTTATCAATTTCAATAAAAATTTTGAATATATGATGCAAATTGAGTGTTTTATTCGATTAAAAAAAACTACGCTTACGAAATCACCCTTTATGTACAATAACAGAAAATGGCGAGAGCATAATAAATATCACCAAGTTATTTTTAGGAATGTTGAACATAAACAATTATAACGAGTAGTTTTTGCTTAATAACCAACTGTGATGAATACTTAATAACACAAAAAACAACAGGAAATTATCGCAAATCACATGGCGGGAAAAATCTCGTTAATATAAATTGTCGATAAAATAGTAACTCTATGTGCTGCTGACGCCATCTATTAAATACATCGACAATTTTGTTGTCATCTCGTATATTGATCGATATCGATGAACAAGCTAAACTGTGTGTAGATTACTCTTGATTCTGAACAGCTTTATCATACTTTTAAAATGGCTAGTTGACTTCGTAACCGAAGCTAGAAACTGGGATGATTTGCAGAAAACTGTAAACTTCGAGAGGTTGGGTATATTGAATTTATGTTGAAACTTGTATCATGATGCTCCTCCATTATAAATATTAATTTTATCGTTTTCATCCAATTATTCATCACCGAGTAACACATTGGGTAATTTTCGATTGATTATGAATTTGATGACCGAGAATTTGCTGATTAAAATGTATCGATTGAATATTGGAGACCTGTCGATATTTATATTATTCCAGCAAGGCACGTTCACAGGTATCCGATTACATCACCCCCCAGTAAACCAGTCTCTAATGAATTCCCAATATTATAAAATGGGTGCGATCAATTGTAACGTAATCTTAATAAACGGTTTATGTTGATGTTATAATCGTTGAGATACCGCAAGTCCTCCAGTTGATGCTTATTAATACCGATAAATCCTTTCCACTTGCAGTTACAAGTGACAGGTGTTACGTATTCTTATACGATGATGAAATTTGATTAATATGTATTATTGATAATAATGCAGTACGGAAATTTATAACTTGAATGATAAGAAGTGCAAGTATTTCGAAATGCTGATGGTTCAAACTTCGTTATTTTTCTGTTTTTGGAAAAATATTATGACATAGTTTGAGTTATGTACTCGTATTCTATGCTTATTGACGATAAAATCATATTACTTTTACTAAATGGCCATGTCTTCATTTACGTTTGACTATTGAAAAGTCTGGGATATCATCTCCATATGGTCTAGGTTGGAATGGAGGTTTACCAAGTGGAAGATGTGGTTTCGAATTCCGATGAGATGCGGAGTTTTTTGTGTCTTTTTGAGTTTTAGAAATATTAATATTGGTTCATGTACATGATCACAATCATTGGTCTTCCGGTTTTTTTTTCTGAAACTGTATTAAGTAATTGTAATAAACTGATAAATTCAGATAACCCATTATGTAGTTGTGGTGAATTGGGCACCTCAGAACATTTTATCTTGTCCTGCAATAATTTTCGGAACAAAATAAGCATTTTGCTCATGAAATTGAACAGAATCGTTAGATTTAGTCAACCTTTTAATTTGTGTTTTCTTTTGTCACTGAACAATATAGATGTTTTTAAATTGATTTATGATCATATTAAAAGTATAGGATTGAAATGTTAATAATGCTATTAACATTATACAATGTTAAAGCCATAACTAATGGATACCCATTAGTTTTTATACTACCCTATGTTTTTATCCCTAATGTGGTTTCCTATTCAATCCGTGGCTTATTTCTGTTTTGAGTATGAAGATGAAAATCGCCTTGATGAGCCCCTTGGCGTATTGTGTCCTTGTTATGTCCTCATTCAGTATTTTGTTCTTAGTTTATATTAAAAGTAGTTTATATTAAAATATCCTGTTGGCCAATGACCTATAGTCAAAGCCATTTCACTTAAAAAAAAAAACTGTTAAATTTAATAAAAAAATTAGTATTTGAAACTATTTTAATGATGTTTGTAGTATGTTTTGTCGGTTGGTTTCGTTTTTTGTTTAATGACTATAATACAAAATTAATGGTATCTTTATACTATGTATACAGATACCATTATAGCATATTTATGCTGGGCGTTTCGGAGTACTACATCATCATCAGACGCATCGATTATTTTCATTATTCGGTGTTTCTACGAATTCATTTTAGTTTAATTCTTTCATCCTTTTGCGTTGTTTCCAGTTTGATGTTCTCTATTTCTGTTTCTTCGGTTTCTTTCTTTAGTTATTGTATTTTCATAGTGTGTTGAGTGATGTCACACGAGCGATCTCTTCAGCCAATAACTGTGTTTATCGGTAAATTATCATCAATATTAAACATAAATTATTAGTTTTTTTCTTATTACTTATAGTTGATTGAGTCGGGAGATAGGTGTTGAAATTCCATGTCAGCTTATTAATAAATTAAAAACATTTTAAAAAATATTTCATATATTGTCCACTAAATACTCAGGGTTTCGTCCACCTTCATCAGGTGGATGAAAACGTTTAATCCACCTGATGATGTATACCGAAACAATATTTTAGTGGACAATATATGAAATATTTTTGAAATTTTTAAAACTATGTTTAATTTATTAATTAGTCTTATTCAGTACTCTCCCAGAACCTTGAGGTAAGAGAGGTCTCTGATTTCAAATGTAAAAATTTATGATTTAGGAAAATTCTAAATGAGTACATCAAATAATTGAACACGTCTTTTTACATTGGAATGCTACATTTACGAATCATACAATTCTATACATTATTACGACTCTTCGTATATAACGCTCAAAATTAGACCGACTTCTTTCTTTATGCATAAGAACTACATATTGATGTTAAATATTTTAAGCATTTAAAACTTCATATTCCTGTTAAGGCCCGGTCTTTTCACTTTTAGTTAGAGCGCCAAATGAGCTTTATCTAGCTGTTACCAGCGCCTTTTCACTCTGTATTTAACCAGTTGAGAAAGTTTCATTTTATATTTCGATCAGGGACTCAGAAGTTTGACCCAATATGAAAAGACCTGGCCTATGCAATCTCCATATCTTAAAGTAATGCAAGTGCGTAAATGCGGACATATCGTAAACTGAACAGAGTATCGATGATCATCAACGTCTCGTATAGTGGGCCCCAAAAACAGTTCCTCAGGTACGCTCTAGCTTCTCGATTTCCGAAAATATCGAAGTATCAATTTCTCTAATTCCGGCATTCGTTAATAACGGCATTTAGATTTGCGCGAAGAATCTTTCACCTCTGTAGATATTTTCTGAACGAATAAACAAATTAACACGTTTTATTGGTGTCTATTTCGCTCGATTTCGACGAACAGTAGGATCGGGGTCAAATATTAACCGGTATTAATTTTGTCGCTGGACCTGTTATGTTATTGTCGTTCGCTCGCTAAAAGTAGTACGAAATCGAGTCAATTCGCGATTTGAGACACGGAAGATGTCGATATTATTCGAACAGAAACGCGAAGTAGATTGGAATGTTACGTTATGGTCCCCTCTGAATTCGATCCACAGTCGAAGCTGTAACGAACGCCCAAGGCAAGGCTGCTTGCAAGGTAACTCAACTCGGTGATTGGAGTACTGCGGTCTTGTCTACTACTACAAGTCTTAATGTCACTTGCACTTGATTCGAAATCCTCCACATTTGTGTCTTTATTATTGAAAAATTGAGAAAGAAATGTTGAAAACTAGTATGTGTCGGATTATTGGAATGTTCGGATCACTGGATTATATACAAAACTTCTTAATGAATGAAATTTTGTTTTTTATCACTATTTTTTGGCAAAACTCGATTCTCTTTGTTTAGACCTAAGGTGGATCCTGATTTAGAAGGTTCGAAAAATCGATTATTTCGGGAATTTTTTTGGATAGGAAAAATGAAGCCAGCTGAGTGAACTTTTTAGATTATTTTGAATTTCGAGCTCGAATTTTCCGTCTGAAATTAAAAAACCAAATACCATTTCGATTTTCATATGTTTTTCTACTATATGAACTGAGAAAAACTGAAGAAATTATGAAATTCGAATGATTTCTCTGATTTGAAGCAAAAATGTGCTTTCTGTGAAAAAATATGATTTCAACTTGCTATAAAAATTGTTAAACATTTTTTTTACGTTTTTACTTCAGTGGAAAATAATACTGAAGCTAACAAGCTTTGATTTGTCTTCATTGGTCGTCTAGTTTTTTTTTTGCTATCACGCCCGCCAGTTCAGAAAAATGGTAAAAATGACAACTCGAGAAAACGGGCTTTAATGTTTTCGGTCAAAAAATTGATATCATTCGGCTACTTATGGTTATAATACGCTAATCGGCTATAACTGCGACATAAAAAAAACTTTCTTTCTCCTCAAAATACTCGCTCTGATGAAGTTGCTCGAGTCTACGGACTGTGCGAGCATCCTTGCTGGAAAAGGTTGTACGTCGATTTTTCCTCTCGATCCGTTATGCGTCGAAGTTATCCGTAAACATCTTGCAAATTTGGCCAATTTTCAATTCAAAGCTGTATCTTTGAGAATATTTCGAATTAGCCTATATAACTTTGTCTACACATTCTTCGATACATAAGGAATATATTCGAACAATAAAAAAAATCGATTTTTGAACCTTCTAAGTCAGGATCCCCCTTAAGGACTGTTGATGTTCTTTAAATCTTGCAACGAAGTTTTTGACTGTCTATCCAACGCTATTGCACCTGAGTTTTTCGTTTTCATATGCACTGTCACGGCCGACTTTTGGAATTTTATAACCCCACCGTTAGTTCAACTTGTATACTAATGCAAATAGTTTTCGCAGTTTGAAGTTAAATAATTCTATATTTTTCAATAGTGTATAGTGTATGTGTCGTGTTGATAATTTGTTGAAATCTCAACATCATACTATAAAAAACAAAGTGTTTAGTGCGCTTACCGATTTCATTGGGAAGAAATCAATTTTGTGTTGTTTAAGACTTTCGTAGTTTGAAGTTGAATATTTTACGGTTCCAGTATTAATCCGTTATTCATCAATTTTGTATAGTGTTATATAGGTGCTAGTGATGATATTTTGTGGATAACATAACATCGCATTATAAAAACGAAGTGTTTTTTGTGTACCGATTTCATCGAATCGATATCAAATTTGTGTTGTGTTTTGAGTAAGGATTATTTACAAATATTTTTTTGAGAAATAAAGTGTAGAGCAGGAATTCCCAAACTGCCCCCCCCAGGGGGCGTGAAGATACGTCAGGGGGGGCGTGAGCACAAGACCAGTTAAAAATAAAAATTTCTAAATAAATAAAATCAATACATTTCTTTAACTGTTTTTACGTTGTAGACTTTTTAAATCAATCTTGATGTTTAGAAAACTTAACAATCCATGTGTAAAACACATTTTATTTTAAAGCAAAAATATAATCGGAGAACAGACTTGTCTTATATAAAATGTTTGGTGTTCAATGTGGCTCACTCATCTCACTAGTTTACTAGTTTATTATGTTCTTTTTGTCTATGTTTTTCTCTAACAGTATGACTTCAAATTGGCTCTTCAGATGTTGTTCTTTGTGTTATTAAAAATACATGTTTTGTTTTCAATGTAATTCTTGGTTTTTTTTCACCCTTCCCATAAAATTTACTGTGAAGGGGGCGTGGATGGTTTCCATTTTAACAGGAGGGGGCGTATTAAAAAAAAGTTTGGGAACCCCTGGTGTAGAGGATAGGTGTTTCGTAGGCGATTCAGTAAGTTTTAAGCTTGGAGTAGGTGGAGTTAGTAAGTTTCTAATAAGTATATTCTCTTAAAATGACAAAAACTTGTTGCATTCCTTGTTTTAAATCGAATTATATCAGCATTCTGAAGGGAACTAGTATCGACCTCTAGTTTCCCTAAAATTAAAGTCGGCCGTGGCACTGTTATTCATAATTTGTAATAGAAATGAAGGATGACGAAAGGAATCGTAAACTTATACATCGAATGAATTATGGTCGAATTTTGAAAAATGTATGTATAATAATAAACCTGCTATATTGTAGGTTCTACAATGTCGGATTATACCTACTATGTTGAATACTACAAACGGTGAATCATTTCATTTAGGATTTTCAATGATCGATCATCTATTTCCTAGGCGGTGAGCTCGCTGAAAAGGAGAATGTTAGTCAGTGCAATTAAATTTGATTTGGGAAAGAAGGTTATTTATAGATATTGGCAATGAATCGCGATCCTTGAGATTGTCGAAATTGAATGATATCTGAACGGTTAATTCGAGAAATTGAATTTTAATGGCTCTCATATTTACAAATAGTTAGTATTAGATTTTCCAACAACCTTCGTATTTATTGAAATAACATTATTAGAAGCAGCGTTGCCAGACTGTTGCAGTTATACCTAGGAAAAAAAATAATTGAATTATATTTTTCTATTTCATATCACTTTGAAGTAAGTCCACTACTTTATGAATCACATTTTTAAACTGCTCGTATCATTTCATCTCTGGAATTAGGAGAAGTAACAATCATACAATAAACTTTAGGTAATATTCATGAAAATTATTTATATAAATATTTGTTTATCTTTTTTGGAACTTGTATACGCTGAACATTTCCTATGTAAAACATACCATCAATTTCATAACGTTTTAAGTCATATACTTACAAAAAAACAATTTTTTCGACGCAAATAGTAGTCGTTAAAAGGGCGATTAGAAAATGAAACAACAAAATATTTCGCGTACAAATCTACAATCGTTATTATATTCGGCATGGATGGCGATTCGTGGAATGTAAGAGTTGAAACGGAAACTGTTATTTCCGCGATTGTTTACTTTACGAATGCTTCGACGGGTTCGAATTTTAAATTATCCTTGAAAGGAAAACGAAATCGAATATTCGTAGCAACTTGATACGAGTTGATATCTGAAAAAACGGAACATGAAGCGAAATATTCAGACGTTTTTTCCTTAAGTCCCATATTGTAAATTATTATGGAATGAATAAAAAACTGTTTAAAAAGTGAAAGAACACTTTGAAAAGTAAAAACAATTTTTTTACTAATATAAAAAAATATATAAAAATGATAAAAACCAATAAGTTTGATCGGAACAATCATATGTGTTGAGAAAACCACTGGATTTGTAAAATTTAATTTTATTTTGGATGTATCACTTATGAAATCATCTTTCCAAGTTATGATGATATCATTTTAATAAATAAATTCTTGAACATCTATTTGAAATATGCGAATTACGTTGGTATTATTTTCGTTATCTTATATACTCCGTTGTCTGTTTGATAATCATGTAATGCGGTTTTTAATTGACCGAATAGAAACCAATCTTATCTTTCCGCAAGAAATTAATTGTTAGGGTATCGGAGACAATTCACGATGTCCAATAAAAAATTAGATATCATTGTATCAGTCGTGAAATGTAACCGTGATTGACTATTTGATTCGTCTCGTAATGTCGGGAAAGTGATACCATAGGGAGGAATTTTAAAATCGAATTGAAAGTTGTCGATATAGTAAGATTGTTGGAAAGTAGATATTTACACGTGTTTCGATCTTTTTGGTTGTCATCAGAAAGAACATCGCAACCAGGTTTAAATTGCACAAACTTGAAGATGACATAAAGAAACGGAATCCTGGACGAAGGAAAGTGGCATAAACATGAAACTCTCCGGATTGGGAGATGTATTCTTTGCTTCACCATCGGGACAATATTTAACATTTACGGATCGTCGATATAATAGAAATTCTCGAATCTCGAGAATTCGAAATAATAACAAGAGGATCTATAAGGAGATATTTACACGTGTTTCGACCTTTTTGGTTGTCATCAGAACATCGCAAACTGGTTTAAATTGCACAAACTTGAAAATGACATGAAGAAACGGAATCCTGGACGAAGGAAAGTGGCTTAAACATGAAACTTCCGAATTCTGTGCGAAGAAAAAAGGCTTAAACATGAAACTCTTCGGATTTTGAGATGTATTCTTTACTTTTTGACAATATTTAACCTTAACGGATCGTCGATATAATCCAAATTCTCGAATCTCGAGAATTCGAAATAATAACAAGAGGATCTATCGCGTTTGACGCACGTTTCGAGGTTGTTGGCTCTCTTCAGAACGGCGTAACGTTGCACTACTGAATGAAATTCTTCCGTCTACTTTCATTTGCTATTGACGCAAATGAAAATTTGTTGATATACTTTGAAAGAAAAGTTGTTTCTTCGTATATTATTTCGGATACTTTATATTTACATGTTTTAATCGGAGTTAAGTGAGCAGAATTTGAAAAAGCCCACTTCGGTTTCTGGATTTCGTTCCTTTACGTTTTGTTCAATTGCACTCCTATATAACTATTTTAATTTTCAAAATAATATAGTTATTGTTATTATCGAATAAATCAACAAAATTTCATAAAAAGGATAGAATTTCATGCTCTATTCGTTTGTTTATGCCATATTCAAGTTTTTACAACTCAAATTTGGAATGGTGTTCTGATGAGAGCCAAAACGCTCGAAACGTTTCCTTACGTCTCATGTTCGAAACTCGAGGAGTTGCGGGAATCTTCCGTCTTAATTCTCGTAAATCTCTGAGGAATGTCAAAGTATTTCGATCGAGCGGCATTGACGCACTATAAATAAAGGTCGTTTTCTCTATATCTATCGAAATAGGACGTTGGGAAAATTAATTCGTCGAGTTACGCCAGCCCTTCATCGGAATTCGGATGGCGCGAGGCCAACTCGTCCATCACGTTCGACAACGTTTCGTCACTATCGACGTCCCCGACGATTGATTTAAAACCGGACGTATCTCTCCGAACGAAAGTGGATTGCTGTTCGTATCTCGGACGGTTTTCGACGA
Source organism: Henosepilachna vigintioctopunctata (assembly GCA_030704895.1). NCBI lineage: Eukaryota > Metazoa > Arthropoda > Insecta > Coleoptera > Coccinellidae > Henosepilachna > Henosepilachna vigintioctopunctata. Next base: position 868,149 of record JARQZJ010000061.1, on the reverse strand, counting down.
ATTTATGGTCGCCGGTTTATTACCTTCCTACCTCTTGATTTTAATCGCGAACTGAAATTACCGATGATTGATTACATAGAGCGACGTGTAGGCAGCTATTTTAAGTGATTTTTGACGTTGTAGTCCAGTAAAATGAGTTTTTTAATTATGGATTTAAAGACAAAACTGAATTTTTTATATTACTTCATTTGGAATGTATTTAATGATTTACCTAGTGGAGAAGATTTTATTTCTTTTGTGGCGTAGACAAAAATTAAAAATTACACTAAACTTAATTTTTTAGTGGAAATTACTCGAAAATATGAAAATTATAATTGAAAAAAGTGTCAAATGAAAAATTTGGCTTTAGAATTATTTGTCTATAAAATTGTCCAAATTACTTTTGACGTATTCGCAAAATAAACCGAAATAGTTGAAAATTAAACGCTTGCAATATTAAAAAATTTATAAAAATTCGAAAAGTGGGATTCTTCAGATTTTCTTGAGAGATATCGTTTCTAGAAAGTTTATTGGATAACAATGAGTAACAATTTTTTTTGGTCATAACTCTTATAATATTATAATAATTATTTAATAGTGTTGGCGTTTAATTAATGTAAATCCATTATAATTGAATATAAACTTAAATTCAAACACTTGAACTTATTAATGATATACACTTTATTGACTACATAGCATGACGCGTTTCGTCGTTACAAACGACTCTTCAGATGCTTACAGAATAGTTATTCTGTAAGCAATTATTCTGTAAGCATCTGAAGAAGTCGTTTGTAACGACGAAACGCGTCATACTATGTAGTCAATAAAGTGTAAATCATAAGTTCAAGTGTTTGAATTTGAGTTTATATTCAATTATAATAATTTTTTGTACTGAGAAAAATGGGTAAAGTAAAAAATTTTGGATACATTTCTTGAAAATAATGTTCTGTACAAATTTCGTAGTTACTGTCAAATAATATCTACAGTTGTAATTTTAATGAAACTAAGTAGTAGCTTGTAATTTTCACATCAATTCAGTCAAACATGGCAGTATTGTTTCGCCAACACAGTGTCTTCATTAGATTTAGATGATTAACTGCTGATTATTCAAATTAAAATTTAAAGTATAATATATAATTATTTAAAAAATGATTTATCATTTACATCTGATGAAGCCACTATGTTGGCGAAACAATATTGTCATGTTTGACTAAATTCTAGTGAAAATTACAAACTACTTAGTTTCATTCAAGTTATGTTGTTAAATTTTGGATCTGCCCAATCCGTTACTGATATTTACAGTCGTCTCTATAGCCTGGAGAGGAGAGTAAAGGGAGATCGAATCCTGGGTAAGACATGGTCGTTTGTGTGCGTATAATGACTTTCAGCTTCAGCAAAAAATTGAGATTGTCAAATGTACAAAGAGCTCTAAAATTAAAAAATATATAATATGTACACGAAAATCGCGAATATTTTGTTTGTTGCAGTTTAACAACTAACCAAAATACCTTCGAATTCAGTCGTTGCACCTTTTATGATATATAAAAACCCTGAATATATCGATATATCATTTAGCATTAATTAACACAGTTGAAACGAATAAATAATATTATTTATTATTTCAGACTTCACACTTTATCTTCAAACAGTGCCGATCAAAGTTCAATAATCTCAATATTATTTATCACTCACTAATTGAGGAAGGAATAACATTAATATATCAATTGCATAGCGATCTTATTTAAAAATTAACGATATTATTGCATTATAAAACCTTATCGAAATTTCGTATATCGATGGAGATTGGATGACGACAAAAAGCTTATAACCTTTATTTCATCGAAGTAGATAAGTATTTGTTTCGAACTTTTTGTCAATCATCCGAATAGAATTGCAAATTCCGTTTCAGAATGAGGGAATAAGGTTAACTGAAGGGTTCGAATGTGTTGCGAAGTTACTTCCTAATGTAAAAATAAACGTAAAATCGAGCATCGAAATGCCACTATAGCGCCGAGCGTGAAGTGTAAATTCAATTTGGTCAACAAAAGTTCATTCTGTCCCATCTCTCCGCCGGGAAAAAATTTCAGCGGTACGTGAGAAAATTTTATCGAATATGTCTTTGTGTTTCAGGAAAAATCGACCTTTTTTATTTTCCGAATCGTTCGTTCCATTTGGAGCCCGAAGATGTTGAAAGTATATTGATTGTGGCAAAATCCCGGAGCGTGTTTTGTATTTGGGACAGTTACAAATTGCTCTTTTCCCTCTGAATGTACCTACGAGTTCCTTTTTTGTTGGCATTCAGCGATTCAATTTGTACCGTTATTACTGTTGCCTTAAATAGTACTGAAGGCAGACAGAAGCAAGTAGTTGGTTTTTTTAGAAGGAGATTCCGTGCTTTTATCATCTTCTACAAGAAACAACATGGAGGGTCATTTGGTGTCTGAAGACACTTTTGGTTCCGAATTGGTAGTCTGATCTATCCAAATTTGGCTCTTTTTTGTGGTACAAACAAACTAGTTCAAAGCCACAGAAGTAACATCATCTACCCAGGGGCCGTTCAAGTAAAGGTGTTTTTTTTTTTAGAGGTATAGAACTTCAAGTTGGCATTACTGTTGAAGATGGCGACCGATTTAACAGCTGAGAATTGATTTATTCTCAGTTTGGTTTGGCAATTCATCATGAATAGACTCACGCCTGAACAATTTTACGTCCATTTTATCGTCGACAAAATCGTCCATCAGAGCAGTTAATTCTATTAACCATGGAACGTTTTCGCACCACGTTTACTCTCCTTTACGTCTCCTAGAGACGCCGTACAGAAGAAGCTTTTGCTACTCTAGAGCGTAGCATTGAGGAAGACCAGAATGAGTCCATCCGCCATCGAGCACAGGCATTGGATCTATGTCCATCCACTTTATGGAAGATTTTGCGGAAGGATCTTGGTTAGCGTGCTTACAAAATCCAACTCGTGCAAGAATTGAAGCCAAACGATCATCAAGCAAGGCGTAGATTCGTCGAATGGGCCCAAAACGAGATTGCCGTTGTTCCCGATTTTCATAAGCGAATTTTGTTTAGCGATGAAGCGCACTTCTGGTTGAATGGCTACGTCAACAAACAAAACTGGCGCATTTGGAGTGAAGATAATCGTCAAGTGTATGTCAAAACACCGTTACATCCAGAAAAACTGACTGTTTGGTGCGCTTTATGGGCTGGTGGAATCATTGGTCCGTACTTCTTCAAAAACGATGATGGCCAGAACGTTACAGTCAATGGTGATCGGCATAGAGCCCTGATTACTAACTTTTTCATTCCTGAATTGAACAACCATGATGTCCAGGAGCTGTGGTTTCAACAAGACGGCGCAACATGTCACACAGCTCGTGCCACAATCGATTCATTGAAAAAGACGTTTGGTGACCGCCTAATTTCACGGTTTGGACCTGTGAATTGGCCTCCAAGATCTTGTGATTTAACACCGCTAGACTACTTTCTGTGGGGCTATGTAAAGTCATTGGTCTATGCGGATACGCCACAAACGCTTTACCATTTGGAAGACAATATTCGCCGTGTATGCCGATATACAGCCACAAATGTTGGAAAAAGTCATCGAAAATTGGACGTCCAGATTGGACTACATCCGAGCCAGCCGTGGCTGTCATATGCCAGAAATCATATTTATAATGTAATTTCTTGTCAATCGAATGATCCATCGTTGTTTTATTGCAATTTAATGTTCTATACCTCTAAAAAACACCCTATACATTATTAATGACTTCAATTTTAATGGTCTAGATCTTTGATTGGGCCTCCTCGAAATTAACCGTGGCTACGCTACTGCTGGAATTTGAATCCAGAGGTCTAATGCTGGATCATCCACCTCTACTAGGCTATGGGAGCGACTGTTCACCATGTAAACTTATTCGTATGAGTATTCGACACGTTTTCGATGCTGTTATGAAATTTCTTAGTTGAAGGAGGTTCGCTCTCGTTCATAACAATTTTAATTTAGACGAGAGAATGTAACGCCTCGACCTTATCAATGTGTAAAGGTCGTCTAATATTGCACCCGGCTGTGTCATTTGATACTGTTGTGATTCGAAATCCACAAAGCTGACACGAAAACCGAACGTTGAACTTTGATATGTAATTATTATTGACAACGCAAGCGTGTGCTTTTTTTTTTTCGAAAAGTACGAGTTTGCATGCGGCATTGACTGGTTCTGAACTTATTTGAAGAGTCGTATGTTGCAGAGAATTGCCGAAAATTTTTTAAAGTATTTGCGTTGTCATGAATTTTTCTAGATTGAAAACTAGTTTTCGTAAAAATTTCGAAACTGAATATTTTTCATAAATGACACGGAGGTTTCGCTTATCTCTTGGTGAAAGATTATGTTTGAAACAATAAATTAAAATTAACACACTTGCCTTAAGTTTCACTAAATATATTAAAAATTCTACATTTCGGGTGTTTAACGCATTGTATACTCTTGATAATGGGTTAACCATCCGAAACATATGTAGAGTTTTTAATATATTTTGTGAAACTTGAGCCAAGTGTGTTAATTTTAATTTATTTTTTTAATATTTTTATCAATTTAATCTAATTTTATTTCGAATGGTTGTCCATTTTTCAGTTTTCAACGAACTCGTCACTTTATTATACGCCTTTAAAATACTTATGTAACTATATTAAATATTTCTATCGTTATTATTTTTGAGTATTTGATGTTGAAAAATATGTAGATTAAGCTGGTCTCCGTAGCAGCTTAGTCGGTAGAACACCCGACTATGGTGCGGTAGAACTTGGGTTCGAGCCCCGCTGAAGGCATGGGTGTTCGCCTATGTGTTTGTCTATGATTTAATAAGTAGTTTAATGAATGATATATACTGGGTAATGTACATTGATGACAAGCCCAATGGCCGTTCGGAACCGGCGTTAAACTGTAGGTCCAATGAATTAAAAAAATATGTAGATTAGTTACTCATCATAGTTCATTAAAATGGTAACAAAATACACTGTTTTCTAAATGTACATGCACACTTTTATTAACAATTGTTACGTACATTTCGGCAACACTCTGAAGATGCATTCGTAATAGTGAAACGTACGTCACAGCATTTGAATAAATACTCGTATATTTAGAAAACAGGGTTTTTCCTTAACTATTTTAATTTTTGAGATGAATTCACATCAAGTAACGGACGTAAACATTCGAACACATAATTTATCACCACTTGAATCGGTAATATGTATATAAACAGAATTTCGAAAATGTAATTTCGAAATATATCAAAAATTCATGGAGTGAGGAGTCGTTTAGTAAAAAATATTAACACTCGTTTATAATACTCCCTACTTCAAATAAAATTAGGTACTCGTTACTTCGAGTATATTCAAGTAATCGTTACTTAGTATTCGTTATATATTAATTAAATCGTTACAAAGATTTCTTCGCGTTACTTCTCCACTTTTGGTGAGCAGTAAACGAATTCGATCGTTAAGTAAGGAATTCGTAAATAATTACAAAACATTACACAGTAGCGGTTTCTTAAACATCCTCCAAAAATTCCCCATTATGAATATAAAATTCCTGTTTGTTTCTTCACAATTGCCAACGGTTAACCAAGATATTTCGATTGCGTATCCAAACGAATTGTTAATTTGTTTTCTATCTATTAATTTGACCTGGGTTAATAGAGGACGACCGCGTGAACGTTGACTATCGTAGAAGGCTTAGTTAGAGTCGTCTTGAACTTGACCGATCGAAGCAAGCGCATAGATTTATTTATGTTAACAGTTGGCACGTTTTGCGACATTTGACCGACTATCGATCGACCTAACGAGCTAATTGACTAGTGTCATCATTCTTTCGAATAATTCGAGTTGTTAACGTCGCCACTATTATTTTAAATGCATATTACAAATAGATAATGACCAATTGTCACTCTGCATTGTCGTTTTATGAGAATGAATGTCGTAGATTAAATCAGTTTTATTCGACGGAATGTTGTTTTGATCTTGTAAATCCATACTTAACCCGATTTATATCATTAATTTTCTGACTTCCAATTTATTCACAGTAATCCTAAGTAATCTGAATTATTGCTACAGGTATTACGTCACTTGATTTCGGAACGAAAAGTTCTTAGCAAAATTTACTAAGTTATATTTGATAATAAAATTTATAGAGAAACATTCTTCACATAGTGAAATTATATTCATTGAATTGCTACAATAATTACAACTAAGAAGAACGCTCACAAAAGGACTGAAGTCAGTTTTGAGTATGGTCTTCCATTCAGCCCCCGAAGAAAAATATTGGTTCAGTTTATATTCATAATAATATACAACTATATTTGAAAAGAAAAGAAAAAAAAACCTCAAAAATAATGAACATTTGAGACGAATTCCCATAGTGAGGGACATTCGTGGTAAAAAAATGAACAAACATATGATATAAAAAATTGATTCTTACATTATTGTCTATATTCGAATCATCGAAGTAGTCTGCCCTACTATAGTATGCCTTTTTTAACATCAATGACTTAACTTTTCTCTTAAACAAATGAGCTTTCAGTAATTTCAAATTTTACGGTAAATGGTTGAAGATTCAAATACTCTGATAATAGAGTGAGGCTCAAATTCAACTGTTTTATGATTAGGAATAAGTAGAACATCACTGTTCTTTGTTGAATAATCAAGATTACTATTCAATTCATTTTCTTGTTTAATGTAGTTATTAGAAAAGATAGGTTTACAAGATGTTCGTTGATGAATATTGAATATTAATCGACGTATTCGCTTGTGTGTAACAACCACTTCATTTATTTCTGTAGATCAGCCTCACAGCAGAATATTAAAATTTAGATGGCTATATACAACATTAATACACATTCATAAAACTGTTTCTAGGTAAGATGTTCTTAATTCTAGAGATCGCAAAAAATGAGTTACTTATGAATATTTATGTTTTTCATGGTCTCGAATTGCGTTTTTTCTTAGTTTTGAGCAAATAACAAACAATATTCCAAAGACCACTTGAAATAAACAAGTTATTTCTTGTTACTTTTGAAAATCAGTAGGTCACTAAAAAGAATAATGTTCGTATTACTTGTTTTATACAGTATATGTTCGAATTAATTGCAAGAATTGTTATCTAAAAATGAAAGACTATGTATTCTTATGCATTTATTTATTTATTCGTACAACCAGATAGTCTAAAACGGGAATCCTAGGCAGGAAATTACATACTAGGGGAATTCTATGTCGTATATGTATACAATTCTATGAGTGGTTCTTCTTTCTCAATTGAAAGTCTTGATTGTGTAAACGACTGGACAGGGTTTCTGACTTAATCATATTGCTCCAAATTATCGGGGAAAAGGGGTAATTAGTAATCATCCCCGCAGCTTGAGAACAGCTTGAATTTAGGTGTATTTAATGTGGAAAGGATACATAACATCCAGGAGGGTGACCAATTTACATATTTTGGTGCAACAACATCGAACAATGGCGGATCCATTGTAGTGAACTATCTAAAGTGCAAAAAAGCAATCAAATATCCCCTAACGCCAAAATAAGCTCGGTAAGATGTTTGGTATTTGCCGTATTTCTCTAAGGATCAGAATTTTGGACCCTAAAAAAGAAGGATGAACAGAAAATTGATTCAGTGAACACGTTCTCCTTGTGCAGAATGTTGGCAGTGTCTTGGACCGAGAAAGGATCCTTTTTGGATCAGCTAAGCATCAGCAAGAGATCGAGTATTTTAGTAGCAGAGAAAATTGAGAAATTCCTCACTAATGTGGTTAGAAAAATGGTTTTGAAAGAATGGTGGAAGAAATGTTACATGGCAAAAGACCGAAAAGAAGTAAGCCCAGAAGATTTACTGGTTTATACTGGATCTAACCGGCAATAACTTCACCATATCATTCAGGATAGAAGACAGTTGTCAAAAGACATCACGAATTTATGATTGCAAAATGCTCGAAACCTGGTAAAATACGAAGAAGAATATTCAGTACATTTTGTTAATATTGGTGGATATAGTCAGTTTTTTTCCAAGGTCATTGGAGTGATAAAACCGAAAAGGTTGGGAACCACTGACATTGAAATTTGATCACTAATGAAAGTCTCCGTACAGGAGAACTTTACATTAATAATGAACTCGAGGAAGTATTATTAAAAACTTGAGAGATATATGCAACAAGTATGTCTATATTTTATTCTAGTCGTTCGAAAAAAGAGTTACCATTAATCTGATAAAGTGCCAAGAGTAATTAGAGAAACAAGGACTCTCCTAAATACCAGATGTTCTCTCGAAATCTTATTACGTATAATTCTGGGATTCTCATTAAAGATTCTTGAATTTTCATTGAAATAACGAGCATTCCGCGAAAATCCGAAGTTCACAACTCCAAGTTTTAGTTCGAACACAATTATTGCGGTTGGCAAATCGTCGAAAATAGTTCGGAAACTATGTTTTTACGATTCTGCTGTCCAAAATGAACGTGAATCGCTTTTAGAGTAACAATGGTTGAAAAGAAGGAAAATTTCCGGTTTGAATAACTTCCAGTAATCACCGTTTCTTTATTTTTCACAATGGATATAATCTTTTTCTGTAATATCTACGCTTACGTCTTCCGCATGTGAAGAATTTTAATTATTCGTATTATATTTTATATTCTTTTAAAAGTACGAGTATTCAACCATGGTATCTTTGTGTTATTAATTGGTTACTTTTCTCGAGGTGAATGTTGTTGTGTAATGATTTTCGTGGCATAAGATGCTCTATAAAATTATTCCCAGATGTTACGATGCTCTTTATTAGTGGTAAAAATATTTAGACTCTGACAGAAGTGAAAGCACTTAACACTTTAAAAAATATTCACTACAATATTGTTTCGGCGTGCAAAACCTTCATCAGGCGGATGAAAACTGATTACAAATCTTAGAAAAAGGACTTGAATACTACTGAAACTATAGAATGGTGATGTCGTTACTCTTTTTCTCGCTACTAAACTTCATATTAGCCTCTAGGTGATCGTTCAAAGCTTCACCGGTTTTTTTCTACCTGTTCATTTCGAGTCAATCTAGTATATTGAGTTTTAAGCTTTTTTCCTCAATATGCAGGATCGCGGTCGTTTTAAATATCGTGGTTGCTGTTAATGCAATGATTGGTAAATAAACAATCTGAGTTCCTGTTTTGTTAGATTCTTTGATGTTCTTTTTTTCTTATGTCGACTTATCTTCCTGACTGTCGAATATAACAGTTCTCACAATCCCACAAATTAGCTTTTAAAACACTCGAATTCGATCCATTACTCGATCTGTCTTTGTAATTTTTAATAAGACTGCTTAAATTTTTATTTGTCTATTAGGCTACATGCATTCCTGTATTTTTCAACAATTTTTTGATTTATTCCGAAGATTTACCTTCGGGAGAAGCAGGTATGAACCGATGAGGTCCTTCATTTTTAATTTTTGGGTGAATTAGTCCACGTGTGAATGGTTTTTGTAGGTTATATCATCAATGAATTCTATGGAGATAGAATTTTATATAGGACAGGTTCTTGTGCCAGCAATGCCTCCTGTTAATCTACACCTTGCATAAAGTCCCATATTGAATGAGATAATGCAATTAAAAAATAAAAAAACTTAAAAGATGAAGTTTTATTTCAAATGAATTACCACATAGTTAAGATTTCATCTATCAATTTTAGAAAATAAAAATGTTGTTTTTAAGGTATTCACATAAAGAATCTCTTACAATATTTCGCCGTATTCGAAATAGAAACTTCGGTTAAATACAAGAAAAAAATTTTTTTCGTATTCCTCGCTAATAAATGCATATTACTAAATTTTTTCTAATCTGTGTTATCTTTTCAGGTATGTTTGCAGACGATTCTATCGAATTGCAGGAAACGTGAGTTTATTTATTGCTTTATTTACATCACTTTTACTTTACGTAAGCTTTTAATTTCAATTGAAACAATTAACTTATTTTGCCGAATTGTGTTCTGCTTCCCCAATATTTTTTAACAGTTTCACCACAATGGGTTGAATTTTGAAAGCAGTGAAAACATTAAAATATGTGTTGGTCCAATATGTATTTCATTATAAATGTTCATTGAAAAATAAATTTTTGGACTTTCATTCATAATCAGTTAGATGACGAAATGAATAAGGTTGAATAAATAGAGAAAGAAGGGCGTTCTTCTATGTTACAAATGGTTGGGGAACATAGAGTTGTATCGATTACATCTGCGACAGTTCTGTGACATTTAACGCAGCGTTCAAAATACTGATTGACAGTCGATTCAAGTGATTTTTCAATGATATATGAAGGGACTGAGATTGAATTCTCGCTTAACTCTTGGTGAAACATAATTGAATATTAAATTAAACTCTTGTCTTTCAAGAGACTTTCAAGAGTCTTGAAAATGAGCTAATGCTCGAAACATGTTGACTATTTCATATTGTTAAATAAATCGTGAAACATTAAGCCAAGAGTTTAAATTAAGTTAATATTTGATATATGAAGTTAATAAAGATGACTATAGTGGATGTCTATCGATTATGACGATAAAGTTTTAGGGAATTTTGATGTTTGAGTTCATTGTTTAAAAATTAGATTTTAGAAGAATTTTCTATATTGATGGGTTCGCAAATTATTAAAAAAATTTTTATAGGAATATATCTAACTTGTTCCAATTGATATTTGTTTCTTGTGAGTTTCATGGACTTACTTTTTGAACTATTTATCTGTTTTTACTTTTAGTTAAATTTTTCAAGGATACTTAATACTTGAATCGCAGTACAATTCTATGAGTGGTTCTATTTCTCTATTGAAAGTCTGATTGTGTAAACGACTGGAAAGGGTTTCTGACTCAATCATATTGCTCCACATTATCGGGAAAATAATGCTCTTGGGACAATATAGCTATGCCCCAGGGCGTCCCGTGACGCACAATTCGGGAAGCCCTGGACTATTCAATGCTCTTCTTCGGGTTTCCAATGACGCACGTTTTCGGTTCTCCAAATTGCCATTGGTAGCTTGAAAAGAAATTCTATATTCCGTAAACTTCGTGTACGAAAGGCCACGATCCTATATTCCGTGAACTTCGTGCGAAAGACTACGATGAATTCATTAAAACAGGGTACGGACGTCGTTCGAAGGAAAATGAACTTCACAGAAGTTTCCAACACGAACAAAAATGAATCGTAAATTGTTCGCGTTCAGGAAATTGGAACCTGTTGATGTGATTACTCCAATCGAGTCGAGAAGTTTCCTGAAGTTTACTGCAACGTACTTGAATTACGTGGAAGATGTCGACGGACTCGTCGTTTTTCACACAATCGAATTGAGTGGAAAACACGCCACTTCTGGTAATATTGGAGTCAAATTTAATATGAACAAGATATTGGCTTGTTAGGGTATAAAATATTGTTGAGGTGTTTATGTGGATTTACGAAAGATGCTACAGCGCCTATATATACGTACAATTATATAATGTAGTATTATATACAGGGTATTGATTAATCTATCATGAAACGTTTAGAGGTTAGGCTACAGTAATTTCCAAGCCCAATAACCCCTCGTTTAAGGGGTTATTCAACTCTGACAAAAGATTGTGAATTCAGTGTAACATGTCGCATTAATAATAATCGAAAATAGATCGTGTTTACTGCAGGTTCCGCTTTATAATAATAATCGCCTTCAACTAACCTTGTCGCAAAGTTCAATATTTGTTCAATTATAAACTCATTACGACCTGCAATAAGTGCTCGACAGTTTAAAGTCAATCATGCTACGACTTCTCTTCTGAGCATATAAATTTTTAGATTGGTCGTTTATTTTGCTACATAAATAGATGAAAAACTAGATGGTCGAGTGGGCAAATATCATGTCGGTGTAGATTTTTTATAGCTTTACTCAGTGTTCCTGTTATAATTACAAGTTTGAAGTTGCACTTTCGAGTGTTATTACAAATAACCACATTTTACGTCGCTAAAAGTTTAATACGACTTCGTTTTGAACATTTATATATGCAATTCTGGATAACATATTAAGATATTCATTTCGTTTGAAGTGTTATTGAATGAGAGCACTTGTTCTTAATTTGTTTTTAATTATTTCAATTTGTTCTTTTCTGTTTTTTGTTATTTGTTATTTTGATTATTAGTTCTCTTTTCTTTAGTTTTTATGTTCATGATATATTATTGCTTTATTTGGATATAAGTATACGCATTTGTTGAACTTCATTATTGTTATCTAAGCATTCGTCTATGACGAATTATTTCGAAAGGCCATGCTTGATTGTTGAATAAATTGTGAAATTACTATTAATTTAGTTTCATTATCAATATTTATCTATAACTGATGAAAGGTATAGGGTGTTTTTAGAGGTATAGAATTTTAAATTGCTATAAAACAACGATGGATCATTTTCATCATCAGAAGATTTCTGGCATATGACCGCCAAGGCTGGCTCGGATGTAGTCCAATCTGGACGTCCAATTTTCGATGACTTTTTCCAACATTTGTGGCCGTATATCGGCAATAACACAGCGAATATTGTCTTCCAAATGGTCAAGCGTTTGTGGCTTATCCGCATAGACCAATGACTTTACATAGCCCCACAGAAAGTAGTCTAGCGGTGTTAAATCACAAGATCTCGGAGGCCAATTCACAGATCCAAAACGTGAAATTAGGCGGTCACCAAACGTGTCTTTCAATAAATCGATTGTGGAACGAGCTGTGTGACATGTTGCGCCGTCTTGTTGAAAGCACAGCTCCTAAACATCATGGTTGTTCAATTCAGTAATGAAAAAGTTAGTAATCATTGCTCTATACCGATCAACATTGACTAACGTTCTGGCCATCATCGTTTTTGAAGAAGTACGGACCAATGATTCCACCAGCCCATAAAGCGCACCAAACAGTCTTTCTGTATGCAACGGTGTTTTGACATACACTTGAGGATTATCTTCTCTCCAAATGCGGCAGTTTTGTTTGTTGACGTAGCCATTCAACCAGAAGTGCGCTTCATCGCTAAACAAAATTGTGCGCGACACGTATTCCGCACAGAACCATTATTTTCGAAATAAAATTGCACTATTTGCACGCGTTGTTCAGGCGTGAGTCTATTCATGATGAATTTCCAAACTAAACTGAGAATAAATCACTTCTCAGATGTTAAATCGGTCGCCATCTTCAACAATAATGCCAACTTAAAGCTTTATACCTATAAAAAAACAGCCGTTATTTGAATTTTCGTTTAGATGATTCGTGCCCTTCGTATTCGTGTGTACTCCACAATTCGTGATATGTGTTGTGAAATTCATCTAGTGGGCCACTGCGAGATTTATAAAGACGAATTTTAATTGAGCGTATTTCGCCTAAATAGGTTTTCGTGGAAATGAGTTTCCGTGAAATGAATATAAACTAGTCTCATTAAAACGAAGCAGTGCGTATCATATTTTCCGGCGTTTTTTATTATATGAACAGGTATAAGCTTTTATTCCCTCACAATAAAACCTTTGAAATATAACACTAACCTCAATGATCATTGTTTTATGTATACGGGAGAAGAAATTAAAATATTACCTTGATTATTCAAATTCAAATATTTCTTCTCTATTGTCAATTCAGTTGTAAGAAGAATGCCTGCTAAATTATACATGGCCAACTTGAATTTATCTTGTAATAAAGTTATATTTTCTTTTACTATTTCTTTCTTTGTTATATTTAATCTTTTAACCACAGTGAACAAATATGTTCAGTACATACCTTTCGAATAAGTTGAAAGTGTGGTTTAGCTATCTCTCTTATCATTTATTTTTTAGAGCATTTCTCAAAGTTAGGTTCGCGAAAATATTTGCGTAATTTTCGTTGGTTACCACATCTAAAGCTAAGATTGCCAAACTTTTTCGCAATTTGCGACAAGAACCAAGCCGCCTCATTACATTGATATTAACATTTCTTTTTGGTTGTATTTATTTATTGTTGAATAGTTAAATTTCATGGAATTTAGCCGAGTATTTTAGTTATACGATACCTACCAGTTGAGTTAGCAACTTTCTTTATGATGTACATAATTACTATGGTTTATACAACTGGAAGTGTTGCGTTCTTAAGTATTACTGCACCACAGATGTAGTGATTCTAAACTTTTAAAGCCTGTGTATTAAGCAGGAATATTCTTTGTTGCCCCGCCTCGGTTTTTATGTGAAGAACATGTGAAAAATAATTGGATGGATGGTACTCGTGCTTGATGAAGATTTATACACGTGACGAAACAATAGCTATCGAAATTTCACAATGTAAAAGGGATTGATTCGGCTGGAGTTTTTTCTACAGAATATTTCGAGGATGATGCCTCGATTGACGTTTATAAAAACCTTTCGCAAAGAGGATGCATAATAAGTGAAATTTTTACTTATAAAAACTGCGTATGCAACTCGAAGAGTATCTTTTATAATTGAGTCACCCTCGTATATTGAATTCTTTTTGATGGATTAGTGTATTTTTGGAGTATCATTTGAATGAATGAAAAATTTTCGAGTGACTGTGAGATTGATAAAAAAATAATATTTTTTTTTCAATATTTTAATACCATCTACATCGTATATGTATATGATATTGACATCAGTTTCTGCTACAGTTAATTTTTGGATTTTATCGTTAACGAGGCCAATTTGCAATATAAACGTTAATTATTTTATCTGGATAGTCCACTTCCGATGGATACCGGAAGCGTTTGATATCGTTGTTCAATCGATTGCCTGTGGTTTTGATTAGTTATTTTAATATAAATAAAAGTGGTCTGGATATAATAACCCTCGATATGACTGCTACCATTTGGAGCAGGATGCACTATATATCGGTTTTTCCATATTAAGGATCATGTGGACACAAAAATGTCGATTTGATCGATGTTTTGAAAATTGCATATCGATGTTCATAAAATATTTTCGGCATTGGTTTCTCGATAGATTTTCGTATATGGTAATCGATGTTTCGTTAGGTTGTTCAGGATACTTCAAAATAGCAGTAATAGTAGTAACGTTTTCGTTCATTAGTTCATTTGGAATTGTCGTCATTTAGATATCTGTGCCAACTGCACCACATACTTCTCTACTTTGCCCCACACATTTTTGTCTTGTGCTGTCTGGTACGACTGATGATCAAATTGCTGGAGATTCTATTGAAATCTCTGTTTGTCAAAAAAAAAGAGACTGTCTTCAGTAAAATATCAGTAGTAGTTAGTAGTCGTCAGTAGTTGAGTGTTTAGATATTCTTTCATTTAGAATTATCGTCATTTAGATATATGTGCACACTGCAGGGCAGAGCCCTTCTCTACTTTCACCTACATTTGTCTTGTGCTTTCTGGTGTAACTGCTGATCTAATTACTGGAGATTTTCTTGATAAGCGTTTTTCAGAAAAAAGAGGCTGACAGTCTCGTTTCATCAGTCTTTTCGTCCGCCTTTTCACCAATCGCCCCTATCGTTGTCTATATTTACCCACAAAATTTTGTCTTGCGCTTTCTGTCGCAACTACTGATCTAATTGCTGAAGATTCTCTTGATATCTGTTTGTCAGAAAAAACAGACCGACTGTCTCCTTTCCATCAGTCTTTTCTTCCACCTTTTCACCAATCGCTCTTATCGTAGCCTACTTTTACACACAAAATTTTGTCTTGTGCTTTCTGGTGCGAGTACTGATCTGATTGCTGGAGGTTCTTTTGATATCTCTTTGTTAGAAAAAAGAGGCAGACTGTCTTCTTTCCATCAGTCTTCTCGTCCACCTTTTCACCAATCGTCCTCTGGATTGTGTACTTTCACCCACAAAATTATGTATTGTGGTTTCTGGTACAATTACTGATCTAATTGCTGGAGATTCTCGTGATATATCTCATAATACCAATCATCCTTGTCACGTGACAGCTATAGTTTATAAATTTTAAGTATTCAAATACAGATTCCTTTTCTTACGCAGGAATGAACGAAATAGTTATTTTATTTTTGGGTGTTACTGGAATAGATATTTTATGAATCTCTGACGATAGTAAAATATTGCATTATTAACGTGTCAAAACATATTTTACGACGGTTATAACATTACTTACGAGCTACTCTCGTATCTGCCGAAAGCAGTTAACGGAGGTCAAAGCCTTTGTGGCTTAAAATAGTATCGACGCGGATCATTCTAAATGTTAGTTTCGATTCTTATACATCTACCAGGGGGCATTGTTTGATTTGCGTTGAGAATCGTTCGGTTTATTTAGATTATTATCGTAAAATAACTCGTTTATTTTCGAAATGTTATTGTTTCGATATGTTCGGAGAGATTTGGACGTTTGAAATTGGCATTCGGTATAAATAATTAGTTAAATGAATACGTCCTGTTATATATCGCTGTTGAAGTGAACTGTTGAGCAAATATACGCAAACTTATGGATCACTTACCCTAATTGAATTGAATTTATAGATATTTTTTCAGAAAATTTCAAGGGATTGGTTAGTTAATTTATTAATTCACCCAATACAGTGAATATTTACGTCTTTCTGTTTATTATCTTTATGATTGGAATGAAATGTGAGGGCATAAAAACCAATACTTTTCCTAATTTTTTTTATCTTTTCTAATTTACTGGATTTTTTTACTGAAATTTTTTCCTAATTTTTTTTTTCTTTCCGAAAATTAATGATAATATATACATAATCATAATTTACTGAAAAATTATAATTTACTGATAAAAAACTAAATATGGAGTGGCAACCGAAAAAAGGGAACCATTGGGATTGAACATCGCCAACGAACAAAGGATTACTGAACTCCAAAGGGACTACTAAATAGCATGGGCGTACTATAATCAGAGGGGCATTTCGACAGGCGCAAAGTTAAGGTATTATAACACATCGAATCTTTGAAGCAGATATACGAGAAACAGAAGAACAAGAACGAAAAATTCTGAGAAAGATTTACGTAGCAATCAATAGAAACGTCTTTGGAATGAAATAAACTCAGAACTAACTTTATGAATAATAAGACTAATACAAATACAATAACGATACAATAACATAAAACTACGAACAAATTTTTATGCACATATCTACAGAATGCAACATCTATAGAAAAGCAAAGAAATTGCTCTATATACACAAAAAGTAGATGCGGCGCAGAATGGCTCAAAGAAGCCCAGAAGGAGGTCCACATTTTTAAATAACCTTTTCTCCGGATGTTTTGCCCAAATTTCACATGTGAAGTTTGAGAAAAAAAATCGCGCTAACTCAGAATGAAATGTACAGATAAACGGAAGAAAGAGCATTCTGAGAGGATGAAGCGTTTTGAGAGGCAAAAAAGCTGAAACAAAAGCTCTAAAAAGTATGAATTCCTGTTCAATCACTGTCCTACAAAGCAGAATAATTGCTATAGATAATAATGATAATATGTAGGTAATAAAATGTAAACTTATCGGTACATAGTCGCGTTTTAAATGTGATAACTACAATTTATTTGCTAACTTTTGCACCGATTTGCGACTTCCGCATGAACATTCCGGATAGGTAGATCTGATCTTTTCTTCGAGAGATAAGAGAAGAACGAGAGAAATTCCAAAATAAAATGAAAAATCTGTATAGTCGATAAACCTTTAAACAAATTCCGAACGCTTAGTTTGGATATATCTGTGTAATACAAGTTTAATTTTCTATCTTATAACGAAATCGTTGCATGCATCGATCGAACTACCTTCGTGGAAATCTTGAAACGTCGGACGTCGTTTTCCGCAATGTTTCCCACGAAAAATGGAACTTCCGAGAGGTTTATAGGCTCGCAAAGTTGCAGTTGTATGATTGCGCAAAATGCGACAGTGCTAAACACGAAAACGTGCATGGAAAATCGACTTGCACTAAACGTCCTTATCGGGGAAAGCACGGAAACGGCTTGCCGACATGGCTCGAATCCGGAGTGAAATGCGAGAATGATGACGTTGTGTTTTCGCTTTCCCGCTCTAGTTTTGTGTATGTCGGTATTTCTCCAATATTATCTCGCTTGACGCACGAAGTTTGGAATGGGCTTTAGATAAAAACGTGAAGCTATTGAAATTGCGCCTGTAGACACGATATAAGCTTGATGTGGTGTTGAATTGTTACCGATATGACGAAGATTTATTGTGTCGGATTTTGTGTGTAGTGTTTCCAATCTGTTCGTAATAACTTGGAGAGATAATGCACTTGAAGCGACCAGATTTTCTCTAGAAAGTCGCTACGTGATTCATTGTTTATTGATGGAGGACTGTTATTTTTATTTCTTATCTTTTAGATATTGTTTTGTTGGGTGTTCTTCTAGATTACCCAACAAAATTGTATCATCAACGCCGTTGATATCAAGAAGACTGGAGACGTTAAGTTACCATTCTTCAGCCTGGTTTCATCCAATGTCGGATATAGGCCTCGTCCATGTTGTACCAAGGTTTTGACGTCTGGTTATTCTCATCCATTGTTTTTGTTCCACCTCTTTAACATTATCAATCCCACCTTTGCAGACGTCGTACATTTCTTCGTCTTTCTCTCTCTCTCTCTCTGGGCCTCCAAAATGTATTTCCATTTGTCCATCTCTCCGAATCTTGTCTTGCTACAAGACAGATCCAACGCCACTTCAAACTCCCCACTCTATAACATCTTTGTCACCATTCTATAACATGTGTTCTGGTTTCTTCTCGTTACTGACTGTTCTGTATCCTTTGTATATATCAAATAGGAATTTAGTTCTGTTGGGTGTTCGTTTACATCCCCCAACAAATTCGGATCATCAACGCCGTCGATTTCAAGCAGGCTGGAGACGATAAGTTACTATTAGACGTTATTCTTCAGCCTGGTTTCATCCAATTTCGGATATAGGCCTCCTCCATGTTGTGCCAAGGTTTTGACGTCTGGCTATTCTCATCCATTGTTTTTGCTCCACCTCTTTATCTATCCCATCTTTGCAGACGTCGCACATTTTTCGTTTTCTCTCTCTGGGCCTCAAAATGTAATTCTCTTTGTCCATCTCTCCGAATTTTGTCTAGCTAAAAGACAGATTCAACGCCACTTCAAACTCACTACTCTATAACATCTTTGTCACCATTCTATAACATATCTTGTTCTGGTTTCTTCTCGTAACTGACTGTTCCGTATCCTATGTCTCTGTCAAATAGGAATTTAGTTCTGTTTGGGTGTTCGTTTAGATCACCCAACAAAATCGGATCAACAACGATCGATTTCAAGCAGGCTGGAGACGTTAAGTTACCATTAGACGTTCTTCTTCAGTCTGGTTTCATCTAATGTCGGATATAGGCCTTCTTCATGTTTTGCCAAGCTTTTCGATCTCTGGCTATTATCATCCATTGTCTTTCCCACTACATCTTTTATATAATCAGTCCATCTTTTGCAGGGAGGTCCCATAGTTTTCATTGTTTCTCTGGACCTTCAAATTGTAATTCTGTGTATTCATATCTCCGAATCTTATCTCGCTATACGACTGATCCAGCGCTTCCTTGTTTATGTTACGTATTCTATCTCTCAAAGTGTTGCCCTACATGACTGTCTTGTGTAACTCTTAGCTGCGATGCTACTTTTTTGTTATGGCCATGGTTTCCATGCCCTATGTGATTATGGGTACTATGCAAGCATCATAAGTTTTTCTTTAATGGTACTATATTATCCTTAAAGATGTACTTTAGTTTCCCAAAAGCTACAACTGACAAGTTAATTCTACGTTTAATTTGCACGTTTTTGTTTTCGTTTCCCAGTTTAGTTGTATATCTGAGATAAATATAGTGGTCTACGGTTTCTATGATGCCATTATCATCGTCATTTATAGGTTTGTGAAGCCTAAACCATTAGATAAAAATTTTGTAACTTATTCTTGCAATTGAAAGAAGAGTTGGCAACAGAATCTTCCTGCACAGGAAATTCATCGGAAATACGTAGAAAATAGCGACGCGAAAGTAAATCGTGAGCTCTACATTTCATTTTACTCCCCATTTTACCCCCGCCTGCCCTAAGTATCAATTTTTGTACGCTATGAGAAATATTCCGAGAAAATACATCTAATAAAATCTGCCTAGCTCCCGTCAAGCAAAAGACAATCGTTCCTGATGTAGGAAAAATAATCCAGCTTCCGTACGATCTGAAGAATAACTGGAGTTCGTTTACATTCCATCTAAATTGACATATTTCAATATACCTACGTAACGTTGACGAAAGATACGGATATACGAAGTCTGTTCGTATTTCGTCGAAAAAAATATATCAAAAGCACATGTTTCCGTTGTTCCAAAAATAGAATGCGCCTATTTTAATATCGAAAGGTTTTTATTCGTTTATTTCCTGGAAACTCTAAGTAAATTCCGACGAAAGTTTGTATGTCGAGATAGTGGATAAATGATGTCCTAGATGTTCCGCTTTCAACTCGATGAAAATCTGTGTTCTGTGTTGTTTATTGAGGATTTTGGTGATTTATTAAATTTTTAACATAATTCCAACAAGACCTCTTCAATCTTCCAAGGTACTTGATTTCTAAACGGTTGTAATTCACTGTAGTGATTTAATTTCATTAATAAACAATTCAGCTTTCTCAATATGTGTTGATTTCTTTTAAATCAAACGGTTATTGAGTAAATATCGGTTTCATAAAAGTAGCATGGTAAAATAGTGGGACGTGACGACGAAAAATCTAAATTAAGTTTTTAATAAAGAAAATATTCGACGAAATAACGGACTTAGTAGATACAAAGTGAAGAAGTATCTGCTAGGAAATTACGGACCTTCAGATCAACTATAGATTTGACACGTTAACCACTTTCTGTACATCAAACGTCTTACTTTATAGAATTATTGATAAATAATCTGACTGATTGAAATTAGTGGAAGTGTTTCCTCTCCCCACCGCTCCTCACCGGATTAATAGTAAAAATATAAATATTGGAGTACATAAAGTAGTACTCCCAAGATTTTTGAAAATATTCACCAATAAAATATACAATTTTATACAAAGGGGTACAAAATTCGCAGGTCAGCTGGTAAGTGTTTTTTGTTATACCTAATATTTTTGAAAATATTCAATTATTTCGAAAACCTTTGAAAGGAATACATCGAAATAGACATTCTTAATGATATGTATTTATTTTCAGAATTTGTTCAATCCATTTACTAGCAGTTTCACCCCTTTCAAATAATTCAATCTTCCTGCCTTCTCTACGCTACTGATTTCGAACCAAGCCAACGCTTTATGAATTTTTGATGTGAATAGATGTAAATGAACAATGTTATTAGTAAATATTAATTTTCAGAATTTGTTCAATCCATTTACGAAAAATATCATCCCCTTTATAAATATGACATGTGTTTTGTGTTAAACCTTATATCTTCGAAAATATTCGTTTATTTTGAAAACTTTTGAAAGGAATACATTGACGTAAACATTCTCAATTGGATTTATTGGTTTTCAGGATTTGTTCAATCCATTTACTACTTGTTTCACCCCTTTCAAATAATTCGATATTCATTCCTTTTCTACGCTACTGATTTCTAACTAAGCCAATATTTTGATGAATTTTTGATGGGATTAGAAGTGTTTGAATATTATTGATACGAAAAAAATCCTTTCCAGAATTTGTTCAATCCATTTACGAAAAATATCATCCCCTTTATATAATTGACATGTGATATTTGTTATACCTTATATTTTTGAAAATATTCATTTATTTGAAAAAATTTTGAATAGAATGCATAGAAATAAACCTTCTCAAAGAGATTCATTTGTTTTCAGAATTTGTTCAATCCATTTACAATCAGTTTCACCCCTTTCAAATAATTCGATATTCAATCCTTCTCTACGCCACTGATTTCTAACCAAGCAAACATTTTGATGAAGTTTTGATGTGATTAGAAGTGTTTGAGTACTATTGATACGAAAAAATACTTTCCAGAATTTGTTCAATCAATTTACGAAAAATATCATCCCCTTAAGGTATAAGGTGATGAGGTACAAAACACTTGTCATATTTATACAGGAGATGATATGTTTCGTATATTGTTTGAACAAATTCTGGAAATGATTATTTCCTAATAATATTAATTCACATCTATTTACATCAAATATTCATAAAAAGTTGGCTTGGTTCGAAACCAGTAGCGTAGAGAAGGAAGGAAGATTGAATTATTTGAAAGGGGTGAAACTGGTAGTAAATGGATTGAACAAATTCTGAAAACAAATAAATCCCATTGAGATTGTTTATATCGATGTATACCATTCGTAACTTCTCAAAATGAATGAATATTTTCGAAAATATAAGGTATAACAAAAAATATTTGTCATATTTATAAAGGAGATGATATTTTTCGTAAATGAATTGAACAAATTCTGGAAATGAATATTTACTAATAATATTGTTCATTTACATCTATTTACATCAAAAAATCATCAAAATGTTGGCTTGGTGAGAAATCAGTAGCGTAGAGAAGGAAGGAAGATCGAATTATTTGAAAGGGATGAAACTAGTAGTAAATGGATTGAACAAATTCTGAAAACCAATAAATCCCATTGAGAATGTTTATGTCAATGTATTCCTTTCAAAATTTCTCACAATGAATGAATATTTTCGAAAATATAAGGTATAACAAAAAACACTTGTCATATTTATAAAGGGGATGATATTTTTCGTAAATGGATTGAACAAATTCTGGAAAAGAATATTTACTAATAATATTGTTCATTTACATCTATTTACATCAAAAATTCATAAAAAGTTGGCTTGGTTCGAAAACAGTAGCGTAAAGAAGGAAGGAAGATTGAATTATTTGAAAGGGGTGAAAGTAGTAGTAAATGAATTGAACAAATTCTGAAAATGATTACTTTTTTAAAATATTACTCATTCACATCTAATTACATCAAAAATTCATCAAAATGTTGGCTTGGTTAGAAATCAGTAGCATAGAAAAGGAATTAATATCGAATTATTTGAAAGGGGTGAAACTGATTGTAAATGGATTGAACAAATTCTTAAAACAAATGAATCTCTTTAAGAAGGTTTATTTCAATGCATTCTATTCAAAATTTCTTCGAATAAATGAATATTTTCAAAAATATAAGGTATAACAAATATTACATGTCAATTATATAAAGGGGATGATATTTTTCTTAAATGGATTGAACAAATTCTGGAAAGGATAATTTCGTATCAATAGTAGTCAGTCACTTCTAATCACATCAAAACTTTATCAAAATGTTGGCTTGGTTAGAAATCAGTATCGTAGAAAAGGAATGAATATCGAATTATTTGAAAGGGGTGAAACTAGTAGTAAATGGATTGAACAAATTCTGAAAACCAATGAATCCCATTGAGAATGTCTACGTCAATGTATTCCCTTCAAAATTTTTCAAAAAAATTAATAGTTTCGAAAATATAAGGTATAACAGAAAACACATGTCATATTTATGAAGGGGATGATATTTTTCGTAAATGGATTGAACAAATTCTGAAAATTAATATTTACTAATAACATTGTTCATTTACATCTATTCACATCAAAAATTCATAAAGAGTTGGCTTGGTTAGAAGTCAGTAGCGTAGAGAAGGCAGGAAGATCGAATTATTTGAAAGGGGTGAAACTGGTAGTAAATGGATTGAACAAATTCTGAAAATAAATACATATCATTAAGAATGTCTATTTCAATGTATTCCTTTCAAAGGTTTTCGAAATAATTGAATATTTTCAAAAATATCAGGTATAACAAAAAACACTTGTCATATTTATAAAGGGGTTGATATTTTTCGTAAATGGATTGAACAAATTCTGAAAACGAATGAATCTCATTAAGAATGTTCATTTCGATGTATTCCATTCGAAATTTTTTAATATAAATGAATATTTTCAAAAATTTAAGGTATATCATAAAAGACTTGTCATATTAATGGAGGGGATGATATGTTTCGTAAATGGATTGAACAAATTCTGAAAATGATTATTTCGTGATAATATCATTCATTTACATCTATTTGCATCAAAAATTCATCAAAAGGAGCTGGTATGAATTGACTTCCATCTATTGTAATATTTTCAAGATGGAAATCAATTCAGAACGATGGAAAAACTTGATAAAAATGAAGTAAGTAATTGGAAAATATATAAAACTAAAACCTCATTTTGTGCAAATTTATTGAACAAAATGATTCATTGTGTTTTAAAGATAAAAAGATTAAAATTCAACAATTCGCTCTCAGTTTAATTGAAACTTTCTTTTTATCAATCAAATGTTCGCAGTTTTCTCCAACACTTTATATTAATTGACAAATGGGATGATTAATAGTCGAACTTTTTCGTTGGAGTGCAACAAAGGAAAACATTTATCAATTTCCGAACCGGCAGTTCATTTATTAATCGGTAGGAAGTTTCTATGGAAGTAGATCAAGTTATATTTGAGTTAATCGTTCAGCCGCTTTACTCGTCGAAGTAATTGAAAAACTTCCGAAACGTGCCGTCGTTAAACGAAAGAAATGAATGGTTCTGTAATTCACGGATTTCAAATGCCTGATCGATAATTCAAATCGGCTTGTCCGATTATGGACACCCCTGAATTTCATTACGAAGCCGTTAGAATGTCGTATTTGTGTACGGTTAATTTATCGTAGATCATCGCGCGTTAACAATCTAGCCACATTTTGCATCGATCTGCGGTTTTATCGTTAAGCGGCTTATCTATATCGAGTTTTATATTGAATGTCACAGTTGATAGAATTTGTTGAAACCTGATGATTACTTTTAACGCGAAAACAGTGGAATTGTGCTCTATTTCTTTGAAACCACTGATGAATGTTACCAATGGCGGCGATTACGGCGTGCCAGTGGGGCGATCTTCACCCATTTTTCGGGAAAATATTACCAGCTCTTTCACGAAAGGGCACAGCTTTTATATCAGAAACTTGCGTAATGTTGTAAATTGGAGTGATCTTATCAAATTAACTATATCTTCAAATGTCACAATATATAATCATTTATCAATTTTCAAGGGTCTTTCCTACGAGATGATATATTGTGTACGAGGGTTGGGTGAAAAGTTTCCAAGAAAAACGATGTTTTAGAAATTTTTTTTTACTTCATTTTTCAACATAAACTCCATCAACACAGATATATTTCTCATAACGGTGTTCAAACTTCAATTCGTGGATTTTGGATATGGCAACAATCTACGAATGCGCTGGTGCGTTAGCGGGATGAAACAAAATTTTTGCTTCTCCAAATGAGTTCGTTGTATCAATTTATATAATTCCTCACGCATCCCAAAAAACAGTAGCCATAACCTTGTTTGCCGATAAAATTGTTTTGCCTTCTTTGGAGTTGGTTCCCCTTTTCCAACTCACTGTTTTGACTCTTCTTTATTTTCAGAAATGTAGTGGTGAATACAAGTCTCATCAACAGTTATGAATCGACTCAAAAATTCGTTTGGATTACTCCTATACAGCGCCAAATTTTCGGTAGAAATATTTTTCGAATCAGTTTTTGGTCGAGCGTAAGCAAACGGCACAAATCTTGCATAAAGCTTTTCAATGCTCAAATGGCTGTGCAAAATATTTCGAACAGGTTCATCTGACATCCTACAGGTCTCAGCTATCTAATGCGTTTCTAATCTGCGATCTTCCAATACTATTTGATGGATTTTCTCATTCATTTCTGAAGTTGTGAACTCGACGGCCATCTCTTGGCCAAGCCGGAAACTTTTTACCTCACCCTCGTAAATAAATAAACTCGCAATGTTCAGTTTTCATTATAAGATAATTTATGATATTTGCAGTTTCGCCTGTTAAATGAGAAATTAAATTTGTATGATTTCTACAAATGTTTATAGAATTTTCAGGCTTATCGTACGTTTCTGTTTAATCTTTCAACATCTTATGTTATGTTGAGAAAGTAGAAGAAAACAAAAGGCACGTGGATTAGTGTTTGTGACTGATTTCATTGTAGCAATCTCAACTTCAGTATTTGTTCACGTGTTCAGATAATCGATTTCATTGGTTCGTGCCGAGCTTTGAACTGCAAATAATTAAAGCCACTCTGTGTAAATAGACCTTCAATGCCGTTTTATTTTTTATGCAAGGTATTAGTCGAACGAGGTCAAATCTTCACAAGGCACACGTGACATCTCTGCTTGATGCTTTGCCGGTAAAGTTGCCTTGTTCGAAGTTTTGTTCAAGGATATCTACATGTCATCCATTCGACAAAGTTCCTACTAAATGCGACATACAGTGTCCCCATTTCAACCCTTTTATCTGTATACGTTTCGTACCCAATTAAATGTCTAATAATAACGAACATATATTGAATTTTAGGGTTGTTGATTTGTGAAAGCAAATCGAAGGACTCTGTCAAAGGACCTTTTGACCTGTGAAAAAGAAAAGAGGATTCTATTACAGTTTGTGGGCTGTTTTGATGCTTAGTTTGCTTTCGGATGTTTTTCAAGGAACCAATCTCTTTCAGTGTGTCTCTTTTAAAAGCCTGTACTGAAAGCATATATTAATTAAATAACCGATATACGCTTTTTATGTTTCTCTCTTCAGATTGCTAAAGAAAACAAATTGGAATTCAAACGACACGAATTTACCCCATTAAATATAATTATTCAGTGGAAAATTTGAAATCATATACATTTTTGACAAATGTCAAACCTGACATTTCTGTTAGAAAAGTTTTGCCACTGTCAAATTGTAATGTTCATTCCTAGTTTTTTGAATTTTCAGAAAACCAACTTATTCAGACATAGTAATACACAACTCAAGTTGTCAGTCGAAAAAAATAAAAATGAGTGCCTTTCATTCATTAGTTCATATATTACTTTCGCTTCCGTTGTCTGCTGATGATTTTAGAAAAAAGTTTGTATAATAAAAACAATTGCTAATGGTTACAAACCTTTCTTTATATATAATTCGAATAAAACTGAGTAGTTTTCTGATTTTCACTATAATTAATTCAAAACATGACAATATTGTTTCGCCAACACAGTGACTTCATCAGATGTTGATACACTGATGATGATTCCACTGTGTTGGCGAAACCTGATTGTTATGTTATAAATGAATTGTAGTGAAAATCAGAAAACTGCTTAGTTCATTTAAATTATGTATTTAGATTTTCATCGAGTATCGACTCAATCGATTAATAACCTTGTTTATATACGTGATTTTCCGTACAAAAGTTTAGTCATATCTTGGGTCAAAAGTCCTACTTTTGAATAGAAATGAATAGAAATTGGAGATAAATGTGTGATACCCCTTTTCAAAATAATTTCCTGATCACGTTGTTGAAAGTTGTAGTTTTGATCTTCAATGCAGATAAAAAAGACTTGGTTGGATTTGCAAACCGTGGTGCAATAGTTACTATACATGTTGTACATCCAACGTATATGGAATATACGTGACCACTAGATTTCCGTTATTTATTTCCGGAATACTATTCTGGACAGGAAGTATTGAAATTCGTTTCAGCTCATGCCGTTTCATCACTTTTACTTCGCCAGCTTGTGCATCTATGAGTTAGCAATTATGAATGGATACTATTTGATGAAGACCGTTAAAAGTTGTATTGGACAAATGATCTTTATTCTACATTCATTTTATACGACAATATTCTATCGGTTTTTATTCACACATAGCGGTCATTATACATAATATCCGGTAATTATGAACAATCGCCAATAAGAGATTTATGGCAATTTAATAATAACTATTGAAGTCATTAAATTGTCCGGCCATTATACAAAGTGTTCCTTAACTATGAGATGGAATAATAACAAACATGTTTCGTTACTATTATTTTTATTTTAACACAAATAACATAAATTTAATCGAAGTCAAACAGAAAATATGAACACAAAACAAGAATTTCACAACATTTCTTCATAATCTAGACTTCAAACAATTTAAATAATCAGATTCATCATTTGGATTTATTAGTAAGGGATTCCACATTTAGGACCACCTAGTTTCATCTACGAGCTCGATCATCATCCGGAACTCGGACTGTTACAGTGTGACTAATATCAGCCATAGGATATTTTGCGTTTGATGCATCCAACAATTTTTGAATGTTTTCGACAGTTTCTCGACGTAAATCTATCATAAAAATTGAAAAGTAACGAAAAACACTGTTTTTTAAATTTACACAATTTCTTTAAATAATTTCGACGGACTTTTCACCATCACGATGGCTTCTTTGCACAGTGCGAATGAAATTATCAAATTTCCAATGGTTACGTAGGGAAATACGTTCATGAAAACTAGAGAAACATTCATTATCACCAAAGAATGTGATAAATAAATGAGTTTAGATGACATTTAATCA
Source organism: Henosepilachna vigintioctopunctata (assembly GCA_030704895.1). Lineage (NCBI taxonomy): Eukaryota > Metazoa > Arthropoda > Insecta > Coleoptera > Coccinellidae > Henosepilachna > Henosepilachna vigintioctopunctata. Next base: position 839,789 of record JARQZJ010000061.1, on the reverse strand, counting down.
CTTTTTTCGATAAACCTAGCCGTTATTCATAATTCCCGGACAATATAAATAATGCTTTAATTCATTCCTTGTTTATAATTTAATATATTTCGTACATAATATTTACATATTATGAACGAAATAGAAGATACAAAAGTCGATAGAAAATTAGTGATTAATGATACTCTATAGTTTTTTGAGATTGGAAGCATTATAAAGTGTTTATTTGATTTTAATTCAATACTTTTCAGTCAGAATAAAGTGAACACTGTTTAAATGACGAAATTATTTGTTTGTCTTAAATTATTCACGAATACGATATATTTTAATTGTTGTGAACAAGTACCTATCTACTTAAAATTGTATTTTAATATGCGAATCTTGAAGTAATTGAAAATTGTATGCATCTAAACAATACATTTAATACTATTTTGAGCGAAGTTATGTTGGTAGTGTATTTTCTCAGTACGGAAAGTAACGAGCTGAAAATTTTCTCTTGAAAAGTTGAAATGATTCGATTTGTTATAGATGTTGTGGAAATAATTTGAAAATTCGATTGTTTTATTTGTTTTTCGAATTCATCATCAACGACAAAATTATTCGTTGTTTTGAAGCAATACACGGAAATACTCATTTATATTATAAACCCTTTGGACTGTGACGAGACCCGATAATCGCGGAAACTCGTACCATTGTTCGCTATCGGGACGAAAAAACGTTTTGTTGACCTCGTCGTCGAATTCTCTGGACTTATCCTCCTACTAGTGAGCTCCGTCAATTATTATTATTGGCGTTGCTCGGAGATACGAGAGACGAACAGTTCGATCGAGATCCGACAATGCTGACCGGAAATTTCATTAGGAACGAAAGACCAGATAACTCTAGAACGTATTGATGTCAATGTCGCCCGTATCTGCGGTCGCGATTGAAATCAACCGACGGCCAGCCTTGAACCAATCGAAACCAGCCGGCGCGCTGTTTTTCGACGAAAACGGAAAAGCGTTGTCGACCTCCGGTGGTCGATGTGGAAATACTTATGTGGGTGTCGACCTCTGGTAGATCTAATCGGTTTCATGTAAAAGGATAGACACGGAAACCTCCCACAAGTCAGAAGGGTGTTGAAATTAGTACCCGATAAAGTAAAGAAAATTTCTTCTAAAGAATGATCATATTATGTAGTTTTTTCAATCTATGTTTTCAAAATGATGACCTTGGCGGATAATATACATATAGAGTCTTTTGTGAAAGATTTTCTTAAGTTTGCCATGGGTACCTGAACCATTTCTTCTTCAATTGGAGTTTTGATATTTTCCAGGATCCCTCAAACAGCTTTTTCCAGGGTTTGGCGTAGATGATGTCGCCCTAAATTTGTGCACTTAGATAAAATTATTTTTAAGTCTGTTACACCAGCAGACGACGAAGAACTGTAGTACTTCGTACTGGAAAGTCCCTCGGTACTAAATATTACACAGAAAAATTAACATTACATAAACCCTATGTTCTTCGAAAGCGAAAAGATCATTGAGGGATCCTACAGGATTTTTTCCTCAATTGCAGTCTTCAGATCTTTTAGAGTCTTCGGTTTATGTTAAAACAGCTTTTTTTCGAGTTTTGCGCAGGTGATGTAGCCCTAAATTTTTGCACTAAAGACAAATTAGTTTGGTGGTTGGGAACACCAGCAGACGGTGAGGAACTGTATCGCGTAGGGAAGGCCCTCCATACTGAAAAATACACAGATAATTAACATTACATAAGCCAGATGTCCATTGACAAAGGATCCTGCATGGTTTCTTCCTCAATCACGATCTTGAGATAGTCTTGGGGGTCCTTGTAAGATGTTGAAGCACCTTGTATCTTCGAATTTAGCGTAGTTGATATTGCCCTAAGTTTGTGCATCCAGGACAAATTTGTTTTTCGGTCGGGAACTCTAGCGACTAGATACTAATTATTGTAGGAGGTGCAGAAGAAACCGCAGAGTGGTAGATACAGAATCGGCAATTTTGAAAACTGTTTCCATACTAATCGTATATTTCTCTTTTGACCTCGTCTGGACACTAATGAAAATTGCACCACTCTCTGCTCAAAAAAAAAATTAAACCCCAGACGTCTGAGGCCTCTAAATCGCCTCCAGTGATTTATTGAAATGTGGGAGATCCCATATCTCGCCCTGTACCCAATATCTTACAGAAATATTAACATTATTCAACGAATTGATCGATAAGGAATCTGGGGGAGGAAGAAGTTTGAGGACCTCTGGTCTGAACGTTGTTAAACGCAGAAAGGCGATTGATATTTATTGTTCCTGTCTGGTCTAGCATCTACTGGATGTATTGATGATAATTTAATGGGATAATTTGGTGTGATGCGAATTGCTTCCGCCAAATTCCAGCTGCAATTATTGTTGTCTGATCTCGGTAGCTGTCGGTGAAGGTCGGACATTCTGACTTGTCGGATAGATAGACTAGCGAATTAACAAGTGGAAAAGATTTTGATAGATTTTTACCCACACACTTTCGAAATCTAAAAGATATTTCATAAAATAATTAAAGAATTTAACATTACGTTCAGTTGCTATAAAATAATCAACAAAATGTACATTTACGTCGCGCTCTGATTAATTCCCATTAAACTTTGTGAAAATAATTACTTATAACAAGTTAAATACATACCTTTTTGAAATTGTTCAGTCCAGTAACACCCCTGGTGTCCTTACGTAAACTATGAAATAATTAATTGAAACAAACCCTTGTGAAACAGATCATTAACCTCATAATTAGTCCCAAGTGATTTCGAGTAGAAACCATTGAATTATCTTGCCATTTATTTATGTTTATCTTTCACAACTTTACAATTCTGCAACAATTATTTCGACAACATGTTATAAATGATCTCTAAATAAAGGTAATTGCATTCAGATCTGGACATTATCTGACAATCAAGATATCTTCATAAACATCTATTATGGAAAGTTAAATCTGCTTACAATAATTCTGCTTACCCTGCACATTTTAGGGTACACCATTTAAGTTCGCATTCATCTGTACAATTTACGATATATTTCTCAACATTCGATAAGATTCTTTGAATTATTCTAGAATAGATTTGTCGTTACCTACACAGATTACTATAGCTTTGTCTGTCGCTAATTATATAAAGACAAATTGACAAGTACATCGAAGGTAGTGAAAAGGACATCAAAAGGAGTGATCAGTTCGTATCAGTAGATATGATAATAAATAACGAACTCATTTTTGACTTGTTGGAACAGATTTCTTCTACTGTTCAATCTTTTATCCACAATTAACCAATTGTTGACTATATTTGTATATTTACGTCCACACTTTGGGTCTTTCCATCAGGATGTTACAAGTGAAATCTCAAATAAGTAGAGAAATTTACGAATGTTTGGTGTGAAAGGCCACCCAAAAATATAAAAAATATATCAACTTGCGCCCGATTAACTGCGAAACGAATGGCGACAACAGTCGAAAATAACAGAAGAATTGAAATATTTAAAATATAAGAAAATGCTAAAATCAGATATTCAAGACAGTGGACTGATTGAAAACTTCAAAAGAGGCCATAGTTACAATTTCTAGGAGATGTAATTAGCCAAGCTTCTCAACGTTGCTTGAACGAATCTAACCGTTCATTTTAGTTAGATTTGATCTGGATCTTTTGTATTACCTTGTAATATAGCATAAGTCTAAAAGTTTGCAATACCTGCCCTGTTTGACTTTTAGTCATCAAGGGCACCAATTCGAAAGTTTTGTTACAGGTTTAGGTATTAAATGTAGCAAAAAAACCATAAAATTATTCAAAATCCGTCATTTTTCTAACGAGTACAGCTGGTATTCCAACCTTGCACATTTGCGTAAATAAGACACTTAGGTTATCTGAACCACAAATGCGTGCATGAGTGGTAAGTGTTACTTATTAATTATGAATGATTTTATACACGTATATGATGTATTAGATTCAATTATCTATATTGACAAAACAATCAGTTCACCTGTTTTCATCAGTATGATAATAATCACAAAGATAATATATTCGTATCTCAAAAAGATATATTGTCATTCTGATAACTTCAACTCGGTATATTTGTTATATACCATACAGATAATCGATAATAAATAGATGAATATTCGAAGGATTTCGATTGAAATTAATAAATATCAGAAATATAAATAATCTATTGAATTTGCACCGATGAAGAAGTATCTGCATGACACCAGATGGTAACGGAGTCCTCTTTCTGGATGTTGAGGAGGATGCGGAGGAGTTCTCCTTGTTGAACGATGTAGATGTTAAAATAGATGGAGGTGAAATGAGAAACTTCATGATTTTATTGAATTAATTGAAATAAAAAAACTTTGTAGGGAATACACTAGTTGTTGCTGCTGTTGCTCATGTCTACATATTAAAATATTCTGATGAAGCGTTGTAGCGTTGTATTACCACGCAAATAAAGCCCCCAAATCTGTACGGAGTCAAAGGAGGGGTGGCATTTCTTGAGGAACATCCTCAGTTGCGGATGCAGCAAGTTCTATGCCCCAAGGTACACTTTGGGCACTTAATGTATTTGATAATGTCACTACTAATTACATTTGTGTATATGTATAAGTGACATGATAATCATCATGATAATTAGTTATTCTTTTATTTGTATCAGTTATGTAAACATGATTTAATACTTTGAAAAAGGCCTGGTGCATTTTTATCTCAGCATTTATCAAGCCATATATCTGCTGATATATTTATTGTAAATTATTGTTTGCGAAATATCAATTATGTCGACTTAAAAATCAATTAATTCATGAGTTTAGGACGATGTTCGATTCAATTATCTATATCGATAAAATAATTGATCTCTTTTTATCTGTGTGATAGTTATAATCTCTGGCAAACAGATACGGAATATGGTTTTAGTAATTACTCCACGTGGACAAGGAGCTGAGGGAGATGAGTGTGCAAAAATGAGGACCGCATTGTGTCAACTGTTTTATGCTCGGAAAAGATTACGAATCTGGGTGTTGCCAGAAACATTTCTGGTCCAATATTTTTTATCGTCCCCTCCTCTAAGATATCGGGCAAATCGATGAAACAAATGCTTTAGAGCTAGTTTGATAAATGTTTCAGTGATAATATCCAATTTTATACCCAAATTATATACCCAAATAAATTAGATATATTCTTCACTGAGCACTTCAAGCCATTCATCACGTGATCTCTGCATTGTATTATGTTTGAATCTATTATGAAAACTGTAGAGAATAAAATTCCCTACAAATTTCATTTAGAAACTTTTTTTATACATCGAACAGTTGTTGAGATACAAGACACACATTGTGTATACGATTCATTATTTGATGTTTCAATGAAGATTTTATGATCGTAGACCACTTATGCTGATAAGTTACAGTCTTAATCGTATGCACACTGATTTCCCATCGAGCACTGTAACTGATGATCAAAACAATAAGATTGTCATTATGTTCCTTTCACTTTAGTAGTTATCTGAAGTCAACATTTATATACGAATAAATATAGTCTCATATAACATGAAATTCTATAGTATACAAAGTGTCATGAAAACTGAGATATATTTACGTATTTTCCACCTGGAATGAAAATAAATTTCGTCTCTCTGTTACAGGGAAGAAGTCAAGGATCACAAAGTCAGCTGGGGCGCAAAATTCACCTTCCCCTGTAAGATGTTGGCTAACGCGTCCACGGGCGTTTTGGAACGATGCGTCCTCCGTATCTCGATCCGAAAGGAGAGCAAGGGCGGTAGATCTTTCAATAAGCTGGGATTCGTCGATCTTAACCTAGCTGAGTACGCCGGATCGGGCACCATCTTCAAGAAGGCGCTCTTAGAGGGTTACGATGCCAGACATCGGCAAGACAACAGTTTGTTGAAGTTCTCCATCGCCATGAATATGCTGTCGGGTGATGTACTCTTCAAAGTGTAAGTTTCATTTTCGCATTAACGGCTTTTTATTGAGACGATTGTTAGGTATTTTATATGCAGAAAGAAATGCTCGAGAAACAGCAGCTTTGATTGATACGTGTTTGAGCTTGTTGGTTTTCTGCAGATCGTTTTGGTCAAGTTAAAGTGTACAAAGTTGATGAAAAAACAAACGGTGGGTCCTGCAAATTAATGGATAATATTAACTCTCTACATTTGATGCTCGCGAACGATTTGAAACTAACGGGTGTTTTTTTAGAGGTATAGAACTTTAAGTTGGCATTACTGTTGAAGATGGCGACCGATTTAACAGCTGAGAAGTGATTTATTCTCAGTTTGGTTTGGCAATTCATCATGAATAGACTCACGCCTGAACAACGCTTGCAAATAGTGCCCTGTTTTACGATTATTTGAGTAATAAATTCACCAACAGAAAAAAGTTTGAATACCTTGTGTATGATTATTTTGCTGTTAATCTTAAGAGAAAATTAGGTAAATATTTTCTACTTTCCAACTTTGTATTTTTCCTTCTGCTGAAATATATTGTTGTTTTCTTCAGCAGAAGTGATAATTTTGAACAAAACCTTACCAAATCAGATAAAAATGTTCATTCGAAAAAATATAATCATTTTAACATAATAGCTTTCCGCTCGCTAAATGAATTTTGAATCTTCTTATTCCTGGTGAAATATTTGTTTGAAATACTTTGAATAATCAAAATCTGTGAGTTAAAATCGCTAAATCTCATTCATAACTGCAGGTTTCGATGTCTTTTGAGTTGATTGATTCAATAATTCAGATAATTCCAACCTAAAACGAATACACCCGAAGATGAGCCGAACGCTCCCAGCCCGCCCGATTCAATCTTCACATTCAAATTATTTCGGTGCTTTCGTTTCTTTCAAACATCGAATTCTAAAACATTCGTTGCAACTCGCATGTGATTGTTTTGTGACGTTGACAGATTTTCACGTTAAAGCCTTGATTGTGATAAAATGTATATGAATATTTGAAGGTTAAATATCCATTTTAATGACTGTTTAGTAGAATTTTTTTATCGCCGGCAACATTGTCCGATTGACACGTTTACGATATCCTTCGAAGGGAACTGCAGACTGCGTTTTCTCTTCTTGGCTATTTTAAGATGAATTTTCGATTGCTGCTTCTCAAATTTCCCAATTGTTTTTGAATAATTAGAAAAGAGGTTTAGAAATTCTTTATTGAGTACTTTGCATAAAATGATTATGATAATTTGGATCTTTTTTATTACTAGAAGTAGCAATATTATTTTAAATCAATATCAAATATTTTTTTCCGAAAGAAAAATAAATGCATTTGGTTATTCCCAAAAAATGAAATTTTGCTTATGAATAATTTTTAATATAATTTAATGAAAAATGTAATGAAATTATTTAAATTCATGACGGGATATTCATTATATTTTTATTTTGAATCATATTTCAACTTTTTCATTAATTTTATTTCATCAATTTCACTGTTTCACTGATTTACGATTATTTGAGTAATAAATTCAATCAATGGAAAAAAGTTTGAATACCTATGTATGATTATTTTGCTGTTAATCTTAAGAGAAAATTAGGTAAATATTTTCTACTTTCCAACTTAGTATTTTTCCTTCTGCTGAAATATATTGTTGTTTTCTTCAGCAGAAGTGATAATTTTGAACAAAACCTTACCAAATCAGATAAAAATGATCATTCGTAAAAATATAATCATTTTAACATAAAAGCTTTCCGTTTGCTAATCTACTTAATATCTTTTGATATTAAATCTTTTTATTCCTGGGGAAATATTTATTTCATATTACTTTGAATAATCAAAATTTGTGAGAAAAATCGCTAAATCTCCTTCACAAACTTCAGGTTTCGATGTCTGTTGAGTTGATTTGATTCAATCATTCAGATAATTGCAACCGAAAACGAATACACCCGAAGCTGAGCCGAACGCTCCCAGCCCGCCCGATTCTATCCTCACATTCAAATCATTTCAGTTCTATAAGAAAAGTTTTCGGTTCTTTCAAACATCGAATTCTAAAACCTTCGTTGCAACTGGCATGCGATTGTTTTTAACGTTGACAGATTTACACGTTAAAACTTCGAATGTCTGAAAATGTATATGCACATTTGAAGGTTAAGTATTCATTTTAATGACTGTTTAGTAGAATTTTTTTATCGCCGGCAACATTGTTCGACTGGACGTTTTGAGCGATCGTTCGAATGAAACAGCAGACTGCGTTTTCTCTTCTTGGCGATTTTAAGATGAATTTACGATTGCTGCTTCTCAAATTTCCCAATTGTTTTTGAATAATTATAAAAGACGTTTAGAAATTCTTTATTGAGTACGATGTATAAAATAATTATGGTAATTTGGATCTTTTTTATTAGTATGAGTAGCAATATTATTTTAAATTAATATAAAATATATTTTGCCAAAAGAAAAATAAATGCATTTGGTTATTCCCAAAAAATAAAATTTTGCTTATGAATAATTTTTACTATGATTTAATGAAAAATATAATGAAATTATTCAAATTCATGACGAGATATTCATTATATTTTTATTTTGAATTCGAACTTTTTCATTAATTTTGTTTCATCAATTTCACGGTTTCCCTGATTTACGATTATTTGAGTAATAAATTCAATCAATGGAAAAAAGTTTGAACCTACCTATGTATGATTATTTTGCTGTTAATCTTAAGAGAAAATTAGGTAAATATTTTCTACTTTCCAACTTTATATTTTTCGTTCTGCTGAAATATATTGTTCTTTTCTTCTGCAGAAGTGTTAATTTTGAACAAAACCTTACCAAATCAGATAAAAATGTTTATTCGAAAAAATATAATCATTTTAACATAAAAGCTTTCCGCTCGCTAATGAACTTTGAATCTTATTATTCCTGGTGAAATATTTGTTTCAAATTTTTTGAATAATCAAAATCTGTGAGGATAAATCGCTAAATCAAATTCATAACGGCAGGTTTCGATGTCTTTTGCGTTGATTTGATTCAATAATTCAAACAATTCCAACCTAAAACGAATAAACCCGAAGATGAGCCGATCGCTTTCATCCCGCCCGATTCAATCTTCACATTCAAATTATTTCAGTGCTTTCGTTTCTTTCAAACATCGAATTCTAAAACATTCGTTGCAACTCGCATGTGATTGTTTTTGACGTTGACATATTTCCACGTTAAAACCTGGAATGTCAGAAAATGTATACAATTGAAGGTTAGATATCCATTTTTAATGACTTTTTAGTAGAATTCTTTCATTGCCGGCAACATTGTTCGACTGGACGTTTATATGCGATCCTTCGAATTAAACTGTAAACTGCGTTATCTCTTCTAGACGATTTTAAGATGAATTTACGGTTGCTGGTTCTCAAATTTCTCAATTGTTTTTGAATAATTATAAAAGACGTTTAGAAATTCTTTATTGAATATGATGCATAAAATGGTTATGTTAATTTGGATTTTTTTATCCATTTGGTTTATGGAGTCTACATTCAATAGAGTTGCCAATAATTGTGACATTCACTTTGACTCCATAGAAGTTATATTAGGAGTTATGTGAACAAGGGACGTTGACTAAAATGAATTAATTTAGATTAAGTTCATTGTAATGTTTCTTTTAATTCTATTATTTAGTCATTAATTACTTTTTTATTTTTTTATATTAGATTGAGCTCTTTGTTATATTCTTTCATTTAATTCATTTAGTTATTATTCCACATTATGTTATTTTCTGTAATTGGGTATTATACCTGTTGAGAATAAAGAGCTTATTTTTATTCAAAAAAAATATTAAGTAAACATTTTTGGATTCGTCAAACTTTCCAGATAGGAAGATTGCAATCATTGCTTCGCCAACGCAACTCTTTTGATCACTGACTGAAGAAAAAACATACCAATGACTCTTTGCAAGTGAGACTTTCTATACTGTTAATTATTACGTAGCAGTATATATCAAGAAATAAAGAAAATTTTCACCGAAAAGCATCGTGTCACGAAATCTAAATGAATTACTAGACAATCTATGTCAATAATCGATCACAATTCCCATTTTATTCAGATTCAATTACGCACACAGTTGGTTTTCTATATAATTCGTGTTATATTTATATGTTAGAATGGATAAAGAGGTTCGGGTAGTAATCTTGGTGATCACCATACTTGGTCAAAGGACTCTTCATTACTGAAGAGACCCTGGAATGTCGTACGTTTCTGTCAGGTGTGGTGGTCACTTTAATATACGAAAGTTCCTGCAAAATGATCAAACGCCTTTGAAGATGACGCTCTTACCTCAATTTTTCATCTCAAAATACACCTTAGCTACAAACTTCAATCTTGGCACCAATATTGTAAAAGTCCGCCGTGATAATTTATTTACTGCAACCTTGAAAATTTACCCACCTTGAAAATGATATTTTTATTTATTGACGTATATAGATAACAGCAATTTGCAATTTTTTTTAATATTACATCAGTTATGCATTAGAGTCATTTCCAGTTCTAATAATTACAGAAAATTACCCGTTATCGTTAGCAAATATTTGAACTTTTCAAGTATATAATAAATGTACTCGTTATTTCTCAAAGTGTTGAAGAAAGCAGTAAAAAACACGAACGATATTATGGATGAGAAAATTTCTGAAAATTATGTGAACAAAAATGACAATAATATTACTATCGATGAATTGGAAAAGAATACCTTCATTTTAAAAGTTACATTAGTATTATCTCATGTATTAGATTAAATTGTTGTCTCAAATCACATCGGAACTAACTTAGTTATATTCAAGCCATCAAAATATTTGTTTTTTTTTTTTGATAAAATTAGATAACGTTTTGTTTTGTACCCAGACCGAATTTAATTACATTTGTTGATCGTCTATAGACGACTGAAGGTATGCGAAAATATTGATCAATCAATATTTGTAGTAGGCGATTAACCTGAGATAATCCCCTTTTTATATTGTAAGTAAGCGCCTGTCTGAGGGAAAGCCTCGAAATCAGTCTCGGGGTATTGTTGGCTTGAGATTGCTTTCTGTCTAGAGACAAATTCGAGTGACTCGCGACAGCCGCAATAGTCTCGAGACGTGAAATATTTCACTTCTACAGGAGGGCCATTTGTCTAATTATTCTTTAATATTATATAATCTAACTGAAGAAGATGTGATCTAGTTTAATATTTATGTATTTAGAGAATAAATATTACTAATATTTAGTGTCATGTTTACTGTATCATTCTTTGAACGTTGCGACTAGCCGTGGCCTTGGCATCAAATGAATAAATTATTTATGTCAGTCTCTTGGAATATGTTTATATTCTCCGAATTTTAATTGGTTATTAAAAGGTACTGAAGACCGGGTATTTACTTGGTTGGTTTTCCCCAGATTTGTAAATCACGTGGATTAGGTGGATTAAAGAAGAATTCCCAATAAAATAAATGATTCAGTGAATGAAGAAACAATTCGAGGTATTGGGAAACGTTTACAAATTACGTAAGGCATTTGGGAGGGGTGGGTGAGGTTGAGAATCCCTTATGAAACTTGACATGAGGGAAGGGGGGATATTCATCATGAAGGGTGTTTTTTTTAGAGGTGTAGAACTTTAAATTGCAATAAAACAACGATGGATCATTCGATTGACAAGAATTTTTTTTTATTCGAAAGATAATCTTGTGGCATTACATTTGAAATATGATTTCTGGCATATGACCGCCACGGCTGGCTCGGATGTAGTCCAATCTGGACGTCCAATTTTCGATGACTTTTTCCAACATTTGTGGCCGTATATCGGCAATAACACGGCGAATATTGTCTTCCAAATGGTCAAGTGTTTGTGGCTTATCCGCATAGACCAATGACTTCACATAGCCTCACAGAAAGTAGTCTAGCGGTGTTAAATCACTAGATCTTGGAGGCCAATTCACAGGACCAAAACGTGAAATTAGGCGGTCACCAAACGTGTCTTTCAATAAATCGATTGTGGCATGAGCTGTGTGACATGTTGCGCCGTCTTGTTGGAACCACAGCTCCTGGACATCATGGTTGTTCAATTCAGGAATGAAAAAGGTAGTATTCATGAAAACTCAAAGTTTTCAACTCTATGTTTGTACTGGTTAACAAACCCTTTTACGACAGATGCTGATTAGTTATTTAGATGACTAATTTTTAATTTTTCATGTTGTATTTTAGATTTTTTTGAATAAACTCATAATAAACTATAATACATACATATGTTATTTGTTTACTTTTCATACAAATTGATTTTCATTTCATTGTGAACGTTCCTTTGTCTAACTCTTCGTATTTACATAATTTCTAAAATATATTGATAAGTGAAACAAAAAATTCAAATATTGAGGTATGATTTATATATTTTTCAAGGTCAGCTCATTTTGTGTGATTTGAAAGAAGTTTCAATTCAGATTGTAATTGAACAATGTTCCCCTGTCGTAATGAACCATTTTCCATTCTGAACTCTCATTTTAATTTAATAATAGAAGGAAAGTTTTAATCATTTTCCTCTTTCGATGTAAGTTCACATAATAACGGATTTTCAACGTAAAAACTATCATTGTAAATATAACGTCACAAGTTCTGTCATATACCTACTGTTAATGAAAAAATAATCCTTGGTTCATCATTATCTTTGAGTGAAAATGTTGGACAATTTAGATTTTTCAATATCTCGTCGGTCTTCCATCGACTTTGAATTTAAATTAATAATTCTAAATTAGTCCGAATTTTAGCGAAGTTGAAACATAATAGTTGAGTATTCAAAAAAATTGAAATAAGAGTATGAAACAATCAAGAGATGTTATGATTGAATTCGAATTATTGAAAACGAAAAATGAATAAAATGAGTGAAAGAAATGAATTCAATAAAAGTTTTAGCGTTTATAAAAAAATACTAATGAAATCGGGAAACGAACGTTTTATTTCAGATTCATGGAACATTTTAGATTTGAAATTTCGAACAGTACGAATACACCGGTGTTTTCTTCAACATTCAGGTTTTTTTTTATATAAGTACCTATTTAACTTTTCTGTTGGGTAAAATAATGTATTCGGCACTTTTCGAAGGCTGAATCAAATTGCAGGGGAATTCGCAGGGAAAAGCTTTTACTACAATCAGGGGATGGCAGTAACATCTCCCAGGGTTATTTCTCCAATTTCCTGACCTCGCACACACAGCGAGACATGAACTTCCGGTTTCTCTCTTTTGTGTTGCCTACTCCGCCGACTCGGTAGATTGTTTGATGTTCGAAATTCAATGTTAAGTAGTCAATTTCGTGAGGTTTACAAGAATAATTACAGTCTGGAATTAATTGATGTACTTGTACACTGTTGCCAACCTCACCCTAGAGTTACACTGCATACATGGTTGCAAATGAAGAAAACTAAATAATATAATGAAACAATATTTAGAATTTTCTCAAAATTTAATACAAATACGCATGGCGATGTTTCGAAGTACTACTTCTTTATCAAATGCTTAATTAATAATACCAGTATTAATTCAGCATTTGATAAAGAAGATCGAAACGTCGTCATGCGTATTTGTATTAAATTGTGAGAAAATTATAAATATTGTTTCGTTGTGGATGTTAATTTTTTCGAAGTATCGACCTCATCAATCATCAAAAACTAAATAATAATTGAGGAATAGAAAATTTATAGCTTTTTCTCATTTTTTTTATCACCCTTTTAGGCTTTTTGGTATAACATATTTAAAAATGGAGCGATAAACGTATAACACATTTGAGAATGGAAAAATAAACAAAATCGAATAGTAATCAATCTTACTATCTTCTTCTTTCTGCCGGAGTAATGTCGAATTTGCACTCATTGTGACTATAGATTATCTTATTCATAATTTTTCGTACTAAGTAACACAAAAAACATAAACAAATGATCACAAATCTTATGAAAATGGCATTAATAACAGATCGATGGTAAAACAGACTTCGTTCAACCTACTAGATGCTGCAATTTACTACTACGTGCTCCAGTCCCATCTATTATAATATATTTAGGGTGACGTAGTCGGTGATTTATTGATAAAATTTGATACTTATATACGCTAAGTTATATGCAGACTTCGCTGCAAATGCGATAGGCTGCTATAGCTCCTTTTAAACTGAAAAACTTTATATTTCGAGACTTGAAGAAAAACTGGTGTGATTTGGAACAAACCAAATTTAAAACTGAAAAGTTGACAACACTGCCTAACGCCATTTATTGAATATGTCGATAATTACGAAAAAGTAAATTGATTTTGATGAATTGGCTAAATTAGATAGATATTAAGAAATATATCAAATAAATATATCCAGCAATAGGTTTAAGTGAAAAACCTAAACTAAAGATGAGCTTTTGGCGAAAAAAGGTTGATCTTCAGATGAAATTGTAGATTTGGCAACATTGTAGTCTCGTTTAACGTATTTGTTGCGTCTGCCCAACATGATGTCGTTGCTCGTATGTTCGTTGTTATACATGAGCATTGTCCTTAATGAGATTTGAATTATTAACGAGATTTGGTGTGAGCTCATGTAACTCAAGGACGTCGTGGTGTAGGTTTTCGACCGAGCCATATTTTGTAGAATTCGAGGGCGAATTGATGTGACCCGAAATCAAATAACGTCGAGAAATTACATACTGTCAAGTGGTGAAAAGTGTCCTCGAACCTAAAATTTTGTGAGCGAAATCTTTGGAGCACTTGAAAATACAAGGAAAAATCATTTTTCGATAGGAGTTCTAAATAATTATCATTCAAACAGGAAAATTTTAATTCTGAACTAGTCTGTGTTTGACGTTTTCAAAATTTGACAATTTTCATTATTAAAATTGAAATCCGACTTTATGCTCTCTCGTTTCGTCGCCTAGAACAATCAACAAGTCCTCTTAACATGAAAATTCAACATTTAAAGTTACGGATTAACAAATATGGAAATATTTTTGAAATATATCCACATATGTCCGAGAAAAGTACAAGTGACAAGTATAGAGTTGTTGGTCACGGTGTAATTATTATTTCAAAGTGTCAATTCCAAAGTGAACCACAGATCGAAGTAAATCGGGTTTGAGGGCTGTCCAAACATTAATTTTTTTATCGATATGAAAACGAATCAGTATAATATTTATTATATATGTATCGATCAAGTTACATAGTTCATCTGGCCAATCTAAGTTGATCTATATTTTCAACTATCGAGGTTCTAGTAGATCGGTACATAGGTGATATGACTGTTTATGTGGATTTATGTTTTCATTGATCTTGCTGCTTGAATGGATGTATATTATCTTTGAACTTGCCGCCTTGGTGGATATGGCCGCTCACTAGATGAAATCAAGATGTTATTCATGAAATGCCACTCAAAGAATGATTTCAAAGTGATTTAAACTTCATTTGACTGTTGAAACGTTATGCATATATTTACATGCACTTTATTTCAATGCAAAAACTCAAATTTGGCACTTGGATAAGATCATAGAGTGTCATTATTTTCGAAATGTGCATACCACAAAAGAAGCTTATGACTAAATCAAGGGTGAACATTTTCATTGATATGAACATTTTTCGATATAATAGGTGGATCTATATCTGCAAGAATTGAGCTTCATTGTAGATCTAGCCTTTTGGAAAAAGGTCCAACCTTTTCTGGTAAGCTTATCCTGAATAAAAAGGTGGTTCCTCGAGAGAATTTAATTTAAAAATTGATTTTTACGATACTCAGTCTGATACAATGATCTGTAGCATATTCATTAATTAGCCAGACTTCCTAAACAGTGCATCACTACTTCCTGGGACTGTATTAAAATTATGCTATTATCTAAAGAACAACAAAATCTCAAAACCTATTATAATTAGTCGCCTTTCTATTTTGTATTATATACACTTTTCTCAAATGAATGCTCACGCTCGACGTATTTAATTCAGACGCATCTTCAGAGAAAGCGAAAGTAATTTATCTAATTACTCAAGCATTAATTTCGGAATAAAGGATAAAATGAAGCTCAGACGTTTTATTATGCCCCTGGGATCAGTATTATGAGGTTAGATAAATACTATTATCGTTCCCCTAATAAACGGCGTACACATTGTTGGAAAACTAATTATAATAATTCCATTGTCAAGGTAGTTATTCGCGAGGAATTCATGCAGATTAGTGAAGATTGTTCGCCTTGGAGTGTTTTCGCGTGTATTTTCTTATCTGGGGAATTCCGACAAGAATTTCTTTTCAACTTTTTGGCGGAATGATAAGTGAGATTTTTAACTTGTTGGTAGTTGTTTTTGGGATAATTATTGTTGGTTTAAGAGTTGCAATTCATAGTTTTTTCTCAAATAGGTGATGTTATTGTTTTAATATATAGTTTATATTCTAGGGACAGTAGTTAAGACGAAAATATAAATATCAATATAAATAGACGAGAGACTGAGGTGGCAGCCTGCTGGGGCGGCAAATTGGCTGTACATTTAACTAGTTTATGCATGGGGCGGATTAATTTCTATAAGATATACATCCAATTACAGGAAAAAATAACTAATTTTAAAGAAATAAATAATAAATGAGAAAAAAAAAAAAAAAAAGATAGTATAGGCGCGTATATAAATCGAAAATGAAATTAAAATAAATTTAATATAGTAATAAACAATAACTGAATAGAACAAACTGAAAATAAAATATTATTTATAACTAAGTTACACGTAGTCAATGATAGTTGATCAAGTGAACGAAAATTAAGTTAAAATCAATTGCGATAAAAATATAAAGTAACCAAATGAAACCAACTGAAACTAAAATATTATATATTACAAAGTCATATGTAGACAAAATAAGAAGTTATATCACATCCCATTGCGCTGTTCTAAGTGGCATGTAAAATCACTGATAGCCGATTACAATAGACATCACATCGACCGCAACGCCCATCATAAAGACTAATTATACAGTTGGAGAACGTGACATTACATTTGATCTGCTGTAATTGACATAGCATGTATTATTGCTCCTCAGGTCACGCCTTGGTACGCGAATATTTATTTTGCTGAGAAGAAGCAACGAGTCGATCAAATTTTGCAAAATTTTGAAGAGAATCGTTTCAATGACAAAATATTGAGAGAGTTTTTCAGGCAGCAGTTGATAACTTCAAAAATATCGACTGTAAAGATATATTGGTTTTATTTAATATTCAATTATTCTTCAATAGTAAAAAAATGGGCTTTTCTGTGTGTTGATTGGTTGTTGGTTGGCATTCAAAAGTATTGTCAGGGACTTTCTTGGCAAAACACGGCGAATATTGTCTTCCAAATGGTCAGCTTATCCGCAGAATTACATAGCCCCACAGAAAGTAGTCTAGTGGTGTTAAATCACAAGATCTTGGAGGCCAATTCACCAGTCCAAAACGTGAAATTATGCGATCACCAAACGTGTCTCAACAAATCGATTGTGGCACGAGCTGTGTGACATGTTGCGCCACTTGTTGAAACCATTTCCTGACATCATGGTTGAATTCAGGAATGTAGTAATCATGGTCTATACCGATCACCATTGGAACGTATCATCGTTTTTGATACGACCAATGGCTGACTCAATGTAACGGTGTTTTGACATACACTCACTCCAGCGAAAATGTTCCCAGATTGAACATTCTAGGAAAGCGAAAATTTTTACCCTAATATCTTTTTTAATGCCAATTTTTTCGTATAATGATCACAAAAGTAACTTTTAAAAAAGCACCCTTTATAAGGAGAAGGTATGCTATAAAATTAACCTTTGTATGGATAAAATATTCTAATATGTTTGGTTAGTATCCACTTTATTGTCCCCTGTATGCTCTTTTTGTATGACTTTTGGGTATCCTGTAGTTTAAAAGCTTGACGCGATAGAGAAATATTGATAAATTTTTGAATTCAAAGACCAATATTTAGTCAATAACAAGTTACAGATCTAAGACAACAATATGTTGTTCCCCAGTGTAATCCGCTGATTTGTGATTACTGTAATTATTACATTTCCTTATTTCATCCGATGTCCCTTCGGCTTCACTCGGAATGAATATAAAAAACATAAATAATGTAGCATATAAATGGTAGAACACGTCTTTCATGATTTTCGAAAATATTCACGAGAAAAATTTAGAGGCGTACAAAATTCGCGGCATCCGCTGGTTAATGATGAAGGTATCAAAATTTATAATGAAGAAAGTGGAATAACATCGTTTATCTTAATAAAAGCATTTAGTTGAATGCGGCTGTGCCAGATGATACCGCATTTTTCAACAAACGTATCGTATGACGACGCCTCGAAAACAATTCGTTTTTCTCGCTCCACGTTCGCGCATCCATATTCAATTATTGTCGACGCTATATTAACTGGAAACGGTTACGGTACATTGCTACTGATATGCATGAGAAATGGAATGGTACACGATACGCAATCGGTCACATAAACCAGATTGTAAATGCAAATCCAGATGTCGAATCGTGCGAAATAAATTAAGCAGCGTTATGTCATTAATCGTATCCATATCTGGCGCGTTTGTGACGTTTCGGAGTGTCCTCAACGTCGAACGACTGCGTTTATTGTATGAATCGTAGTAGCCGTTGGCCCTCACGGCCTACTTCGATCGCTGGTGAATAAAATCTCTGAAACTAACGTGTAAATACCCGGAACGTCTGGTCGTTTGACAGTTGTGGTCATATAAAAAGGATTATTGATAAGCTGATAGATGCAGGATATTCGTTTAAATCAAAGGTCTCTCCTGCAGGATTAACTGCATTGACGAAATTGTAAATGTGATCAGAAGGGGAAGAAACTCCCCTATAATAGTAGCCCTTTTGATATAATGTAGACAGCCTGGCAATTTGATAATATAGACATACTCGGTGAGCGAAGGAATTGCTACGCAATGGTTTCGTAGCATAAAATACTCAACAATAAAGTAGAATGTAAGAGTTTATTGCATAAGCTTGAGTTTATAATGCCAGAGTCTCTTCCAGAATCCAATTCACTTTCTACCTTACAACAGCTATGACTAATGTCCTAAAATTTCCTCAATTCCACCCGATGTGTGGACAGTGCAATATTTTGGAGGCTAAGTTGGTATTTAAAAGTTAACAGTTTTTTTTTCTGATATTAAGGCCAGTTGCTTAAAAAGGGCTGCATAATTCTTGATATAAATATATTTTATATGTTTATATTTTTGTGTAACTATTTATATATTCTCACAGAACCTCCTTATTACCTTTTGTACTTATCTCTTTCTTGTCGAAAGAGAACAGTGAGTGGTATTTTTGATTCGTGTGAGTGAAGAAATAATGGAAATTTTCCGTCAAATTCGAAATGGGTAGCACTCATTCCTCAAATGCAAAAAGGGGTGTCTTCAACCTATTTGAGACGTTGGCAAAATTATGATAGTATGGTCACTGTGGTGTTTACAGAGCTTTTTTTCTTATGATAACCAAAGGAGATAGATAAACATAGTTTTAGTTTTTTTTTTCGAAGTTAAATTACATGAATAGGTATCATAACATAGGGTGTTTAAATAACTCACGTGTTTACCCTGTATGTGACAAATATTCATTGATTTGTTCTAAGAATATTTTGCCGTGTGATGGATTTTAAAAAACCTTTTTGACTGGATGTCAAATCTTGCCACAATAGCAGCATTTTTTAATCAAATCTCATGTCACAGAATGCCAAAGTCTCTACAGCAGTAGCGTAAACTTAGAGTAGGATTTCTTCTGGGGATAGCTATCCCCAGAAGAAATAATCCAGGGTCTAATTTGAGCATGGAGATCGAGCAGGTCATGCATATGGCTCACATAAATCGAAACAGTGATCTATATATGTTGCTGTTGAAAACCACAAGCCAATAATTTGGGGGTAAACCATCCTGCGTTAACCACAGGCAATTCTTATTGATTGTGGTAGGTCCTCTAGAATGGTTTTAATTCAGGCAGTGTTGCTTTCAAGAAATTAAAAATACACTTCTGCAGTAAGTTTTTGAAAAATCATCATAGGACGAAATAGCCTTAGAATAGGTCAATATTTGTTTGTTCTTAGAATACGTCAACGAACCGTCGAATATTGCTTTTGGTCGAAATATTCTGCATAATACACAAAAGTAACTGTTTTATTATTACTGTTACTTTTTAATATTTTTCGCAATAAATATAATGAATTTTATTTTACAGACCCTCGCCATCTCCCAGACCGAAATCGGCTACCGCCGAAGAACCCCCGTCTGACCAACGCACAGAAGACTATTCGGGTGGTTCTCTGGGCGGTTCTATAGCTAGTGGAAGTTCGGGTTTTGGAAGTTTGCCAAAAAGAGACCGGCACTATTATCGTCAGGTGTGTATTTCTCATTTTTAAAGTACATTCATATTTGAGAGTCTTGTTGAGCTTCTAGCTATAGCAAAGGTTTTCCAGGAATGGCTTACCGTCATACAAAAACCGTTTTTATGTATATGTAGCCGCCTCTACGTAATACGTTAACAGTTTTTCTATAGCGATTACAAAACGTTTCCAAACAAAGTCGTAGCAACGTTTTTTTCCTTGCAGAGCACACTACAAGCAACTACGTTATTTCCTCTCTAAATTTCTAACTCAGTTTTACCACCGCTAAGCTGACGTCATCGCCGTTATAAGAGTGTACCGCATAACTTGGAAACCGTAATTGTTTCGCCTATTTTTTTGTCTCCTGTCTCCTCTCTTATCACTGCTTTTATCACTTATCGGAGCTCCAACATAGTTGCACCTCTGAGTTAAAATTTGTATGCACTTAGAATTATCTTGAGTCAATAATATTCAAGGTACTTGTAACAGTAATATCGAATCTACATATGTGATATATGTACGAAGTTAGATCAAACATGATCAACTGTCATATTTAAAAATTTCTCGAAGTATATTTCACAGAATCGAACGAAATATTACAGATTCCTATTTGAAATTAAGTAACCGAACATGTAGTAGGTCGAATGTACCTAAGAGCACGTGTATTCGAAGTCTTATTTAAAAAATAAAGTTCTATGATTCAAAGTGTCAAATTTGAATTTAGGCGCCAAAATGAAGTTATGCATCTAACGTTTCAAATGTTGAATGAAAATTTAATCAACAAAAACAAAACTATTATATTTTATTTTACCTATTGTGCATATTTTTCTCAAAAACTACAGACAATTATTTCCAATATTTTCGGTCTGAAATGTCTAATAAATTTTTTTTGCATTCAGTTGAAATACTTAGAGTAATGTCTCTTTCACAAGGAAAAAAGATCGAATTGAGTGTGATTATAGAGTCGGTGGTCAGGTTTTTTCTCGTTCTGATAAGGTGGGAGATCTTGGTGTATTCTCCGATCAGAAGCTTTGCTTCATTCCACACATAACCCATCTTATTTCATCTGCCTCGAAAATATTTGGATTTGTTATACCCAATGGTAAATATTTTAATAATTCCTCAACTTTCATAGCACTATTTATTACCCTAATCCGTAGCAAGATGGAGTATGGCAGCATGACCTGGCATTCTAGTTACACTTGCCATCAACGCCATCTTGAGGCATTCAGAAAAGGTTCTTGTAATTCTTAGTTTGGAGGCAGGATAAACTTCATCTACAACTAGGAGTCGATCGTAACGAATTATTAAGTCGATTTAGTTTAATTTCATTGCAGGGCATGAGAGAAACTTTATCACTAAAATTTTTGTACAAATTACTGCACAGCAGTATTGATTATCCTCCTCTCTTGTCCACTCTGAAATTTCGTGTTCCTAGGCAAAATTCTCGTACTACAGAATTCTTCCACCTAGTGACTCCAAGGACTAACTCGCTAATAAAATCCCCCATTAGGTTTATGGAGTCTATTTTCAATAGTTGCCAATAATTGCGACATTCACTTTGACTCCATAGAAGTTATTATTAGGAGTTATGTGAACAAAGGAAAATGACTAAAATGAATTGATTTAGATTAAGTTCTTCGTAATATTTCATTAAATGCTATTATTTAGTTATTAGTTACTATTTTTGTTTTTTAGATTAGATTGAGCTCTTTGTTATATCTCTTTCATTTTATTTATTTAGTTATTATTCAACATTATGTTATTATTTTCTGTAATTAGGTATTATACCTGTTGAGTATAAAGAACTTATTATTATTATTATTATTATTATTATTAAATACTTTCATATTATTTTTATATTTATTGATGTTTCGGATAGAAGTGTTCTTTGGCTGTTCTTTCTCAGTATGTTCATAATTATAAACTTTCACAGTACAAACGTTCAGTAATTTTTATGTATGGGTAAAAATAAATAAATTTTAATTGAAATTGAATATTGCGACTCGAATCCTATTTCAGATTCTGAAATCTTCTGTGAACGTAACGATGTTTCTTTCGTCTGAGAATCTTCTCTACGTCTTTAAATATAATTTCATTTTCGTTCGTCTGTAACTGGCAGCCAATTTAAATTTCAGATTTTACGTCTCCTCTTTCCAATTACATTTTTAAATGGAACGACGCGAATATCTCTCGAAACTTTTGCCGATTCTGTTTATCGAAAAGTTATTTTCTCTTGCGACGTTGCCACAGAGTTCCCAAGAAACCTTGATTTATATATTAGGGTTATTTCATATCTTTGATTACATGGTATATGGACGGTTAATTTGTTATTTCTCTGTATTTTTGTGTTATGTTAAAAATTATCAATTTTATTTAACTATTTACGACATGGGCCATCGAAAGAAAATGTATTAAAAATGCAGACATTCTCTTCTATAATTAATATGAATCCATTTAAAAAGTTTCAACGTTTCACTAGAAATAAGATTCAGTAGTGTCGTCTCGATGGAGTAGTGCTTAAAGAATTAGATTGCCGCACTGGAAATCTGGTTACGAATCCCTGATAAGATCAAGATTTTTTGTGTATGTATAAGAGTGTAGTAGATGAAAAATAAATTATATAATGATGGGTAGTTTATAAAACCAGAAAACTAATCAAAAAATATGATTCTGAAATGAAATAAAATATGATGTGTGCGAGAAATTAAATGAAAACATCTGCTATTAAATCTTGGAGGTTCCATAAGTCATGTAACTCCACTAACTAGTTCAATTTAGGGAAGCTTTGCTGAAGTGTCCTTACCGTTCTCGGAAAATTCCTGCCAATTATTCTTCGAGAGATTCAATTGCAAGAACCCGTCATATTTTACGAGGAAATGCGGACAAATCAAGCTTCATTAGACGTCTAGAGCCAATTTGTCCCGCGCTTAATCAAGCGAATTGTCTTCAGTTTGAAAGTTCCAGATTACTTCTTGTTCGTAGTGCTCTGACTCGACGTTCTCAGCATATCTGGGAGAAAATGTACATTTTTATACGTTCAATTATAGCACTGTTATTTTGTGTATAGGAGTTGAGTGTAGGAAAACTACATGCGAGTTAGAATTGTGAAGTTTATACGAATGGAAAGAATTACATCTCAAAATAGCTCTTTTGCTGATACATAATAATAAGTTCTTTATTCTCAACAGGTATAACACCCAATTGCAGAAAATAATAACAATGTTGAATACATAACTAAATAATAACGAAATAATTAGAAAAAAGATTTAAATAATTAAAAAAAAGATTTAACGAAGATCTCAATCTAATCTAAAAAAATAGTAACTTATAACTACATTATAGCATAAAAAATATTACAAATAACTCAATCTAAATAAATTCATTTTAATCAATATTCGTTGTTCACATAACTCCTGATAATAAATTCTATGGAGTCAAAGTGAATGTCACAATTATTGGCAACTCTATTGAATGTAGACTCCATAAACCAAATGGGGATTGTATTAGGGAGTTGGTCCTCGGAGTCTCTAGGTGGAATCATTCTGTATCACGAGAATTTTGCCTAGGAACACGAAATTTCAAAGCGGACAAGAGGGGAGGACAATCAATACTATTGTGCAGTAATTTGTACAAAAATTTGAGTGATAAAGTTTCTCTCTTGTTGTGCAATGAGATAAAACTAAATCGACTCAATAATTCGTTATGATTCACTCCTCTCTGTGGATAAACTTGATCCTGCCTCCAAACTAAGAATTTCAAGAACCTTCTCTGAATAGCCTCAAGATGGCGTTGATGGCAAGTGTAAATGGGATGTCAAATCGTGCTGCCATACTCCAACTTGCTACGGATTAGAGTATTGAATAGTCCTATGAATGTTGAAGATAATTATTAAAATATTTACCATTACGTACAACGAATCCATATATTTTCGCAGCAGATGATATAAGTTTGGTGATGTGTGGGACAAAGGTCGAAGACTACACCAAGATCTCTCGCCTTATCTGAACGTGAGAGAACCTGACCACCGACGCTATAATCACAATCAATTCGATCTCTTTTCCTTGTGAAAGAAACAACATTACACTTTGACACATTCAAACTCAAAAAATTGTCCTCACACCAACTAGATACATGGCCAAGGTAAATGAATTTAGATGCATAAAATATCTTTAGGATATCTTCTTGACCAAAATCACGGCCAAGTTTTTCATTCTGTTCTTAATGTAATTTCCCATGCTTTCTATGACTTTGATGAGAAAATATTTTATGAATAATCAGTTAAATATCAGTTTCGTTTGTAGTTCCTCAAGGCCAATAGAATCTTCTCCAACAATTTTGAAGTAATATGACATAGAATGATCTTCAGGGTTTCTAGGATCAGATTTCATTACTATTGCTTCAAAATGCAAAAATGGTAAATCTTCTCGATTCATTGATTGATCAATACATCTTTCAATTTCAGAATTAGTGATAGGGCAGACGTTATCCGAAAACAACATTCCAGTAACTGTGGCTTCCGATTTCGCGGATGCGACCCAGGTTCCCTTAGAGTTTGAAGATTTCCCATTGGGCGAGCCGGGTCATTCCAGGAATTCGTCGAATACAAGCCAGTTGTCGAAGGCTTCCGGATATAGCAGCATCCACTCGCACTCCCATAGCAGACAGTCAAGCTCTGGGGACTCTGGACACATCAGGTAAATATTGGGAAAACGTGCCGTCGGAAGATAATTTACGTCTGGGTATACCTGAACTTGCGGAAGGACAGAATATTATCCTTTCGATGTGAATATATAATCACCGTTTGGTTTCTTATTCTCGTTTGGGATTCACAAATTTTTTTATGGTTTGTAATCTAGTAAGCGGTAAAAGCAATGATGGAAAAGTAACGAGACGTTTTCGACTGAAATTCTCCAGAAAATCTGAGTCAACTCCTTAACATGTAACTCTAAAGTCAGTATTTTCTTAATATACAGTATTGGAAATCCTTCAAATAATAGTAAGCTTGCAGAAGAGATTACGGAAGCTTGCATAAGACATACGATTCCAAAAATCATGAATACCATTAATATTGATTAACATGATATCCTTAAAGAAGAGTTTGTTTCGTATCTAGCAATATCTAAATCCGCTTGGAATGGTTAATAGAGCCTTGACTTGACAAAAATAAACATAGGTTATTTATAGAAATACCGTCAACATTCAGAGGGCAGTTAGTTCTTTCTATCTCATGATAAGAACGCTTGGAAAAGGAAAGTTAAGATGTTCAAGAGAATGCTAATAGGAGAATGAGAATATTGACGGCTTGACATGTTCAATTCCTGGAAGAAAAAAGTTTATGTTCAAAATGCATTCAAAAGTCTCTGGAGTATGATTTATCTGGCATTTCACCTCCACTGTCAATGGAAGAAAGTATGAAGATGAACCCTGGACTTGAAAGGTACAAGTTTATTACATCAATACTATACAAATTTATTACATCAATATAACAAATGACAACATGGAATGATAATGAACAGAGGTAGTTGCTTACATGTAATAAGAACGGTTGGGAAATGACAGTGAAGTCCTGCAAGAGGCTTCTAATGAATGAAGGAAAATA
Organism: Henosepilachna vigintioctopunctata; assembly: GCA_030704895.1. Classification (NCBI taxonomy): domain Eukaryota; kingdom Metazoa; phylum Arthropoda; class Insecta; order Coleoptera; family Coccinellidae; genus Henosepilachna; species Henosepilachna vigintioctopunctata. The sequence goes on along the minus strand of JARQZJ010000061.1, from coordinate 813,862 downwards.
TCCACGAATGAATACGTTTAGTCTGTGGGATGAAGAAAAACTATTCCAGTATTTATTTGTATAAATTTTACTTTTTGATAAAAGCACCTGGAAAAGAAAATTGATCTTAAAGAAACTGTTAATAGAAGGAGAAATATTCACGTTTACTCTCTTGGAAGAAGGAGAAAGGTATATGTTCATCCGTTTAATTGTATTAAAATGTTACTCTAGTTTCTTTTACAAATTGAAGTAATTGTATGTTCTGATACTCCAGCGAAAACGTCTCGTTAGTTCTTCATAATATTAATGTTTATAATAAGGGCCTCATGCATGCATTTTTATTTTTCTTTATGTAGGAAACTTCACTCATCCCTCAGGATAACTTCCTTCTATAAATCCTCAAAGTTTTCCAGAAATAATAGTTTCCCTACCAAAAATTCACTAATTCCTCATTCTAACGTACCTTGCATACCGAGTACCATACCGAGCGAGCGCGAGACCGGCCAAAAGACGTTAGTTAGTAAAACGTTACCAACAATACAGCTAAGTGTCGACGATTCCGTCTACTCCACGCCAAATTCTACGTTCAGCAAGCAAATTAGCAATACCAGCACTTCCAGTAATGAAGAATACAAGACTCCGCAAGGTATCGTGGCGGAACCCAGAAGCGACGTCTTCTCCAAGAGTTTCCACGAAATTCAGAAGTCCTTCTCTATGACCGTCGTCGAGTTCGGCGGTGACGGTCATAGGGAGCCCAACGGCGACGCTCTACATCTCGAAATGCCGCCGGGTTACGTGAACGACAACGTCGTCTTGCGCTCGAAGAGCGATTACGACTTGGGTCCAATCTCTTCGAAAACGGCCTGGCTGTCGTCTAAAATTCCCGAAAGTCTATACGCGTTCCTCACGCCAAGTCCGCAACGTAAAAACGTCCCTCAGTCCACTCCCACTCGTCCCGTTACCGTGTCCAATCCTTGTAGGGTTCCCTCGTATCCGCAGAACAAGCAAAGTTTACCGGATAGCACCCGCTCTTTGAATTGCCTGCAAATCGGAGGGACTGCTACTGGGGAAGCCAACGGTCGGCCTTTGGGGGTGCAGCCGGTGCGAAGGTAGGCTTGATTTTTTGAGGATCTTTTAGTTTTCTGGGTCTTTGGTCGTGGTTTCTGTTTAACTCTGTGCTGTAGCTTTACTTTTACTAATAATATTAATTTGGAGGTTACATTGAGAAGAATCACCCTGTCTTGATCTTTGTTCGATTGAAGATTTACTAGTTCTGTTGTAACAGTTTGTCACATGCATTTATTTATATTTTGGAAGCATCTTATCATCGTGGAGTAGTAGAATGTTTTATTTTTTTTTGGAAGTTTTGTGCCTTCTAAATGGAGTTGATCCTTAGCTTTTCAACATATTCAACTTTTATTTCACGAACACTTTGTATGAACTGTTAAATATTATTTGTCGTTGTACATGTCCTTCGACAACCACACAGAACAGACCCCTATAAAAAGTGTTTTTGTTGTATTGAGCCCTTGAGGTTTGACTGAGTATTTTGCACTATTGTAAAGCTTATGACAATTTCAATCAATAGTAGTTTCATTCATCTTATTTGTAAAATCACATGTAATTTATTACTGAAACCAGAATCGAAAAGATTCTAGGCATTTAGAGAGTTTTAGATATTCAAAAATTGTTTTATTTTTAATAAGCCCAAATTGTTAATAATAGAATAGATATTATTCGACTAAAAGTTCTTATTTCACTAAATGTGCAATAAACTGACATTTATTTAGTGGTGTTCAACCATTGTCAAGAGAGGGGCATATCTCTGAAAAATAGATTATCAGCCCAAAACATTTATCTAATTGAATAATTTTTTGGATTAATCTGAAAGGTCAATTGTTATTAATATTGAATATTTCCTATATCTCTCAATTATCAGCCCCCTCCCGCAATTACCTTGTGATTCGAAGTGGGGCTTAAAACAGTTGCTGAAGAGAACAATAAAAATAATACAATCTTTGAACTCGTAGAATATGCATCTGATAATCGAACAAAGATCAATAATATTCATAGAGTTGAACTTCTTGATGTATTCACCTCAAAAACTGTTGTTATGGTTGGATTGGAGTAGTATTTTTATGTTTCTCGTGTTTTTTTGCGTTTCATGCTTCACCTCAATTTTCAGACCTGGCATTGGGCTACAGAAAAATCGTACGTATTATTTTAAGGTAGTTTGCCATTTGAATATAATGCCTTCTTATTATAATAATTTTTTAAGAGAAGGCATTCGTTTACCTATTTATGAATATAACATGGTTTGTGTGAATAATTTTATTTGAATGAGTATAACAGAAGTATGACGTCGAAGAGCTTCAAGGTGTTGAAAATATTTGGAATTTTTTAGTAAACGAAAGGTATTTCTCTGCATGTTTGGAATAAATGCAATGATTCTTCTACTTACTTTTTAATCGTCTCTCTTTCCTTATCTTCTTATTTCAGTTTTGCATTTTATTACTGCCTTATTGTTTTGAATAAACGTTTAATAACTTGAAGTAATAAATTCAATGGACGATGAATCTACTCTGTGATAGTTCATATTTAAATGAGAGGTAATAATAAAAACTTGCCTAAAAATCACTGACTGAACAATTTCTTGATAATGCTGTAAAAGGCGAAACTAGTCTAATAAAGAATTGTTCAGTCAGATTTTTAGACAAGTTTGTATTATTACCTCTCATTTAAACTTGAAGTAAATTTATGCAATGCAATATATTCGAAACAATGAACAAAATACAAATTAATAATTAAATAATGAATGCATCACTCACTCGATATTTTTGCTTATTGGAAATTAAATTGATAAATATTGTTTGATGAAGTTCAGTAAAGGACGAAACTTGTTGAAAGTTGTTATAAATCTTATGTACATACTATTAACTTTCAAATACATTGTATTGTTTTGAATAATATATTTGAAAATCATACTTGAAATAGCTGAATAACTCAATGATAAACTATAATAATACAAGAATAATAAGAGTACTAACTAACAATATAGAGAAAATAAAAAGCGTTTCCTTGCGTTAATGAGATTAAATTTGATACCTTCAGAAAGGGTTCTTCCGCCAAAAAAGTTTGAAAGTTCCGAAGGAAACTTATTACCATTCGTTATCAGGAAATGTTGTTTCCAAATTGCAAACTCACAAGTATTTTCTCTCAGTTTTTTACTATAAACCTTTTCATACATGGAAGGACCCTTTTATTCTTTAGATAAAACATTTCCTAAATTATATAACACACATAGTGTTTAATGATATCACTACAACTTGCTGATGATAAAAGTAAGAAAAACAACGCACACGAACACACAAGGTTAGGAACCTCTTTTGCCATATCATCGCTAAAGCCATGAATCAACTACATCGAAGAAATAAAATCATCGTTTTCAGGCAACACAGAAAACTACTAGACTGTAGCTCCGCTGGAGGTAAGCTAACACCTCTGGCCATCAGTCCAGACGAGAGTAACCAACCACAGACTGATAGCGCACCGCAAAATTCGCAGGTCACAGTTCGACGTCCTAGTGGCACTACGTTAGTGTTTTTTGAGTGTATCGTGTGTGTGTTACTGTCGCTAAGTACTTGCTGCATTTTACCGTATTTTCTTGCCTGGTTATGATGAGGAAAACGTAAAAATATTGGTCGCGGTTTTTTGCAGAGAGACAGATGAATATTTGTTGAATTTCATTTATGTTCAAGCAAATAATCCATTAATTTTGAGTAGTACTATTAATCTAACTCTCTGGAAGAAGTCACACCAATGCACTGAAGTTTTATGCTCGATAAACTGCTATATTTATCGATTTATTTTTTCATTTCATCATGATTGTGTTCATTATGCAACTAAACTGTTTATTCTATTTATATTCTTCTCTGAACTATGTTCATGTGAGTTTAAAAATATACGTGGTCCTTTGGGAAACACCCTGTCGAGATAATAAAGGCATATTCAATTTCCAATTCAGTTAGGATCGGAAATTTGTTGAAAATATTTTCGCCTAGAAATGAATTATATATATTATTCATTTACTATGAAATTTATTGTGTTCGTACTTGTTAGGAGTTTTATTTAGAGATATTCATGATGTTGTAGTAATTCATTATATCTGAATAAATAATGAAAAGTATAGAATAAATGTATTATGAAAAGTATCGTAGAAACTTTGAAATTTTCGTTATTTCTCATTGGCGTAATGCATGATATTTTTGAATTACGTAGGTTGTAAATTTAATTGTTAATTGTAAAGCAGCAATAAGTAACTTTAGTTGTACTATATTTCTGACTAGAATCTCTTGGTTAATTCTGATTGTAATACTTGCATCATCATTTCTATTGCACTTCATCCGCTCACTCTATATTCTAATTAGATATATGCAGTGCACTGTCTTCTCGTTGTTAAAAACACCAAGAGAAAAACAAAGATCTGTATGGTAACGTCAAATATGAGAAATTGTTCATCCCTTTTGTTCAAAAAGATATAGAACACATACAGTCTTCAAAATTTCTGTTAATGTGTAGTGTATATCTGATAAGTATTTTATGCAGAAAATATATCACCAATATCAAAATGGCACCAAAACACAAGCATCACTTCTGCTTCGAAAACTTGCACCTTGTATGATTCAAAGTTCATCTTGTGATCGTACATTCATACCATAATATTCCTATTTCGGATTATTAAAAATTAAAAAAGAATTGTTAAAAATTTCGAGTATTGCTTGTAGTGCACTTTACATATATCTCACCTATAATTTTCTCTTGGCTTCAGTTCGATCATTATCACGATTCGTAATTATTTCCTGAATCTCGTAGATTTATCGAATTGCTCGTAGGTAATGGTCTGGATTTTATTAATGATAAATGACTGTTGTTTTTAAGGAATCCTAGTTCGAGTAGCCTGGCTTTATCAGAAACAGGTTCCTTAGATAGAGCCAAGGCGGCCTACGAGCGTCGGAAAAAAACCCAGCTTCTGGATTGTGATAACATACAAGTTACTGGACGAGTGGAGAATACAAGGGTAAATCCGGATCATCTCATAGAGGATATATTGAAGAATACAAACCTTGAACCTGTAGATGACGAAGCTGAAAGTAAGTATTACATGAGATGATTCAAGTGGCAAATGGTTATATTTTTATCTATTTTTTCATATTGTTAATAAAAATAACCCTTTTTTTTGTTTTGTGATTTTTGACTATAGTTTGTGAGACATTTTGACTATGAAAAGTGTTGGGAAGCCATGAATGGCAATTGAGAATAAAAAAAAGAAAAATACTAAGATTGATTTCTCGCTTACCTCTTGGTGAAACATGATTAAATAATAATTTGAATCAAACTCTTGGCTTAATGTTTTCAATGTATTCAAGTTTTCAATATATTTGTGTATTCATGTTTTCAATATATTTGTAAAACTTCAAGCCAAGAGTTGGATTTAAAAAATACAAATATGTTTTATCTGAAAAGAATGATCACTCTTGTATATAGGTTGACAGCTACAGAAAATATTTCAACTACGAAGATTAAGATGAATGGAATTTTCATCCAGTTGATGCAATATACTCGTAATTAAACTTGGCACCCCATGTTAGGGTGCCAAGTTCCTGTCTTTTTCTTTATTTTTTACTATTTTAATACTTAACTGTCTAAACCTGTTCAATATGTATACTTCTTCTGTAGATGTCTGCCACCTGATTCTGCATTCTCCTTCTCTAACTGTATGTATAGGTGTATGTATGTCATGTGTTCCTCTCCAGTGTCCTATATTCTAAAGCTCTATTAAAAAGGCAGTCTCTTTTTTCCTATTCTTTTTCTATTTTAGTTCTTTGCTTTGATAATCAATTAGAGAAGGTTGATTTTCTCGTTGTATGTAATATGGCCCAGGTGAACTATTTTCCTGCATTTTATTGTACCAATGAGTTGAATTCCTCTCTGTTCAACATTCTCAAGATTTTTAAATGAAGAATTTCTCTTTTTAGCTTTCTGCATATGTAACCATGCCATTGTTCAATACTAATTTAATAATACCATACAAAATGAAAACCTTTTCACAGAATTTCTGTGAATGATTACTCATGTGTACTAAATATATTCTCATGGTTAATGTATATATACCATATATACATTATATATACATATGGTTATATATTCTTATGGTTATAGACTTGCTCTGTTGTAAACAGTAACCCCATCATGTACGCAGATAACACAAATTTTTTAGTGAGACAGTTTTTAGAGTTCTGTTGGACAGTGGTGTTCAGACAATGGACTGCTGATTAACATTCAAAAGACTAAGTGTATATTTTTTAGTACTGACAGAACGCAAATTTCCCACAGAAATATGTGGTGACGATAATTATTTATGTGAAAGATTCAGTAAAATTCCTTGGAGTCATGGTGGATATGCATCTAAAATGGAGACACCATGTAGAGTTCCTTAGGCTGAAGCTTAACAAAGTTATTTATACTCTGTTCGCGCTCAGAGAGCAAGTACATTTCAATATCCTGAAGATGTATTATGCAAAATTTCAGTCCATCATGTCGTATGGAATTATCTTTTGGGGAGAATCTCAACATATAGAAAATATTTTCATAACACAAAAATGGGCTTTGAGAACAATTGCCAAGCTTCGGTACAGGCAATCATGTAGAGGACTGTTCAGAAGGTATTCTGTTCTCACAGTGTATGGATTGTATGTTTGTCGGTTGCTTATGTTCCTTAATTCCCAGTCTCATTTCTTTGAACAACTAAAAAATAAGAACGCAACCCGGAGAAAAAGATGCAAGAAAAGGATGCAAATATTTGTATCCTATACATTGCTCAACGATAAGAGAAAAGGGAACTCAATACATAGCAATTTGGCTCTTCAATTCTTTGCCTCGGCATATTCAGCTAATAGCTGGCTCAAGGCACTTTGGTAGTAAAGTTTACAAATTTGTGATGGAGTGTGAACCACATTCAATTAATGAATTTCTGATTTTTTGTAAAGCGAAGAGCAGTACTTTCTCTTGTTAATTTTGTTCTTTTTTTGACTTGACTTTATTTTGATCCTATTTTTGCTAATACTATTGCAATGTAGAATTTTTCATGATTTTTGAGTTAAATAAATTATTATATATATTTATTAATTTGTAAGTATTTTGACTTTTTGTCGTTGAATAAATATCTCATTATATATACTGTATATAGTGCTCATATATACTGACTGTTTTTCAGCTTCTGGACTCCAGCTATTTATAGCCAAAGACGGCACAGCAGCCTTGGGCAACCACGAAGTGAAATCACAAATGTCTACTGGCGTACAACTTTTCAAACAAGTTGTTATGGACGACAATAGGTAGCCTATATAGAAACGATTTAGCGTAACAGAGAGCTATTGTCATATATTGTATTTGGATGATTATTTACTGCCTTTCCTCAAATACGGAACAGATGCGAAATCTGTCGGAGATTCAGATTGAAAATCATAAAACTTGAGACTGTATCTTAGTGACAATAGATCACGATATTCTTTAATACTTGATTCGTTTTTGTAATAAAAATGAGATACTTTGACGTTCTTATTTAATGTAAAAATAATTATCTTCGAAATTTAAATTATTTGAAATCATGTCTTTATTGTTATGTTTACTTCACATTGAATACTTTTAGTTCATTTCTTTAAACTCATCACAGTTATGCATCAACAATATGTATTTTATTATTTGAATAATATACTTCACTATAGGTATTATTTAAGTAATCCAGTGATAACTAAAATGGTTATATATTTTCTTATAAATTATATATGTTCCTTACAATGTCAATTATTTCTAGTTTAATTCTTCGTTGACTTGTGTAGTTTTAGTATCTTCTAATACTCACAAGTTCTTTTAGTTGGTTAATAAATTAGTGTTTTTGACTAAGGCTTCCACTGTAAATAATAGAATGGAATTAAAATTTAATGCATGGAATGTTATAAAATAAGAATTGAAAACTTAATGAAAATTGACATATGTTTTGGACAAAAACATTGTGTATTTCATATTCATTTTATATTTTAAGACAATGGAAGTCTGGAAAAATCACTTCATTTAAATAAATCAGTCAGAGGACAATTAAGAAAACTCTCATTGGTTCCTTATTTTTGGATAATGGCTGTATTGTTATTGTTGAAAATATTCTGTAGCAAGGTTTCATCAGTTTCCCACGAATCGTAAAATAATGCGCACCAAAATAGGCATGATTTGCTATAAACAAGTTGTTTATTTTATATACAAGATAACTACATGTCTTTTGTATATAGTGAAATAATTATTAATATGCATTTGCATCTCGTTTGTACTTCCATCTTCTGTCTTTTCTCTGACTGATTAAATTTCCTTTCAATCGAATTGATGAATACGAGAATGTATAGTGTTTGCACTTAGTTGATAAATATGATCTTATTTCATTTTTATTATTCAGCAAGTTTTGTTAACATTAATTTGGAACTTTGATAATTTTTATTATATTCAGAAACATAATTGCTAATTTCATAATGATTATTTCAGTGATTGTGGGACGGTTTGATTTTGTTATAATCTGATAAAATACAACATGCAAAAAAATATGTAAAAGTGTGCTAAAAGATGTGGGTTTATTACATTGTACAGTATTAATGCTTAGTTTGAGATTCTAGAATATGGATTAATTTATTTGCTATAGAATGCTTTACACAACATCCTGTAGCTGATTCCTATTATTGAGTATAAAGTGTTGCCAATTTTTGTGATACATTAGTTCAAATAAGCATCACAATATCCCGCTTGTGATTCCAATATTGATTGACAATATTATTATTTATTGTAAATTACTCATTCTTGTATTATATAATGTGTATTATTTTATTAGTTTCTATAGTAGATTTATGTTTATTTTATTAAGTTTAACTCTGTACATATTGGTTACCTAGAAAATAAATTTTAGTTGCATTTGAAGTTTTGAGTATTTTCAATAACCGAGATTCGAGTTATCGCTTACCTCTTGGCGTAACATGATTGAATAATAATCTAAATCAAACTCTTGGCTTAATGTTTCATGAATATATTGAGGTAATACAATAAAATTGAAACATTGAGTCATGAACATGTTTTGTACGGTCATATTTTTGGAAAATTAAGCAAGAGTTTGATTTAAAATATTGAAAAATTTGCTTAGATCTTTTCAAGAAATAACATTGTCAAGTTTATAAAATAACATGAAATTTAGCCAACTGTAATGAATAAATTTAAAACAGTTTTGAAGTATTATCATCTACAAACCTTAATTGTTTTTATTAGGGGCTTCATGTTGTCCACCAGTTTTTTAAAGATTGCAGGAATTTTCGACATCATTTTAAATTTTATCATCTACAAACCTAAATTGTTTTTATTAGGGGCTTCATGTTGTCCACCAGTTTTTTAAAGATTGCAGGAATTTTCAACATCATTTTTTAACATCTGCAAACCTGAATTTTTTTGTTAGGGAATTCATATTGTCCACAAGTTTTTTAAAGTTACAACAAGATTTTCAATATCACTTTTTGAATATTAGATCTAATTCGTAAAATTTTTACCGTCTACAAACCTAAGTTGATATGAATTGTTTTGTGAAGAATTTTATGTTGCATCCACCAGTTTTTTTTTAAAGATTACATGATTTTTCGTTCTTCAATATCACTTTTTAGAATAAGTTATTCTCATCATATCTGATTACAAAGTTTAAAGTAGGTATGTCCTTTCATTTATTTATCATTAATTTATTTCAACTTTAGAAGAAAAATTATGTAGAAATATCTCGCATTTCTGAAATATTTTGTGATTCCATGTCCAGCTATAAGATCAAAAATTTGTATTCTTAGCCTTTTGAAGCATTAAACAAATAATATTAGGATCAGTATCATCAAATTGAACTACTTAGGTATATAGGTATTATCATCCTCATAACTTATCTTTCTAAATTTGAAAAAAGGTATTCCAAATTAATAAAATACAGTACTTTCTCCAGGACAACTGAATACTCATTTGAAAAAGTAATATTTTAGGTTCATAAAAACACAACACAAATACTTGAACTCAAATATAAGATAATAATAGAGTTGCACATGTTTGCCAATTTCAAATATTTACCAGGTTTGTCTAGCTTATGACATAATGCTCATTACTAATATTTTATATATTAAAAATGGAAAAATCTGAATATATTCTTTGTCAAGGATTATAAGAATAATGCAAGTTGAAGTCAAAATTGACAGAATTTGAAATAGGTAACACATTGATATTATAAATATATCAATGTATTAATATAATATATCAATAAAGAAATTATATTGTTAAGCATATTGTTCAATAATTCTGATACTTTCTAGTTACCTCTGTGTACTAAAAATTTAGAGAATAATAAAAATTATAACTAAGAACAATCGTTTCTAACCTAATGAGTTTAAACAATATTGAAGGAAACATATAAAAATACGGTTACATCGGTGCTTTTGAATAAACCTTTGCAGATAATCTCAATTTGTTTGTTTCATTCCCAAGTGAGTATATATAACCCAAACTGGGTCAGGCTTTTCTGTTGAAGGAGAAACAATCCTGAAACTCCTCCTTATGCAGACTGTTTTAATAACCGTTTCACTTCGTATGTATAATGCAATCAATCATTCCAATATAAATATTGGACTCGGCTTCTGTTAAATAATGTATATTACTTGAAACTTTTTGAAAATCGCGAAACGTTAACAAAACAAAACAGTATAAAATAAAATCCAGAATAGCTAAAAAGTTTTCATCCAAAACTTAGTCCTAGTCACCTATAAGAGTAGGTAGGAACTGTTTATCAATTTGGCAGTCGAGTAGTTTTCATAAAATTTTGAAAACCATCCTGTACATTTCTTGTTGGAACTTAAATAAGATAAAGTAAATATTGACTATTTTTACTGTGGCTTTACTAGGATTCACACATTTCCAAGATCACTGAAGAATCAGCGAGAACAAATAAAACTAAAAACAAATTTATGTTACGTCATTCTCACCACAAAAGATGATTTCGAGGAATACTGTAATGGCACGAAGGCATTAATTTAGTTCAATAATTAAATAACAAAAATTGAATGACCTTCGGTTTTACGGTACTAATAAATATTTACATCTCAAGGCCAAAGCAATTTTCTTGCATTTTCTTGACGAACTTTGTCATTTTAACGATAAGTATAATATATCGTTATATTATTAACCTAACCTACGTAATTTCGCTTGAATTTCCACAAATATGAAATTTTATTAATAATCTAGTTTTATATCAACCCATATGTTATTAATTCCAAGAAATACACCACGAAATAATTTTTTCTCACTTTTTGTGAATTTAATTAAAATGTGTGTTGTTATTATATTGATTGGTCATAAATTTCATTAACCTTGGCATCGATGAATATCCTAAGTCTCCATTAGCGTATAATTTTTGGTACAGAATGCTTTTATAATGCATTAGATCATTGAAATATTTTCAAAAAAGTTTTCTATTGTACTGTCAACTTTGAACTGAAAATAGCAAATCAATGGGTATAATGAAATACTAATGATATAATTTTCACATTTTATTAACAAATAATTGCATAGTGCGTATTTTGAAGTAGTATAGGGAATATATAAAAAAATCTCTCGGGATAAAATGATTATTCTTTCTTTTAAGTATTTTAGTGCTGACATCTAGAAGTGTCATGACGACCCTTAGCGTCACGGTATATTTTATTTCAAAAAACTGTTGATCAGATGATTTTTGTATTGAGATAATATTTTATTACTAATGATATAAATTTCACATGTTATTAACAAATAATTGCATGGTGCGTGCTTTGATGTAGTATAGGGAATATACAAAAATTCTCTCGGGATAAAATAATCATTCTTTCTTTTAATTATTTTAGTGCTGACATCTAGAAGTGTCATGTCGACCTAAGCGTCACGGTATATTTTATTCCGAAAAACTGTTGATCAGATGATTTTTGCATTGAGATAATAATATTTAATTTGATGTAGTTTCTTGCATTGAATATTTCTTATTTATTCTTAGGAGAGAGTTCTTACGTGAAATTTATTTGCAGTTCATAATTGAAAGAACTATTTCATCAATGCATTGGAATTTATAATCACAAAAGTAGATTGAAAAAGAAAACTATACATTTGACATATTTCAACATACATTTGCACTCTTACTTTCATAAAAATTCCGATTTTTTATTATATAATTGAAGGAATTTCTTTATTAGAAAAAAATATAGTATGTAGTATAAAAATGCATATTTCAGTTCATGACGGAGGCAATGTGTGAATTCTTCAATATATACGATAGTTGAGTAATTTCTTTTGGCAGATGATTAATTATACATATCCAAAGTAGTATGTATATGCTGAAGTGTTATCATTATGTAACTCACATTTCACATTGTAAATCATTAGATTTATTACAGTCTCTAATACCTATTCGAAATCTAAGACGAAGTTATCGAGAAATAGTCACTTTTTGGAGTATCATAAAAAATTGATTCCTCTATTTCTCAATGAATAATCATGCATGTTTGGTATGAACTCATGACATAAGAATCATTAAATGTTCTCGCCGAATTACTTCATTATATTCTGATTCACTCTTCTAAAGTTTTTCGTTATGCCCAGTACCGTAATCAGTAGATTTGTTCGGATTGATTTACAATAAAGACATCTTAAACCAGGTCCAGACTTAGGACATATTTTGGAAGGCCAAATCACTAGGTATCCGGATTTTGCTCTACAAAATGGGATTTTTGGAGACAACAAACGTATGTATCCTCTATTAGAGTCATTGACACCATCATTTGCAACTAATATTTCATAAAAAATTATCAAATAAAACAAGGATGTGTAAAAATATTGTTGGTTATTTATTCTTTTTTTTTCGGAGTTGGGACCTCAAGGGGAGCGATTGGAATGGAGCCGCTCCTGTTTTAGACTCATATGTAATACATTGATACCAGAAATGCAAAAATTATACCTAATGAAGAAATAGAAAAGCGAATTTTTAACAATAAAGAGAGATGTCCACATGTGTATTTATAATTGATATTATATACACATGTAATAGTTTACTCAATAACAATAATTCATTCAAATAAGGAAGTATTCGCTCATATTTGCTAGTGTAATATATTTGGTAACTCAACAAATATTATGTTGAATAAGAAATCCACAGCAAAAATTGTGACTGTTCGTAATTTGCAATTCTTTTTATGTGAAAAAAGTCTGTCTGACAGAATATTTATATTTATATATGTATGTGTATATTCATACGTTTAAATATTGCCAGAGCTTGACGCTTTTGAAATGGAATTACCAAGCCTACTTTTAGCGCAAAATTCAGGAAAATTGTACAGTTTATCTAGTCACGCATGAATTATCTTTTTTATAATTTCGAATACGTTTTCTATTTCTTGCCATAGATGGAAATGTCATGTTTCCAGTTTATGATAATTTTATTTGTGGAATTAATAAAATTAATAGACTTAATAGACTTAGATTATAAAATACTCAAATTGCAGCTTTATTTTTAGATGAGCGATCTATGATTGATGAGTTGCATTTTGAACAGAACATTTTCTTCTGTGCTTCAACGCAGTGACATTTAAAAGTATATACGTTCGAGTTCTTAGTGACACATTTTTGAAGGATGACGAATGTCACTTTGTTTTTTCGAATGTATCTCTCAGTGTTTTTCTTCTTTTATTTCATATACACCGTGTCTTTTCAACGCAAAACTATGTACAAGGAATTCATTAAAGATGGCCTTGTCACTATGATTGTCGAAACAAGTTTATCTGAAACATTCAACAGTAAAGAGTTGATTTTAATTACTTTTGAAATATTAGGAATATAACCTTTTTCTAAGCAAATGTCATTACCATATAGTATAGATTTTATTTGAAGAGATATCATTCAATATTATGTATATCATTTCATGATAGATGAATGTTTTATCTGACCCGCAATATCGATACAATATATATCCTTATCATAAAATAAATAAGTAAATAGTAAAATAGATAATAAAATAAAATATTGCAATATTTCTAATTCATTCAGAACTTCAATCATAAGAGTTTGTATAGATAAAATATTGTTTATTTTGAATGGAAAAATGTTTAAATGGAAATGTTTAGTCTAGTTATCAAACATTTGTACAGAAATATAATATAGTAGTCTTAAAGAAGTCGGGATATATTTGCGAAAAACTTTCTCAATTATAATATAAGTTTAGTTTTAGTAACATTTATTGTTGTTGGTGATTATTAAGTTAATGAAATGTGTGATTTTATGATAATTGTTGTTACAGTTGAAGATTTATATTATTATATAACAGTGGATTTTAGTTATTCTTTTATTTAATAAATTTTAAATTGAAGGTTTATATTTATATTAAATTGAGTAGACAAATGAAAAAACAAGAAAAAGTTAAACATAATCAAAACAAAAATGTCGTGGTAATTGTTTTGATTTTATTACGTTTTTTTCGTACCGCCAAAAATTTCGGTAATATTAAATTGTCCTAGTTGAGAAACACTTTGGGGACCTTTGCAGTGTATGACTGTTAGTTAATTAAAGAATTTTAATGACGATATAAATGATCGGTAATGTCAAAGTGTATGTCCAGCTTAAGGAAAAAGTCTTCAGTTAAATCTAGATGTTTTTTCGTATTAACTGTTCGAATATCGATGCCTTTCATTCCACACCACTGTTCCAGAATAATAAGAACAAAATCCACATAACAATTACATAACTTATTACTGAATCTCCCATTATCACCTATAATCTCGTTTTGAAGGAACTTTCACTAAACTGAATAATAATACGTGGTTCTTACCTCGGAAGACATTCAACCAAAACATTCTCAATTGCAACGATCCATTTGGTCCATATCTTAGTCAATATTTAAAGAGGTCATCTGTAATTTTAAGAATTAATTTAATAAAATTTTCCACGAAGAAAGTATCGAGACCAGTTCCCCTTGAGTATCCAAAATATTTTGCTTCTGCTAAATCGTGTTTTAATATCAATATAATTTCCGTTCTGTTCATGTTTCTGTTGATTCCTAATAACATAAAAAAAGTTATCAAATCCCACCTGACCGTACCCCTACCACGTCTAAGAAGTATTAAAGAGAGGTAATTTCACCGAAGAGTATTTCAAATGTCTTTATGTCCGACCTCATCAATTCAAATTGAAATAATTTAGTATTTGGGTATTATCGGTGTTGTTTTTAGAAATGAGGAGATCAATATCGTTATTGCTTGTTGTTATAATTAGTTTGCGATGTTCTAAAGTGTTAGGATTCAGCGAAAAATTAAGTGGTGAATCGATATTATATGGATTGTCTTCTTTGACGGAAAATATTACGAAAGATGAAGGGTCAAAATGTTTTGAGGATATGAAAGTCCTCTATAAAGGGGTGGAAAATAAACATCTTTGGGCGTTGAAAGGTCAGTAAAATTTTAGTAATAATATTCTAACAATTGAATAATTTCACGTTTAATTATATATATTAAGGTTTATTGTTCTATTTGGTTGTAGAGGGTTAAAGAAAAATAAAACAAATATAACTTTTCCAACCTCTTTTTTTTTCAGCGATAGAATATAGGTATATTTTATCCTTCACCGGACGGAAACGTTTAACACAAATACAGTGGTTGATGAAAAACTAAAAAATGTAGAAATAATATTCTAAAAATTAAATGTACGTTAAATTATATATTTTAAGCTTTGGTGTTCTATTTGGATCTAGGGGGTTAGAAAAATTAAGATATAGTGGGTTAGAAGAAAAATAAAACGAAAATAATTTTTCCAAGCTCTGTTTCCCAGTGATAGAATTTCTTTCTTCACAGGACTGAAAAGTTTAACACAAAACCATTGGTTGATAAACAACATAAAAATGAAAAGAATTAGATTAAATTAACGCGAAATATTATCTATTAATACATCTCTCATGAAATAGTAACAACTCATTTCACAAAATCAAAAAGATATATTTAATGCTCTGAAATTTTTCAAAATTTCTGAAATTATTTAGAATTATGTAATGTTTTACTTTTTGTTATTATTTATTAAGCTTTAATTGCATTTCCTTGTTTGGTGCTTGATGAGAAAATAATCACAGGAAAACTATAGAAGAAATAAGAAGATAATATCATATACTTTTGTATTTAGTTTCATATTAATCATATATCCTACAAAATAGAAATACAAAAATTATTCCTTATATTTGAAAAACATTCTAACTGTATATCCTTGGATATAAGAAATATTTGTTAAATTCCTTATAAAACAAAAAATATTAATGTTTATAGATACCCTTTCCCAATTTCTTCACGATTATTTCACGAATATTTAATTTGATAATTTTGGTTTTTGTTGAATTAGTAATGCAGAAATAATTTTGCAGGAATATTTATGAGCTTTACGAAAATATGCATTTCATAATGCACATTCTGTTTTTCTTGAAATATTTTTGTAATTGCTTGCAAAAGTACATTACGTATTAATACTGGTTTATTATCGAGAAACAGGATATTTATATAGTTTATATATATATATATATATATATATATATATATATATATATATATATATATATATATATATATATATATTATATATATATTTAGTATATTTATATTTTATTCCAGCTTGTTTTTTATTACTACAATCATTTATTTGCGACTATATTCATTTTGTTTCATTACATTACATGATACATTTTCAATTGAATAATGATTTAATTTTAAAAATTTACCACCCTGCAACTCGAAATTGAAAATATATAGGATACAGTGTATATGAAATTTTCATCCTAAAAAACTCTGTTAAATATTGAAATTCAATTTTGAAACACACTGTATAAGAATATCCGCATAAATATACTTCTCCTTTGTTTTATATAGAAAATAAATTGATAAGAGGAATGGAGGAATTTTCTAATATACAAGACATCTTTTTTGATAATTAATAGGGTTGCTTTTGAAAATATTCAATATATTTAGAAACTTTTTCTGTCATTCTACACAAATCTTTATGTCAGATCTATTTCGTTAATTTTTTTCAATGTCAATTTTTGCATTTAATACGGTTAATTCCTTTGTAATTGCATAAATATATGATTTAAACTAATAATTGAAGAAATTAAATTTATTATCGATCATACAGTATGCTAATCAGAACACATTCTGATTTCAGTTTACGAACGAATACTCATATTTATAACAATAATAAAAGGAAGCAGTTTGAATAATATTAACATAATTATACTGCAAAATTTGCATATTTAATAATATTTGGGATGCTCACTCTTATCGAAGATTAAATTGAGAAATTCTGGATTTTCTATATTATATAATATTATAGTGTATTAAATTCTGAGTTTTCAATAGAATTCGTGTTAAATTGCAGTTATAGTTGTGGAAGAAGTTGAACTTTCGGTTGGTTTCATCAAGGAGAAAACATTGGGAATTCCAAGTCGACCTACATACATCAAAAATATTATTTCGAAAAAGGATTCAAAGTCGCCAAGTTGGCATGATGACATTGAAATGCTTGAATCAAAATTATTTTTTGCATATGTGGGCGATTTATATAACGCAATGTAACGATCTACCTTGAGATGATATTGAATTTTATTTTATTATGACAAGACTAAGATGATGGACGTCCTAAATTATACATATATATATATATATATATATATATATATATATATATATATATATATATATATATATATATATATATATATATATATATATATATAGAATTTAGTTCGACTTTTCGGGTTTTACGCATCCAGTCTCGCAAGCCCCTGATATGAAAGAGATTACGGCAGTTATCAAGCAACTCAAAAACAACAAAGCTGCAGGAGAAGATGGAATTATTGTGGAACTCTGGTACCTGAACGATACTACTTTGACTCAAACACTTCATCATTTAATATCAGAAATCTGGAGAACGGAACAGATACCAGAGGATTGGAAATGCGCACTGATACATCCATTGCACAAAGGGGGACATAATTGATATCAATAATTACAGGGGAACAAAATACTTTCCAAAGCACTCCTGAACAGAGTAGAGCAACAAGCGGATCCACTAATTGGGGAATACCAAGCTGGATTCAGAAATGGCCGATCATGTGCTGGACAGGTCTGGACTTTGAAGATGATATTACAGATGAGGAAATGTAGAAATACAGTGATCACATTCATTGACTTCAAGAAAGCGTATGATTCGGTAGACCGCGAAACCCTTTTTGAAATCATGAAAGAATTTGGAATCGATCGAAAGACCCGAAAAATTATAGAACCGACACTTACAGATACAACTTTCAAGGTAAAATTTATTGGCAAAGCGTCAGATCCCTTTGAAATCAAAACCGGTGTGCGGCAGGGGGACGGACTTTCCTTCTCAATATTGTTTTAGAAAAGATCATTAAGGAATGGGAACTGCACGTAAAGGGTATACAAGTGGGTATCAAAAAAGAAAATAGAATAAATGTCAAATGTCTCGCCTTTGCAGACGATATTGCTATCATCACAGACAACAGAACTGAAGCCATTCTCGCCGAGGAAAAACTACATGAAATTGCGCAGAGACCGGGTTACAAATTTCTTATGATAAAACCAAAAACATGGAAAGGAAACCAAAAAATAAATCCTCTCTTATCACAAAACATGGTGAAATTCTGCAGGTCAGCCATTTTAAATATCTCGGGGAAGTTATACAGTCCTCAGGTTTAAACCGAATCGCTAATGAACAGAGAATTACCAAGCTCCAAAGGGCCTACAAACTAAAATGGGCTCACTATAACAAAAAGTGCATTTCGAGAGGCGCCAAATTGAGGCATTATAACACAACGATTCTTCCAGTAGCAATCTACGCATCTGAAACAATGGTAATGGACGGTCATTCATGAATTAGAGAAATAGAAAAACAAGAACGAAAAATTCTCAGAAAGATTTACGGGCCAATCAATAGAAACGGCATTGGGATGAAAAGACCTCAGAGTGAACTGTATCAAAAGACAAATACGATAACGGAAAACATCAGAAAACGACGAGCGAAGTTCTATGCACCTGTCTACAGAATGAAACAGTCCAGAATACCGAAGAAACTACTCGATATAATTATGAATAGTAAATGCGGAACAGAGTGGCTAAAAGAGGTCCAAAAGGATCTACAACAGATCAATATGAAAAATCTCGAAGATCGCACTGAATGTCGCTATAAAATCGCACATGTGAAGCTTGAGCAAAAGTGAAATCGTCAACCTGGAGTAAAATGGACAGATTCAGAGAGGATTTCAACGTTTTTGGGATGCAAAAAAGATGAATAAAAGTCCTGATAATTGGAAATTCAAGTTCAGTCGCTCTCCTCATGGGAAACAATCGAAATAATAATAATAAAATAGAATTTAGAGAGAGGTGTTATTGCCTGCCTCTGTGGTGGCGAAAGAAAGGGAGTGCTTGGGGGTTTTTTCTGTGAGAAATTTGTTTCTAAAATCCCCAGGCACGGGGGTAAACCCATACTCAATTAGCCCCCGATATTTCGACCTTCGTGAGAATTGTTTGAACAAATCTATCACATATCATTTGTTTGAAATATATATTAAAATTAATAATATCTGATTAATATTTATTTATATTAATTTACAAATAAATAACTTTGGCTTGGTTTCACGAAAATTTAATCAAATTATTGCTTGACAATAATTTGGTGGTGTTACCTCAATTTCAAAAGCTAAACTGAATAAAAGATACACATTTAGCTAAATTTTAGGCAATAAAAGCTAGATATTTGGTAAAATTTTTGAGTAACTAAATGGACTGTTATTTATTTAATATAATCAACAATGTGTCACCAAGAAATCGGCATTCAGTCAACTTTATTTTTATTTATTTATTTATTTATTTATTCACAAATACACCACTGAACAGCTTGGGCCAATTACTGAGTGGGAAAATACAATATAGTTTACAACTTATGAAAAATAAAACTAGAAATAATATGTACAAACTATACACATGAACGATAACTCTGTGGGCATGCTGACATTAAAGCTCACTCACAAGATACAAAAAAAACTAATATCTAAAAAACTTATAACTAAAAAAACAGTCAGGCGAGAGCTCGTCTGATATCACCAGGCACGCATGCAAAAATGTCGATGACGTCATGAAAAGGCTCAAAGTCACCACAAATTTTATGAAGTGGTGAAAAAGCCAGAACATTAGTAGGAGCCAGAGGTGGATAGAAATGTTCATATTTCTACAAGTTATTCTCGGAACACGGAAATTTATGATGGAAAGAAGAAAAGAACAATCAACAGAAAACCTTATCAGTTTGTATAGGAACATTATTCCCGAATATTTCCTATGTGTTTCAAGTGATGGAACATTCAATCTTGTAGTAAGTAACTCATGATTTATACCTCGTTCTGGATACCCACAG
Source organism: Henosepilachna vigintioctopunctata (assembly GCA_030704895.1). Taxonomy (NCBI): domain Eukaryota; kingdom Metazoa; phylum Arthropoda; class Insecta; order Coleoptera; family Coccinellidae; genus Henosepilachna; species Henosepilachna vigintioctopunctata. The sequence goes on along the minus strand of JARQZJ010000061.1, from coordinate 793,303 downwards.
TCGGAGCAAAACCATAAATATTTCAAAAATCGTCTTTGCACGGATTCAAGATTCCTTATATTACACACGTATCCTGGATTCCAAACTTTTTTAGTTTTTATTATATAGAACTATTTTAAATATATTTCAAATGGAAAATTTGTAATCTTAGTGTATTGTTGAATAAACATGTGTGTATACATGAATTATTTTGAAGCTTCTTATAATTGTTATTGAAACTGTTTACATCAATCGTTCCTTGTTTTCCTCGTTATATTTCGAGGATTTTATCTTAGGGCGATATAAAAAATTCATTGATATTCAATAATGAATTACGTTTTAAGGTTTCATCTACCTTCCTTTTATGAGATAATGTTCGACGAACATTAATATAAATTTTAAGTGCTGTCACATCAATGGTACGCGTATTTTTCCATCAACTGTACAACGCTAAATATAAATGAATGAACTTATCTGAATATTCTAGATATGTCTGACGTATATAGGTATATAAAAACTGCATAAATTAATTTTTAATAACAACTTCGAAAAAGTAATGGATTAGAGTTAGGAACTTATTTGAATTAATTTTATAATAACAAATTATAACAATATGAACAACTTTTGCTTAGTTTTTTCCATGCCTAGTTATGAAGTCAGAAACGACATTGAATTATTTTTATGAATACTTTTTCTCTTCAATGAAAAAATTGATACAAATGAATAAGCAAATGAATATTTATAAAATGAAATTTTATGATGTTGAATGATTGTAGGATATTAATAAAAGCTTTAATACCCTGCAAAATATTTTAACAATTAAATCAGTTGACATATTATCATTCCTAACCTAACCTTACATAATATGACATTCCAAACATGAATTTATTGACGTATTGAAAAACTCCAAGTGATATATTTTTGAGTTGTTTTTACGCATTTGATTTAGATCATGATTTATAACACTTGTCTCAATCTTTAAACCTATTTTGAAAATTGGAAATATTAAATTATGAAAATAATAAATTATTAGTAAAAAAAGTAAACTTAGGCCATTACAATGATATTTCTGTTTAGGCACTCGGTATTTTTAGAAATTTTATAACAAATGAAAACGAACATCATAAATAAAGAATATTGAAATGAATTTTCAGTTATATTATTTCTTATACATATATAATTTTAATTTTATATGTTTTTATAAATTTTTCAAAATATAAAATTGTTCAAATGAGTATTTTTCAGTCTTTGGTATTTATTAATATCAAATCACAATATCGGGGCAAATATGTAGATCGAATAAATAAATAAATATATATATATATATATATATATATATATATATATATATATATATATATATAATATGTAAATAATTTGATGCGGAAGAAAATTTAAATGAAAATGAAAGTTATCGGCATATCCCGCAGATTGGTAGCAGCCGTTGACACGTGTTTCGGTCTTTTTCGATCTCCACAGAACTGCGTAGCCAAGTTCTAGTTGTACGAACCTCGAGGTGGAAACACAAAAAGGAAAACTAAAAAATACAAACAACCTCTGCAGGAAGTCGCAACATTTCAGGCTACCGCGTTTGTTCTCTCCGGATTGGGAGATTTGAAAACTGCTTTGCCCGCGAGGTGACAATTGATCCTTCAAGGATGCTCTAAGCCGAGACGTTGAAAAAAATGTAGATAATATTTGACGGGGAAGAAAATTTAAATAGAAATGAAAGTTATCGACATATCCCGCAGATTGGTAGCAGCCGTTGATCCGTTTCGATCTTATTGGATCTCCTCGGAACGGCGTAGCCAAGTTTTAGTTGTACTGGATACACAAAAAAAGACTAAGAAATACAAACAACCTCTGAAGGAAGTCGCAACATTTCAGGCTACATTTGTCCTCTCTGGATTGGGAGATTTGAAATGATTTGATAATTTTCATTTTCATTTAAATTTTCTTCCGCAACAAATATTATTCACATATTTTTCAACGTCTCGGCTTAGCGCATGCTTGAAGGATAAATAGTCAGCTCACGGGCAAAGAAGTTTTCAAATCTCCCAATCCGGAGAGAACAAACGCGGTAGCCTGAAATGTTGCGACCTCCTTCAGAGGTTTTTTGTATTTCTTAGAATTTCTTTTTGTGTTTACACATATGTGGATACACATGTATTCAAACAACCCTCTCACTTGTTATATTTTTTGTGTTTATTAAAGACCTTGTAAATAACGTTTTATTGGTCTTCTCTTTAATGTTCATAATAGTAAATTGCCCAACCCAACATATTTTCTAATTTTTGTTTTTAATTATGTCCAACGTAAGTTAAGCTATAAGTGTTGATATTTTTTACATTGTTCACATTGTTATACACTGTCTTGTATAACAATGTGACTTCGTAGAGTCTTGATGAAGAATAAAATCATTATATATATATATATATATATATATATATATATATATATATATATATATATATATATATATATATATATATATATATATATATATATATCACTGTAGAGTTATCCTTCTTACGTCAAATTAATGATATGTAATAGACATAACGATAATTAAATAAATAATGGTATAAATGAAAGAAGGATTTCATAAATTGTTATTTCATCGTAATGCAATAGATATATAAGTGAAAACTACCAATTCCATTAGTTATTTACGAATGTACCATGTAATAAAATGTTGCAATACAAGATATAATTTGCCTCTTTCACCATTTTCGTTTTTCTGATTCGATAAAAAAGTACAGAATTTATTGAAATTTTTCACCGTATTGTTCGACTATAAATATAAAATAATTCTTACACTTCAATTTGATTTACAATTTATTGTCATATCGAGACGCGTTTCGTCCGTATATCCAACTTCTTCAGATTTTAACAAAATATAATTTGATAATGGATTTACACCAAATAAATGCCGATAGGCATTTAATAAATTATTAATATTTTTACGAGTAGGTAATAGAGAGTGATCTTCAAAATTATTTTTCATCAAGTTTGACTTCACAGATAATATTATCATACATATTTTCAGCCTTATTGGCACTATAATGATCATATAAAGAATATTAGAAAATATTCTATTTTTTTCAAATTGAATAATTAATTTTTGTATGTAAAAATATCGACAAAAATGCTGACATCAAATAGTCAGTAAGCTTTCAAACATACGTCAAAGAATATTCAAATTAATCAATTAGAAAATGATCTTTATACTTTACTATTAATTCATGGGCATTAGCAAAGCTGAATGCCAATTTTTTTCCAATGACGTCAAAAGATGATATTTTATGACTAAATTATCAAGACTTATTGAATTGAATTCCTCTTGTGTTATTTTTGATGTCCAAGACACCTATGACGCACGAAATACCCAAATCGATCTTTAGACATTTTGAAAAGATAAATTATAATTTCTTTTGAGAAGTTCATTGACTGAAAGCCTGTTATTCGCAGTCTAGTGGCCCCCCCCTCTAATATATTCGAACTTTTTCCTTTTTTCGACATGACGTCTTGTAGATTATATCTTGTCAAACAATCTCTTAAATATTTTATCACTGAATATCAAAAAATCAATAGATTTATCGTCAATAATGATATTGATTATTTTTTATATGTCTATAATCAACATAAATACAAAATATGAACTGAAAACATGAATTTAAACGAATAATTCCCGAATTCAACCAACTGACATGCATCATTGTTTAGAGCGGGGGTTCCCAATCAGGGGGCGCGACCCACTAGGTGGGCGTGGCGTAGTGAGATACAAGGGGAGCTCCACGAGAGTCTCAGGTAATAATTGTCCATTGAATAATGATTTTATTCCATTAAAAATGTTTTTGTTGGTTTTGTTTCCGTCATAGTTAAGGGTGGGCGTATTATTTTAGCATAAATTTGGGGTAGGTGCAAAGGGTAATAGGTTGGGAACCCCTAGTTCAAATATTCCAAATTTTGAGTTACTTCTTATCAAAAAAAGACATCGTAATCAACAAACAAAAATGCTTTTTAGAAATTTGATGATATATTGAATTATATAAATTATCAGTACATTGCAACATGTACTGAAAAAAATCATCTGAAAAAACGTTTCCATGATTTACTCTCAAAAAACTATATCAGCTGGTTTATGAGTTTTGGCAATGAGTATTCCTAAGATTTTCCCATAGTGGAAAAATTAGATTGAGTTTCGTGGCAACGTGGAAAAATATATCACACTTAAAATGTTGAAAAAAAGTTATTAAATGTACAGAATGGTCGATTTGTTTATAATGTTAGTTTTGTGCAATTATGATAAGTCAAATTTCGTTTAGTAACTCAAAGTGGGCCGACCATTGTTTACATATTATTGAAAAATATGGATCTATTTTGAATTTCAGTCAATGAGTTTTTTTATCTCTTTTGAATGGATATTGATTGATCTTTACGTGCAGGAATTCTACGAACTACCATTGAAAACCCAGCACATGTAATACTTGAATGTTTGGAAATTTACCAGTATTTCGATAAAATATTATTTGGATATTTATACTTTGGAATATACAAATTCATTGTGGATATCGAGATTTTTTTTTGATATTCGTTTTGAATAGATCAAAGAAGCTACATATGGAAACTCTCAATTGTTAATCATTTTTCCGGATGTTGAAATTTGTGGGAATCCGTAAATAATTTTTTAAGCTGCAATTTGCACTTTTTTTTTCAAATTCCCATCTTGTTACTGCTAATAATGAAGACGAATAACTAAACGTTAATTAAACAGACCGTGTTATCATTAATAAAGACTACCCAGTCGTAATGTAAGTAAATTGTTACTACTACTTTGATCTTTATTATATTTAATTACGAGAATTATGAAAAAAATTACTTAATTTATAATCATTTCAATTTAAGATATAGAATGGAGAACACATAAAATATGCGTTTTATAATACCGAATTTTCGATATATAATTACTAGACTCAATTTTATTATATTTCAATTCATAATATTTTTGATAGATTGCACCTAATTTTTGAATTCAGAACTTAGGTTAATTGAATATCTAATGAAAGAAGTATTTTACATTAAAATTGAATATATTCAATTAAATATTGAATTAAACTCTTGGCTTAATGTTTCACGATTATATTTAACAACATGAATTTGTCGACATGTTACGAGCGTGAGCTCATTTTCAAGACTAAACAAATTTATATCTATACAATGGATGTAGGGAGCGAGGATAATTGAAAATCTACCTGTTCATTTACGATGTCTCCTTTTTTCTTCCAAGAACTTCCAAGTAGAGTGCAAGCACTTGGTTTTCTCAAAGCCTATGAAGTGGTTGGAGTTAATACAATGTTCTGAGAATCCGGTCCTTATTAACGTTGTACAAAATCGACCTTTTATGCTCGTCATCCCGAGTTTTTATTTTTCTACCTGTTTGGCCAATATAAAACGCTGGACATTTATTGCAAAAAATTTTATAAATCCCGCTTTTGTCTTCAACATTTATCTTTTCTTTATGATTCACTAAAAGTGACTTAATATTTCTTTTGTTAGTACAAATGATTTTTATATCTTTTTTCTTTAATCTTTCGCAAATTTTTTCGCTGAGAGGAGGTATGAAATTAATAAAATGATATTTTTGTTCGCTTTTTATAATTTGAGAGGGATAAATTGAATTTAAAAGAATTTTCCGTTGCTTTTTTCTTATAATATTATCTATTATGTTTCCATCATAACCGTTATTATTTGCTAGAAGTTTCAAAGTTTTCACTTCTTTGTTAAAATTTTCAGGAAAGCGGAATGGACAAAAGTCTATGTGTAAAAGAGAATTCAATCTCAGTCATTAAAATTGAATATGTTTAAGCTAAAAAGTGATTCTTATGAATTGTTCAGTCTCTAGACGAATGGAAGACGTTAAGTAATAAATTAATCGATGATTTTTAAAAAAACATTTTTACTTTAATCACGATCTGAATGATTTGAAATTCATTTAGTTAATTAGGTAGGGTGCATATATAAATCTTCATTTTTTGAATATGCTATGGAACTTGAAATTTCTCAGTTTTTGATTTAATTGATACAATTTAGAATAAGTGATGTTTTTGGAATACGTGAAAAATTGTTGATTTTCTTGAACATTAGTATGAAGACGTCTCAACATTTTCTGTGATTTGTATTAATAATATTTATTTAGTAAAACCTTCAGAAAAACTTACATATTTTCGAAAGTCAGACATTTTGTTTTACATGATTCCTCTTACTCTTATTATCTAAAATATACTATTTTAACTTACGTTTGAATATCTAAAAACTAGTACTAGTTTTTGTGAAACTTGGAGATTCGTTGAAAGCATTAAATTTTTCATAATCTAAACTATTTTCATATTAAGAAAGCCTACAGCTTTGGATGCAAAATCTATCAGTATTTCTGTATATCCATGTACTTCACGAACATTAGTTACTTTTTCGTTACAGTACATGAAAATACCTAACTGATTTAACGACCTCATTTGGCGAAGAAAAAATTTTTGTTTCATCACGATAAGGTATTTTGAATTGATGCCACATCTTCTTTACTCTCCAGACTTATCCCCCAACGTCTATTACCTGTTTCCTAACTTCAAAAAATGGATTGGCGGTAAAAGATTTGAGAGCAACGAAGAAGTTATCGAAACTATAAATCAGTTTTTGAGAAGCTTGACGAATCTACGTTTAAAAGTGGTATAACTAAATTAGAATACCGTTATGACAAATATATCAGAGTTGATGGAGATAACGTTGAAAAATAAAGCAAACAAATTTTCAAAACATCTTGGTCAGGCCGGAAACTTTTCATCCCAGCCCCGTAAATGTAGCAAATAGTATTCTCTGTTTAACAGTTATTGGTTTCAGAGAGCACAGCATATTTTTGACTGGGGTATTTATATTGCATTTCAAGATTGTTCGAATAGCTCTTTTCTATAATTTTGAGTAAAACCCAATAACAGGGTGGATCAATATTCAAAATCTGACAGTATTATCGACTTGAAGCATATTTTTTACTGCGGTATACCTATTACACTTATATTGGATATATTAATCATTTTTTATTTATTGCAGTGGAAGATTATGAACAGTGTTCATTCCTAAGTGTTGACAGTCGTTGTTAGAAATTAGCTTGATATAATCATGTTTTTCGATATAATTCATAGACATTTATTACAGTTTTGGATGCAAGTGGACATCCTGAAACTGGATTTATCTATGGTAATAATTTATGGATTGGATCTCGATCACATTGTATGGATATATCCAACAAGAAACCATTGGAAATAAACCACGCAAAAATAAAACATGTAGCCCCAACGCCCTTCGATTTTCCCTCATATGCGTTGAAGTTTGTGAAGATTTTTTTAAAGCACAATAACACCTTTACAACAACACACTCAACTACCATTAGATGTAAGTAAAACATAAGAAACTTGATATATGTAACGCAAAAATATCTCGTAAAAACTGCTAACGTCAAAACTAGAAACTAAATTTGTTTTCAAGAGAAAAAAATGTATGTACCCCGAATTAAAATGTATAATTTACAATAATTGATGATTTCTCTAATACATATTCGACCTGATTTAACATTTAGTTCAAGATGTTTCGTCTGTCATCATCCCTAGATCATCTTCATGTATCGTAAATGTCCTACATTAAATGCTTCATCAGTATTTTTCAGATCATCTACAAAATTATTTCAAATGTATGTAACAATTATATTATATGAATAAGATCATATGATTATATTATAAGAAAATATTTTTTTATCACAATACAAGCCAAAATGTTTCTGACTGTTTTGCAGTATTTGAAAAGTCAAATAAAATGAATTTGAAAATATGAATTTTGCGCCTAGAATGTTTGGATCCTAGATAAGGACGCAAGTTCCCTTTCTAGGATCTTACGCCCGCTAGAGAAATGAAGAATGATTTTGCATTATTTTCTTGTATGTTGATGGTTACCAAAACAACTCTTTTTCGTGAGCTGAAGATTTTTGAATTTTATATGAAATTTCGGAGTATATATGAGATATAGGTATTCGGTTAAAGGCACTCCTTTCTTAAGCTTCGAAGAATTTTCTAGATACTTCAAACGACATCTTTATTATACAGAGAGTGGTCGAAAAAAGTCGCACCTTAAATAATTGATAATTTCTTTTTCAGTTCACAATTCAAGTTGGTTTATGTGTTCCCCAAAGTTGTACTAACACTGATCTATTCCATTTATTTAACAAATATTTGACGAAAAAGTATTTGAATGTCCAAGAATTTTATAATTTACAAATGAGTGTGGAAAGAGTGAAAACTTTGGAGAAAGATCCTTCGTTTTTAATAGCAACACCCAAATTTATAATTTTGATGTAAGTATCCTAGGTATTACTTATGAATAAATATTAGTAAAGTACTATTATTATAGAGTTTCATTAAATTCTGTTCTTTGTTCTTTAGTTTGTTCGTTAAGTATTTTTATATTGTTTGCCTACTATTATGAAGAAATGTGAAACATTTTTTTAGTTACTTTTATATATTTTCTCATTTCATCTCGTGACGGTTTCTTAATAATCTTCATTCAATTTTTACTCAAAACTGAAGAGACGTTTCACGAAACAACACTAATGAAAAAACTTTTGAACACAGTTCCTATTTCAATATAAAACTATAACCTATAAAACTATTGCATTTTCAATTAAATCTTAAACTTTATTCTTTAAAATTTGAATATAAGCGATTTGAATGCTATTTCATTCCAGGGTTACAATGGGAATAATTTTATTATTGTCCATAGTAGGGACAACTATTGACGTGAAAAGGCACAATAAAGATAAACAATTCAACATGGCAATTGGCCAAGATTTGAATAGTAAAATGAAAGAAAAAAATGGTGAGTATACATATATATGAAGTGGCTGAATCATACCTACTTTCAATCAAATTCTGTTCGATTTGCTTTTATCAATTCTTTTTACTTGTAAGAATAATATAATTGCTCTTTTTTATTAATATCTACTTATAGAAGTTGTATCTACATTGCACTTTCCTGACACAAACTTGATTTGAATTGAATTTTATCTTCAGCAATGGTATATATTTGCGTTTGTTCATTGTCAGCATTTATTTTCTGTGATATTTCACCATTTTGTTAACTTTAAACGCAGCCATTTTAAATTTGAATGCCTCCACTAATAATACTGAATTATTTGTTTTTTTCAATATTTACGTTCAATGTGTAGTAAATTACACGTATTTCTTCAGTTTCAGAGGTTGAATTGGTAAAAATTTCTCAGGAGTCCTTAAAATCGAAAAACTCTTTGATATTAGACATTCTGAGAAGTTTTTCTGTGTATTCCAACGTTAGAGCGTTAGTGAATACTAACTTGCCTTCAGATTCTATAAGATGTATTCATGGAATTAGATTCTTTGGAATGTTATGGGTTATAATGATTCACTCTGTGTTTTTCCAAGCGGACTATGTGAAAGATCCTCCATTTGCTTATAGAATGTCCGAGGACCTTTCATCTCAAATTTTGAGTAATTCTACTTACAGTGTTGACACATATTTGTTTCTTAGGTGAGTATTTATTTTACTTATATACAAGGTGTTTATTGCGCATACAGAAATTCAATGCTCATAACTAAGAATATTCGATCTTATGAAGATTTTGGCTACAAAATTTCGATAATAAAACGTTTAATTGCTAAAATTTACATCTAAGTTATTTTCATCTGCAATAAATGTTCACCACAAAGGTTTCTAGATAAGTTATACAAAGCAATAAACCTTGCAAACTTTCGATATTACTCACTGGACTAGTCTAAGTCAATGCATTCATCAAAATCATTATTTCTGTAATGGGTTTATTTCTGGGCGACTAGTAGGCCATAACTGGTATCCAATACGACCAATACAACACTAAAATCTACTACTGATGATCCCCTAGAGACACGGATGGCTCAATAAAGTGTTTATATATACTTCCAAAGTCCCAATTTCATATTGTATTCAAAAACAACCGTTTTTGAAAATGAATAATAATATGCAACATTGTTTCAACTTAATCTATCACTTTAAATTGACATACTTGTCAAAACTGGCCTTAAAGAACGAAGTATATTGAAAGTTAAAATAAATTAATTATGACATAAATTATTCCGTGTTTTCTTATAAGCACAGATATAAAACTTAAACTAGATTTGTATTTCTGAAACGATAAATTTTCGCTTGATATATACCAATTTTGTTTTTTACTGATGATATATGAATATGCATTTTGTATTATTTAATTTAAATCGTACAGCTGATATTATATCGGTTTCGAAATATTTTATTATATTCAATTTTTTTTTTTTGGTAGTTCTTCAGATATTACCAGAAAGCTAATCAAGTTCAATTTAAAGAGATTTTAAAAGAGATCATTTTTTCAGTGGATTTTTAGTGGCCTATTTATATTATAAATCGAAAAGAACAAGTGGAAGCCCAGTTAACTATCTAAGGAAACTTAACGAATTTTGTATGATGTGTTTTAACAGATTTGTAAGGTAAGTTCATCACTAACGAAATTGTTTTCCACTCTTATTTTTTCTTAATATCAATTTTTGTTAGGAATTTTTCCACTTTGCAACAACCAGATATCTTATTGTTATTTCAAGGGATGATCTCTCTGATTGATCATTTAATTGCGAGGTTCAGATTCTTTAGAAAAACTAGTGAAGAATGACTGATAGTTTCCAATTTTTACCTTGTTTTTTAATCAGCTAACTGTTTTTCTATTTGTTGGAATTATATTCAGATATAATTACACTCCTTTTCTATTTCAGATTGACACCTCCATACCTATTCGTGATTATTTTAACTGATGTTGTCTTCACTTACCTTCGACAGACTTCATCTTTAGAAAGCAGCGAACAACCTGATGTATTATGTTCGAAATATTGGTGGAGAAATGTGCTTTATATTAATAATTTATACCCTAGGAGTGAAATGTGCCTAAGCTGGTCTTGGTACATGTCATTAGATACACAAGCGTTCGTTATTTCAGCAATGTTGCTCATAGTTTCAACTTTGTAAGTTCAATTTAGATTTTGTAATAACTTTATTACTGAACTACTATGCTGTTCGAATTGATTGGGACAAACATTTTTTTCTTCGTTTGAGTTACTGTAGTAAGTATGTGAGTACCAGGGTGGCCCAAACACCCTCAGAACTGCTTGTTTACTACCTGAGGTGACGTGAGGGTTCGACCTTGACCATCATTTACATTTGACTGGTTTTACCTTGCCAGCAATTCAGTTGTGAGCCTACCGGTGCGACAGTTGGTGGTTTCAATTTTGATACGTGCTGTATTGTCTTGTCCAAAGAAGGATATCACTCCGAGGAAGCGTTCCAAAATTATCGCGCTTAATGAACACACATCAATGACTGTAAGAGGTATAATTGAAGCTGTTGGTGTGGCAAAGTCCAGCGTTTCGAGAATTTTAAAAACATTTGAAGAAAGTGGCTCATCTTCTCCAAAAAGAAAAGGAAACTGTGGCCGCAAACGCAAAACTACTCCAAGAACAAACAAATTGTTGATAAGAAATAGCAAAATTAATCCGAGAAAGACAAGCACTGATCTTTGAAGGGATTTAATGGTTTCTGGTGTGGAGGTGAGCAACTCACCCTTGCGAAAACGACTGCTGGAGGTTGGCCGTAAGGCAAGAAGACCAAGAAGAAAGCAGATGCGTACCCAGAAAATGATGAAGAAACGTTTGGCATGGTCCAAAAAGTACCGTGCGTGGACTGTGGACGACTGGTAAAACATTTTTAGTGATGAGACACATTTGTTTGTTCAAGGGTACAAATCAAGTCTTGTTAGACGAAGTGATGGGGCAACTTTGCGGCCTGATCACATCCAGCAAACAGTAAAACATCCTTCGAAACAAATGTTTTGGGGTTTTTCCACAACCAATGGCACTGGCGATTAGCTCCTATAACAGGGATGATGAATTCAGTGAAATATATGGAAACATTGCGCACCAGGATTGTCCCATTCATGGAAACGTTTGATGGAACATTTCAGCACGACCTGGCTCCCTGCCACAATTCCAAACAAGTGCAGGCCTTGTTTGCACGACTGGCAAAAATGGATTGCACTACAAAAGAAAAAATATTATAAGTGCAATTCAGGTGTGGTTTCATGATGACGAATTGAAGAAAATCTGCGCTACGCTAGTGGAATCGATGCCTAGACGAGTTCAAGAAGTTCAGACATACTTCATATTAATATGAAAAATATACGCTTTTTTGTATGTATTTAATTCATTAAAAGGTAAGATTTTACGAAAACATTGTTTTTTTCCTTTGTCCCAATTAATTCGAAAAGCATAGTATTTTCTTTGAGTTCATTTATGTTATTTTATTTCCAGCGCATTTAAATTCGCAGCCTCAAGCTTGATAGTTCTCATTTTGGGCAGCATGTTGGTTACAGCATATAAATCTTATTCTATTTCTTACATCCCCACGTAAGTTTATACTTAATTTGAAAAATATATACAGAAGGTTCAACAGAGCAGAAATAATTACATGGAATGAGAAGCAAATGGTTCATCCTGTACTTGGAAGTAGCCGTTGATACGTGTTTCGATCTTGTTAACTCTCATCAGAACAGCGTAGCCAAATTTGAGATGTAGACTTAAAAATGAAGAAAACAAAGGAACAGAGGCTCCTGCGAAGGAAGTGGCCACTTGTGGCGTCCATCAATTCTTATATTTTATCTTATAGGCTGGCTACGCTGTTCTTATGAGAGTCAATAAGCTCAAAACGCTTGTCAAAGAATGCTTCCAACTGCGAGATGCACTCTTAGCTTCTACATTTTATTATATTATATATTTTCATGGACTTTTATGTTGTTTTATAGAATGGATGAACAACTTGTTCATTTGGATGATATATATGATTTACCTTGGAACAGAATTGGGCCCTATTTAGTTGGAACAGCAACAGGCTACTTCTTGGTCGAGAAACTGCAATATAAACTGGTTCTTGGAAAGGTATGTTGCAATATATTTCTATTCCATTTATAAAACCAAAAGTAGTATTTAAATCAATTTCTCTTCTTTATTGATGAGAGATAACTTAATTCTAATTGGAGAATTGTATTTACTAGCTAATAATAAACAATTTTTATAGTCCTGAAGAAAAATCATTAATGATTCGAAACGTGGGCAGATAATGAATACAGGTACACGAAAAATTAGATCAGGACTACTTTTTTGGTTATTATGTTCAATTTATTCCTTTGATATTTGATATCTTGGTTATATCACATCGTAAATCTAAATTCGAAATTTCATGAACAGAAAAAAATATTTATCTATTTAAATTATTTTTTTTTCTCGTAGGATTCATTAGTGAAACTCTATTATGGCCTTGACGAAATTAATCATTAGCCATTTTTAAATTATTTATTTGAATATAATGAACGCTTGAAATTTTCAGGTTATAAAGCGATTTTATGGATTCTTTTTCCTCTCCTGAATTTGTGGATATTATTCACGCTTTATACCAGACAATTGTCAGTTGAGTTTTCAGCAGTATATATGGGAATTTCCAGGACTTTATGGGGCATTGGATTGGCATGGACTTTATTGGCATGCTGTACGGGAAATGCTGGTAAATACTTTCCTCACAATGAAAAAACTATCAACAAAAAATATATTAAATGAAAGCGTATTATAAATTCAACAGTTACAAAGATTAACGACAAGAGTTTATTTTAGAGTCAAACACTTGGCTTAAGTTTCAAAAAAAGGTTATTATTTCACTTATATGTAAGACGTTTAAGCTCTTCGTCTATTTAATCAATAATCGATATAAAACTCTGGATATCAGTTTAATCTTTCGAGGTACAAGCCTAAAATCTTGACTGATGTAATATCAACTTTGGAATAAAAATCTTACCTTTCTGAAAACAATGTCTAATAATCTTTGTCATTATTTTCTTAAAAGTAGGCTTTCTTGATTGAAATCCCAATAATTCCAAACTTTCTAGTGAAAAACAGTTTTCAAAGAATGAACAAGTATGAAAAATGCTTCAATATCTTACAATTTCCAGAGATATATTTGTGGGAGAATATGCTTCATGAACATATCTATACATCTATGTTTTTATTTATTCAAAACTTATAATCTTAATTCAAAAAGAATCCTATTCGAAAATTCTTCATAATTTTTGTTCTGTGTTTTAATACTTGAAGGTTTCACTAATTAATTGAAGTTTCATATTATAATTGAACATGAAAATTTTCTTTTTCAGATAGAATGAATAAATTCCTTTCATTCCCGGGATGGATACCCATGAGCAGACTGACTTTCTGCGCATATCTGTTGAATCCTTTAGTGACAAATTCCATGTTCTTAGGAACTGAAATGGGCTTCGATTCTTCCACATCTGGATATGTAAGTGCTAAGCAATTTCAATATATTCTACATATTTAAATATATACTGAACTTGTTTTCTATGACTTGTATGTATCTTTAACGCATAGACCACAGTGTGGTCGTTCGTTCTGTTCACAGAACCTGAGAATCACAGAATATTCACAGATATTAGTTTTATGTACCATGCATTGATGAGAGTAACCGTCTGTTCATAGAACCATAGATTTACCTTTATCTTCTTCATTTTATTTAATTTTAACTGAATGAATCGGTTTATTTTGTGTGGTATTAACCCAGTCTATCATGAAGGGTGTTTTTTCTAGAGGTATAGAACTTCAAATTGCAATAAAACAACGATGGATCCTTCAATTGAGAAGAATTTTTTTCATTCGAAAGATAATCTTGTGGCATTACATTTTAAATATGATTTCTATCATATGACCGCCACGGCTGGCTCGGATGTAGTCTAATCTGGACGTCCAATTTTCGATGATTTTTTCCAACATTTGTGGCCGTATATCGGCAATAACATCGCGAATATTGTCTTCCAAATGGTCAAGCGTTTGTGGCTTATTCGCATAGACCAATGACTTTACATAGCCCCACATAAAGCGGGGCTATGTAAAAAGTCTAGCAGTGTTAAATCACAAGATCTTGGAGGCCAAGTCATAGGTCCGAAACGTGAAATTAGGCGGTCACCAAACGTGTCTTTCAATAAATCGATTGTGGCACGAGCTGTGTGACATGTTGCGCTGTCTTGTTGAAACCACAGCTCCTGGACATCTTGGTTGTTCAATCCAGGAATGAAAAAGTTAGTAATCATAGCCCTACACCGATCACCATCACTGTAACGTTCTGGCCATGATCATTTTTGAAGAAGTACGGACTAATGATTCCACCAGCTCATAAAGCGCACCAAACAGTCAGTTTTTCTGGATGTAACGGTGTTTTGACATACACTTGAGGATCATCTTCACTCCAAATTCAGCAGTTTTGTTTGTTGACGTAGCCGTTCAATCAGAATTGCGCTTCATCGCTGAACAAAATTCGCTTTTGAAAATTGGGAACAACGGCAATCTCGTTTTGGGCCCATTCGACGAATCTACGCCTTGCTTGATGATCGTTTGGCTTCAATTCGTGCACGAGTTGGATTTTATAAGCACGCAAACCAAGATCCTTCCGCAAAATCTTCTATAAAGTGGATGGACACAGATCCAATTCCTGTGCTCGATGGCGGATGAACTCATTCGGGTCTTCCACAATGCTACGCTCTACAGTAGCAATAGCTTCTTCTGTAAGCACCGTACGGCGTCTCTTGGGATGCGAGTTATCAATAAGAGTAAACGTGGTGCGAAAACGTTCCATGGTTATCCATTAATATGAATTAACTGCTCTGATGGACGATTTTGTCGACGATAAAATGGACGTAGTGCGCGATACGTATTCCGCACATAACCATTATCTTCGAAATAAAATTGCACTATTTGCAAGCATTGTTCAGACGTGAGTCTATTCATGATGAATTGCCAAACCAAACTGAGAATAAATCACTTATCAGCTGTTAAATCGGTCGCCATCTTCAACAGTAATGCCAATTTAAAGTTCTATACCTCTAAAAAAACACCCTTTACATACCTAGAGATGACAATTTATTGTTGAAACTGTTACTCAAGCTCAAGAATAGGTATTCAAAATCACATAACTAAATTCTTCTTTTCATACATTTTACAACAGATATTTCACCCTACAGCTTGAATTGATCATTAAAATGAATTATTTTTTTCAGGCTATCACTATTTTGGGCATTGCTTTCGCGACTTTCTTTTGGGCCTTCGTTGTGTCCTTATTCTTCGAGTCTCCATTTATTCTCATAACAAAGATACTGCTGAGGGGCATCTCGAGAACACCTTCAAATGTAGGCAACTCTAATACACAAAAACCTTAGAGTGAATCTGCATTATTTTATACCTAATCTATAGTATTTATCTGTGATTTAGTTTAAGATTTTAATGTCTTCATGATTTTTATAATTTGAACTGTTTTTGATATTTCTGAAGAAAATAAATTTTTCTCCCAAAAATATTCATTGATTAGTATTTTCTTCTTCTTCGTTGTTTTACATGTGCCAGGCAACCAAGGCCATCTACACATCAAACCAATTAGGGATTAGTATTTTACCTCAAAAACCAATCACCGAATTCTTTTGAAAGACTTATTGTGATTATAATTGAAAAATTATTAATGATAATTTTTGTATCTGAATATAATGAATTTGATAAATCAATTATATTGATATTAATTCATGGTGTAATTAAAAATGAGTATAAATTTATGATTGTATACAAATTTTGAAATGAAATGCAAGATTTCAGTTTATATAAAAATATTTTATTTCAAATTTCTTTTTTACAAAATATATTTATCATTTTATATCAATGTAACATATTATATCTAATTCTCGATTTAATATTTATTCGTTGTCTTGTATTCATAGATTAGTTCCACTAAGCATACCTGAAAAAAATAACAATATTTATTGATTTTTTTAATGTACTGTCCAATGTCGAAGTTTGTCGAAACGCTGGAATTGTGGAAAAAATAGTCATATTCACCATTTCAGGAACACTCACATTTTTCGAGCTGTTTCTTTATGTAACTTGCTACTAACTTTTGTGGTCGTTTTTGCCATTCATATAAAACATCTTTAGGGGTATTGACCTTGAAAAAAAGTTATATTTTGGTCAAATATTGTTGAAGCTAAAAAATTAAGATGGTATACATGATATCGAGAAAAGCAAACTGAAGACAACTAGGTGGCGCATATGTCTAGCAGTGCAGTCACAAGCTGATTCATGAGGAACTTCTGGTCACGAGCTCATACCTGATCTCCTTTTAGCCTGTCCAAACATGCTACACAAACATCTGCTGCTCGTATTCCTGCATGATGTGTTAAAGCAGCAAACACTAACGCCTCCATTTCGAAATTGACTACACCCTGATCTTTCAGTTTATGTAAATACTCCATTTTTTCAGCTTCAGTATAGTCGCAAAAGGCACCATCTAGTCTTCCTTGACCTGTAAAGATAAAAAGAATCACTTGAGCATGTATAATATTAAATTTTCATCTCATTCTCACCTTCGTAGAAATCGTCAGCACATAAAGTTATTCCCGTAACTGTTTTATAAGAGTCTTTAGGATCGACACAATCTTTCAATTCTTCTATTAGTTCTTTATCGAATACTGCAGGCCTCCTTACAATTTTTCCCAGTACTGGCTGTAATTTAAAATTGAAGATTCAGTTTTCACCACAGGAATTTTTACCTTGGAAGAATGACTATTCAGCTTTGGACTTAGAGACCTAAGCTTGGACTTCAATTTCGGAAGTAGGCAGAAGAGAAAAGATTAAAAAGCACTAGGTATAGAGAAGAAGTAGACATATATCTGCAAACGAACGTTTTTCTATTTAACCTCGTCATCATTTTCATTCTACAATTTAATAAAATTGACAAGGGAACATTCCAGATGAATATCCAGATCTAGTATTCAAGCTCCCCAATATTCCCATTCAACTATTCTGCTTCTAATTAGATGGAAGAAGCTTTTCGACTACTCCTGTACCTATCTGCTAGTATGTATGTAGTATAATATTTTAGATCAATGAAGTTGAAGAAGAAGTACATGGTACGCCATATTTTTTATGTAATCGGAAACTGAGAAGATTCTGAGACACTTTTTATACTCACTACTTGAAAGTATGAACTTCCTAAACCATCCACCGCATCTTCAGATATAACAATTGTTCCCCCTTCAACACCTATTCCCCCACACGTGCCAATCCTAAATAAAACTGGGTCCTTGACTTTAGCATATTTTAATAGTTTCATTATTTCATGAAGAAGAATGCCAATAGAAGGAACCCCCATTCCATGCTGAAATGATATTTTTCTCGTCATAATGTGGTAATTAAAAGGGGGGTAATTATGACATATAGTTCCTTTCACAAATTTGTTGATATACTTACACTAATAGATAATACAGGGCCAACTTTGTACATACTGTACCTATGTGAATTACGACTTATATCAATGAGTGTTGTTCCTGTAGGCAATTTCAGACCTAGGACATCCAGTAAATAGTATGCAAATGTTTCCATGCGATTTGCTGTACCTCCCATACAAACAAACTGAAATGCAAATGATTGAATTGTTAGTAGAATGGTCAATTTACGGAACTTCATTCTTAATATTAGATAATAAATAAAACAAGTCTCAAAACCACTAGAGTTTTTATTTCACAACTTCTTTTTCTCTAGCACCTTTTTGACGTCCACTCTTAGACAAAAACCTCTTTTATTTCCTTCCATTTGTCTCATTTTCTTGCTTGTAGGTAACAATTTGTGCCTGCTACCTCTTTGATGTCGCCCATTCATCTTCTGTGAGGTCGACCTACACTTCTCGAAATAGTGGTCTACATTGTATGATACTCCATGTCTACTTTGTGTCATCTTGTCCGGCAATCTGACCTGCTCAAGCCCATTTTAATGTTGCTCTGTGCTTGATCCATCCCATCCTCTACCTTTGTTAGTCGACGGATTTACTCATGGCGAATGTGATTACGAAGACTTATACCAAGCGTGAGAATTTGTATTGAGCTTTGAGTTGTGTGGAGCTTGTTTGGTGTTCTTATTGTCAGTGTAGTTATTTCTAATTGAAAGGTCAGAACCGGGAGGATACTCCTAGTAAAGTCGTTGGTCTTTAGGTATGGGGAGTTCATCGAGAAGTTGCTCAGTTTTCCTGTAGCAACCAATGTCATTCTAACTCTCCTGTTGATCTCAACTAGTCACAACCAGTGAGTAGTTGACACAACTAGTTTCGCCTAAGTTGTGGCATTATCATGTATGAATATTTTATTAATACTTGTTAAAATACAATGGTTTAATACTTGTTCTATTCATTTTGCTAACTTTTAAGACAAATATCACTAACTTTTACATCTCCGAACATTTCAACAAAATTGTGACTGGTGGTGTTCAATCCCAAGTGATAGAGTACATCTTCGTCCATTCGCTCCAGGTGTGGATTTTGGAGGTGAAATGTCCCATCCCTTTAAAGGACAAGTACAAAGGTAATAATATATGCTGGCCAAAGGACGTCTTTTCTTGATATAGGTCTCAAGTGAAATTATCTTTCGTTTTATATGCAAATGAAATTTTCAATAATTCGAATATTTTTCTATAATTTTCGCGTCTCCTCAACTTTATTATGAATTCTTGTATCATTTTATTAAGTGTTTGCTACATTGTAATATATTCAATACAACTGAGAATGAACATTATCTCTGTAATAATTTTCTGACTGTATTATTTTAAATTCAAATGTTATTTTCTATCAAGAATCCGCATCAAATATAAGGAAAATTGAAATATTTTCAATAATTCAAGAAATTTTTCATCGTGAAAACAAAAATAAAATACTTCCAATACAAGAAAGAAGCCAGAATAAAATAAGATATTGAATTTTTAATGAAAATGAATATCTATGCATATTTATGAAATTTTTTCAATTGTAAAAATATAGCAGTGCATATCAGCTGATGTCATCAAAGTAACTCGGTTACTTTATTTAAACATAGGCACACTAGACAGTGGCGGATATACAAAATATTTTGGGGGTAGTTAACAAGACCAAGGTAATGTTATATAATTTGGGTAATAAAGTAGTTGTTGTTATTGAATATAAACTTAAATTCAAACACTTGAACTTATGATTTACACTTTATTGACTACATAGCAAACGACTTCTTCAGATGGTAATATTATATAATTTGGATAATAAAGTAGTTATTGTTATTGAATATAAACTTAAATTCAAACACTTGAACTTATGATTTACATTTTATTGACTACATAGCATGACGCGTTTCGTCGTTACAAACGACTTCTTCAGATGCTATGTAGTCAATAAAGTGTAAATCATGAGTTCAAGTGTTTGATTTTTAATTTATATTCAATTATAATGGATTTACATCAAGTACGCCAACACTATTAAATAGAAAAAAAGTAGTTATTGTTGTTGCTCGGCCCTTGGGTCTTGCCCCCCCCCCATTATATACGCCCCTGACACTAGATGAGATCTTTTTGCGAAAGAATGAGCAGTTTTTCTAGATCACTAAACAGCAAAAAATACGCTAATTTTTTTGTAACTTTCCATTCTGATAAAATTGTGGATGGATGGATATAATATCAATGTTTCGTTTTAGAAGTGTTGATTCAAGTGTTGTTATCAGACTCATAGTCTGATAACGAAGGAACTACAACTGCACTTGCAACATAATTAACAAACAATATTCGTTTTATCAAGGTTTGACATAATCTGCAGCTTTGCATAATATGTAATATATTATACCAAGCGTATCTCGTGAGAACATAATAGAATGATAATAACCCTAATAGTCGTTAAGTACCTACTTGTCTGTTGCTTACTCCTTAATAACGATTTTCCAAGAACCTTTCGCAGGATTTAGATTAGGTATCCTGAATAAAATTGTGCACATTTTACACATATAGGGTAAAACACCCAGTAGTCAGCCTTTTAGTGAGTAATTGAATTTTGTTCATCTATATTTCAAATAATAAACACTATAGATAAAAACAACCACTTTTTTGTGAAAGGTTATTTACTTAATTAACTAAAAAAATTAACAAAATATGAAACTTTTGTTAGACTAGATTTCTCCACAAGTCAGCCATGGCTTACCCTGAAGTCAGCCTCTCACTTACTTTGCATATTTGACCTAGAAATTTTTTATTATATATATTTTCTCACATATCCCCACCGAATTCAGTGCACTTTAAATGGTACCATGCAGGGTAATTATCACATCCTATATTTTTCATGCCGTTGATTTCGGTATCGCTAGTGATTTCCTCTTCACAATTATTACATCTCATTCTCTTTATAGGACAGGCACTATTTTTCTTCCCATTTTCACTTTTTTTAGAATTCAACTGCTTTTCCGCTTTACTTTTTTGGAATTCTTCTTTCTTTTATGGTCCTTTTCTTCTTTCTTTGCCTTAATCTCAAGTATTCGATTTTTTATTCAATATTTCGTACTTTTCCTGTCCTTCATCTCTTCTTTTTTTGTCTCTCAAATTGTTTCCACTCTTTCGAAGAAGTAGGTCTTGTTCCTTTGATCGATTTATCTTCTTTTTTGATGTACATAGCTAGAGCAGGCAATATCCATTCAAAATGACTGACATGTCTCCCGATTTTACAATAACAGTGGACATTATGTTCGTATTGCTTTTTATATTTTTGCTACTGTCGTGTAGTACAGATTGTATATTTGTTGTCTCGTCTTGTTCAATATTATTTTTAATTGGATCAAGTGAACAATCTGTCTTTATGCCTTTCACATTATCCATAATTATTATTTTCTGGGAGTGATTCGTCTCTACTTTCCATATCATAGTAAGTATTTATTTATTGTCCATCATCTTCATTTTCTTTATCAATTCTTGGTTAGTATTTATTTCTAGATCAATATCTTAATTTGTCATATATTCATCAGAAATTGATTTTGGTGTATGATTAGTGTTTCTTGAAATTAACCATTTTGGTGAATCACTTAAAAGTCGGTTATGATTTCGAATTCCTTCAAGAATATCTTTTCTTCTGTAATGGTACTTCAATTATTTTTCAATGTGTGATCACCTATTATCAGCAAGCTTATCACAAGAATTTCATTCGATTCTGATACTTATTTTGGTTTGTTAGCATCACAAGCAGAACTACAATTTGCACTCAAAACATTAACTTAGCGTCGTGAAGTTTCTCAAGATTATTTTAAACACATTTTGAGTAGCCCAAAGCGTTCGTATTGCATGGGTTCTATTCACAATTGCTAAAACTGTTGCTGATTGTTAAAGACAAATTTTCTCTCGGAACCTTGAATAGCTTCTGTCAATTCTTCTTCTTTTTATTGTTGAAGATCTCTTTGACTTGATGAAAGTTTAAAAAAAGTGATTTTCAGTCTGAAATAACTGTGTATAAACTCAACTCTGATTAAAAAGGCTTTAAGGTGCAATTTAGTGCGATAGGACTGACTGCTGGTTACTAGATTCGTAGATCCATTGGTCGGCCACTGCACTAACATCCAATTATATTTGTACACGGCCGACTACTGGTAAAATACACTTTCGTGTTAGAAAAGTTAAGCTCAAAGTATTGAACAAAATTTTAATTATGCTCTCTGTTAATTTCAGTCGAATCTAAGATATTCTCAAAAAAACTAGTAGTCAGCCGCTTATGGCTGAGCACTGGATTTATAATTCAAATTCGGAACTCAGTAGTCAGCCACCCTAATTACAATATATTCAACAAATAATATGCATGTAAAAGTTTATTTTATTGCAAAATAAACATTATTTTGTAACACAGTATAATTATCCACCGCATATAACAATATATAAACACAAAAATTTACCGAAAACTTTAAGCGGTTCCTGAAGATAAAAAACAGTAACAGTAGCGAGTATAGTCGTGTCTGTGTCGGCGATGCAAATGAAAGTACTAGTGCAGGGCTGACTAATGGGTGAATTAATTTATCTCTAAATTAACCACTGCTTTTACTGGCCCAAACCAAATCAAATCGTTTTTTGAGGATAGGAGTATAACTTTCAAGTTCTTTCGTATACATACAGCAATATTTCAGTTTTTGAGAAAGGAGCATTATCTGCTAAATTTTGGTGAAACATTAAAATATAACATACAACAGAATAAGTTGCTGCGAATACTCGCATGCTGCCACCTCAAGAAAGCAACAATATCTCTTCCTTTTCTCTCAAACAGTCAAACGATAAACATCGTTCTAATCTTCTAAAGTTAGCAATTGTAAATAGTTTTATTAAATAAAGTTGTTCATACTTAACAGAGTTTGGGTATACATCTCAATAAACCCCTAAAAAATTATGAAAGATTATTCATTATCTCCTTGAAAAGTGATTTTAATTTTTTTTTCAATTACCGTTGGGGATTGTCAATTTTTTTCTGTACGAGCACAAAATACGGCTTTAACGTCGCAGTTTTGTATTGATTTAATCATAATTGAAAATGTAAATTTAACTGATTGATATTATGGTAACTTCTCGCAGTGTCAAGGTTTTTAAATGATTTTCTATGTGAGGTTGAACACTTAAAAATCTGAGATAATTCACATGTCCTTTTTCTTATTCTGATCTGAACGAACCAAATTAACTATCAATTGAGTAATTCATGAAGCAAACACATCAACTTTTCGTGGAATGAAATTCATGGTCAATAACGTGGGAATATAAATCTGTTATCTATCATTCATAAATAGTTTAGAGCAGTGCTTCTCAAACCGAAAACAACTTTTAACTAGATCATGACACACGTCACTTCATCTTGTAGACAAGTATTCATTTTGTGCTTATAAATGTATCGGTTTTTGGGGAAGTTACAGTTGCAAAATGAAAATTATAAAAATTCGAAAAAGCTTCATTGCTATTAATTTTATGAGTTTTCCAGTCTCCTTTCTATTTCTCCCAAAAAAGGCAATAAATGAAAAGTGGTTCCTTTTGCAGCTCAAAAATAATTCAGACAGTAATGGACATATTATTCTGCGTCTCTGTGCGTTCAATCATAATGACTTTTAAGAGTGTAACTAATTCTGACTCTGTGTATTCTGTATTATTCGATGGACGATGCTAGACCAACCCTCTGTGATTGAGACAAAAACATTTCTGGAAATAGATTTTTCTAAAAACGTATTCGATTATATGAAAGTATTCGTAAGATAAATAATGCGTAGTAGAGTCATAGAGATTCATTAAATTGTTCATTCAAACAAGAAAAATGACGTTTCTTAAATCTGACAGTAGCGATTCGTATGGTTATGTCAATGTTGACATTTCTTATTGAAAATAGAGAGGTTATTTATTAAAATGTCAAAACTCCGTGAATTCATTCGTCGAATTCTAAAATCATTATTCTGATACGTTTATACTTATGTTGATAATTAGTTTGCACGAAGTATAGAACAAAACTTTGGGAACCACTGCTTCAAAAGTAATATCACATATGTGATGTCATGAACATTTGAGTGATTAATGGGAATGAACTACATGGTCACATGGTGAAATGCAATACTTATTACACGCTCTACACGTGTGCATTTACTGATTCAAACGCTAATTGAAAGAATTGAATGAAACGCCTTGATAAAATATGAACCTGTTTTGGGTTATAGGGTATTTTATCTAAATTTTTATAAATATTTGATGCCTGAAATGAAACTCATACATTATGTACAATTAATAAGCGAAACATTCTGGGAAATGTTATACGTTCCTGTAGGAATAATCAAAGGTTATGTTCATGAACCATAGATGGCACTTTTGTGCGATGTGCTCTTTGAAGTATGCATCTGTCACTTACACCCTATCTGCTATTACTCTGACATTTCAATTTTGTTTTCCCGATAATGAAATTGCATGAATATTCAAATTACTATCATCATCATTAAAATAATGTTAAATTCATTAAAAAATATTGTGCAAGACCAGCAAATATTCGTTAAATATCCATTCCATCAGGTATATCAGTATATATATTCATATTGTTACTATATATGATCATGTTATGTTTTCAATTGTTACTTCTCTCATTTAGTTTATTTTTTAGTATAGTTGAACTATTTGAAATATTGCGAATTTATTCGTTTAATGACTGATATTGTTAAATCGGTGACTTTATATTAAATTTTATCAAAAATCTGAAAATGTGAGATTTTTTATGGCGGTTCTTGATAATTGCTATAAATCAAATCAAAAAGCCTCTGAACATATTTTCTAATTTGAATCACAAAGAACATGTTATAACCTGTATACATTTTTAGAGTTTCTGATATATAAAATCATAATTCAAATAAAATTGAATGATAGAAGAAATAAACATATATTAAATACAGTTTTGTTGAAAGTTGAGTGGAAAAAATTATTTGAAATACTTCACCAAAATCTTACAAAAAAGTTGAACTATAAACATTTTTATTAATCTTTAAATTAGCTCTAGTTTATTTATAGAATTGATAAATTTCTACCATAATATCTGTCAGAAACTTATTCTTTTTCAAAATAAAATTTTTTAATAATCTTTTTTAAAACTATGATTTTGAAGTATATTTTTAAAATATTTATAATTTACTTAAACAATATATTCCATTTTAAATCCTGCAATTAAATATATTTGATTTTTGTTGATATAGATTTCTTTGAATGAAATTCTTATTGAATCGAATAATTTTCTTTTTTTATATAAAATTGAGTAATAAAGTGAATTTAAATATATTAATTTTTATAATTCTTACCTTTTCTCCCCATTTTCTCCTGATTTCGTTTTATTTCTATTGTTCTTCACACAAGTCCTATCCATTTCTACTGCAAATACCTAAATTTAAACTATTACCTCTTGGCACGATTACTTTATTAACAGCTCGCTTATATTCGTAAACGATCAGAGTGAAATAATAAATAACGCTAACTTACTCTGAACTACGTTCTGCGTTTGAGGTATTATCTATAGGCTCACTTTTTGATACTGTTATGGTTTCCTTATCTTGAATTTTATTTTACTTTCCATATATAGAGGCAAGGAAATTCTATTATGTTAAAGAACAATAATGATAGGTAAGTGCATAGAGATTTTTTTATATACACAATGCTAACGTTTATTGCATTACAAGGTTATGTAATGTCTAAAGGATTTCAACGGATGCAGGCTTTCATAATATGTACAGGGTGTGCCTCAGAATGGCACTCTGTACTTAGAGGAGCGTTTGATGGAATTAGAAAAATTTTTACAGCAACATATTGTTGTTTCATTTGATTCAAATAATATCATCTTCGTTCATTTTTAATTATATCGATAATACATTTCAATGCAGAAACAGATCAAAATCAGTATTTATTAATGACTGGGGTTCATAGTTTTCCAGTAATAAAATAATATTTAAAATTTTCTCATAATTTTAATGCAAATAATACTGAGTATTAATCCAGCATTTGATAAAGAAGAAGTACTTCGAAATGTCGTCATGTGTATTTGTATTAAAATTATGAGAAAATTTTAAATATTGTTTCATTAAGGATATTAATTTTCTCCAAGTATCGGCCTCATCGATCAGCAATTTTCCAGTAAATTTTTAGTTGAGGAAGTAGACTCCAGAACTAAGCATCAAAATATATGAAAATCATATAAAAATGTATACTGATGCATTTTTATATCATTATGTCGGTTGTTATATATCCAAAATGTAGTAAAATATATACTCATTGAAAATTTTGAATGTATATACCTTCAACCATAAGGAGATGTCGTTCTAAGAAGTTTCAATTCAAAGACATTGTAATTATTAATCAGTAATCACAATGTCAAGTTTCTATTATTCATTTTTATTATTTTGAAGTCAGGACTGACGTTGAGATTTTTATGATGCCTTTAAAAATTTTTAGGACACCAGAAAAAATGTTTTTATGTGAAAACCTTCTCCACTTACGGCACTTTTTGCTAGGGGAAAATCTTATGGGTTTAAATGTAGTTAACATTTGTAATTCAAATTTACCAATTTCTTAGAAACAATAATTTTCATCATTTACATATCAAAAAATGTAGACCTAATAAATTTTTTTCTTTGTCATATTCGTGTTTTTAACCGAATATTAGTAAGAATTCACGCATGAAGTAAAGGAAACGTTCAAGTTTTTTTTGTCGTGAAGTGTAATTTTTTTCAAATTCAGCGGTCATTGCTTTGGTACTCAAACTTTTGAACAACAATATGGTCTTGAAATCTTGGTTTTTGTAATGATTTTATCAATCAAAATAACCAATTTGATGACAGGCATACCCCATACCTAACCTGGGAATTGAACCCACTATTCTGCTACATTGAAGGCCCTTAGTTTTCCAAACTTCTCAATCACATAATGTGTGAAATATAACTCGATAACAATCAGAAACGCACAGTTTCTGACGCAATAGGAAATATAATTGTGCTTATAAATTAATTAGATAGATGTAACTCTGTCAAAATTAATTTTGACATAATACTGTGAGTGATAACTGTGTTGAGAATAGATATTAAAAATAAAGATTACAGACATGTCAATATATCAAATCGTATTAATTTCATTGCAGTGTACATGTTTATTTCGAATTATGTTATCAAAACTTCATACATTGCATCAATCGAGTGTGTTTCGTAATAAAATGAATAGGTCGAACTATGATGTAAGATTAACACAGCTGATAAATATTTATTTTTCATTCGCAACTTTCAAAATTTTATTCTAAGGAATTATTGCAAATATACTGGCCGAAAAAATTTTTTTTTCAGTAAACGAATTATATGATTCTACACTCATATTAAATTTTTAATTAACATGTTTTAGCGTGTAGTACAAGACACAGCTTTTCAATAACAGCAGAGCTAAGAAACAAATCACAAATGGAGAAAAAGAAAAAATAAGAGTTACATTTCTTATTCATAAATTCCTGTAATAACAGTTATTAACTGTTATAAATACAAATAAGGGTTGTGAGTTATCTCGAAAGGAAATATATGTTTAATAAGTGATTGCAAGACATTACAACTAAAATCTTAAGATCTAATAAGTAAGTTTATCGAAGAATGCATTTTGGTTATTAAAATATAGCATTTGTAAAATTATTTCTTGAAAAGAACATTGGAAAATATAAATTATTGCATTCATAGAATTCATCCAGTCCAACTATATTATTTGTACTGTCAGTTTCTGTGATCATAGGAAAATAAATTAAAATGGTTATGGTAATGGTCATTGTAATAAAATATATAATAAATTGGCAAAATTTTATTTTAATAGGCGACACCAATTCAATAAGACGCACATCAAGTTATGATATAAAATTTCAACAAACATTTATTCATCTATAATATTGTGTACTTTCACTTTGTTTACAAAAACCGTATATCGGTTGATCAGATAAATACAAATCTCACCTTACATTTCTTAAATTTTGGGTATTAAATCAGTTAAGCTACAAAAGGACAACTAGAAAATTTCACTAGCAGATTTTGAAATGAATAGATTAGTCAATTTTTCGGTTTTTATTCGATGAAATTTTTATTGAATGATTCTATAAATATTTTTTAGTAATTTTTTTCATGATTTTAGAGAATAGGAGAAGGAAACTTTTTGGAAACTCAGTCTCCAAATTTTATTTGTATCAGAATTGAAGACCAAAATGAAATTGGTATGTGCTGAGTTAATAAATTAACGAATTTTTCGAAGAAAATAATATAGTTGAAAATGATTTTATTCCGTTGTGGAGGAATCTTAACAACATTGATTGGGAAAAGCCAGGAAAATAATGAGTAAAAAAATCACCTCGAATAATAGGAAGCATGTAGTTAAGTTCTACAAAAATTTCAAATATTTCAGGAATAAATTTTATTTATCCTAAAACCTTAGTCTTTTCACGCATAAATTCAAATTTGAATGATTCATTCGTCAGTGTTATGTAACAACATATTAATTGAAAAAAAGTAAAAAAATAATTTTGGGGTTTTATGAATATAACTCAAATCACAATTTAAGTCACTGGACCACCCTCTGTTTGGACAGTTTTCACCCCAAATTTATTTTTACTTCATTTGCTTTGATTCTATATCTCGAATATTAATCAGTCATGTTTTTCAAAATGAACTCAACGTATTCAAATTGAAAAATACAAATTTTAACTCTCTAAGGGTAAAAAAGGGGTCAGAAAACACCTTAAATGCCTCAAGTATTTAATTGACGCCAAAAATTAGCCCAAATTGCAATAGCGGTAAATTTTCAATTTTTATATCATAAAAACATTAAAACTACAATCTCTTTTTTCAATTTGAGTGTGCAATTCCAATTAAACATTATTCAATTTGAGTATTCTTGCTTCCTATAAAAATAGCTTCAGAAATGGAGTGTTCCTTCTCCTAGCTTCGGGAATAATAAAAATAATAAATTATTAATTGTTTAATAAAAAATTAATTATTAATTGATCAATTAATAATTAATTATTAATAGTTAAATTAATTATTAATTACCTATTAATAATTAATTAACTATTAATAATTAATTATTAATATTTCAATTAATAATCAATCATTGATAGTTCAATTAATAATTGAGTGTCAATTGTTCTATTCATAATTAATTATTTAATGGATAAATTGTAAATAATTTTCGAGTATTAATTGATCAATTAACACTCGATTAATTGATTGATTAATTATACATAATCATTCGTTAATCGTGCTTTTTTTTTAAAGGGGACTGAATTCAAGTTCCTTCGTATATAAACACTTCTCATACTGGTTTAATGCCCAAAAATATTAATTGGATTAATTTTAACTATCTTATCATTAAATGCCAAAATAATATCTTCAACCAACAATTTTTCAACATGAGCAAATTCAACAACAAATAATTCAACAGGCTGAGGGTGGGTCATCACGAGCAATTATCTTAAGTCGTTGTGTATGTACACTAATGTTTAGTTTCAAATATATAATAATTAATACGTATTGTCGAATATATAGCTACACTTGACAACATAAATTATTTTATGTATTTTCGTTAAGCGATAAGTATTTTTGAATCCTTTACATTTCATTTTCTTCATACTACGAAATGTTATTCGAAATTCACAAATTTACACCATTTCAAGGATTCATATAAGCGTTGATATAAAATGTAGGATAAAAATGGTGCTATACAATTTTAATTTCTTAATACATCAGCTGTAGCGATGTTAAACTCAATTTTTTCTTCGAATAAACACATTTTAACTATATTGGGATATGTTTTCCAGAAATAAGAATATTTTTACCACATAAATATATGTTTGGGTAATAATAGATATGAACATTTGTTTCTACTGAGCTCCTTTAATTGTTGGAAACTTTTCTGATAATCAATTGAAATGTATATATGAAACAAAACTACAAAGCTGATTTTTTATTATCAAAATATGTTCAATATAAAAATATACTGTTTTAAAAAGGGATATGTTCACTGGGTTTCCTTAAAGAACTCCGACGTAACTTGGGTTAGGAAAAATCATTCTCAGTTCTTCTTAAATATCGTTCCTAAAACGACAATTATTGAATATCAAAACCAAAAATAACGAAAAATGGAATTTGGGTTGATGTATATGCATTTATACTAGTCCTAAAGCATAATTTCAGTCAGTAATGAAATGTGAACGAAAATGAAAATAAACGTGTATATTGGTTTTTATATTTTTTCGATAACCCCTGTAATATTAGGAGGCTAATGTCGAACATAAGCCTAGCGACTCTTTATTGAATGAAATTACTTAAGATGAAGAATGATGGACAATTTAAATCAAAATTGCATCATTAGATGCAATCATAATAAGAAAGAGACAGTACGCTCTTTCAAAAATATCCAAAAAAATTAAATTTTTTGGTAAAAAATTTTTGGACACAATTCATATCGAAAGACGTGAACATTTCCAATTATAACTTATCTACTTCCGAAAAATATTTAGTACAGAAATAGCCACCAAGTATTTTTAATTTGAAGAACACCGAAAACAGAAAATAATTTCAAATTCTATTCTTTTGTCGATGTAAATTTTAATCGTTTGAAATTTTAATTTTATGTGAATCATGGAGTAATTTCCAATCATCTACTTTCTTAAGTTTCACAAAATGGTAATTTGGCAACCAATTTGAATTTTTCTATTTTTGAACTATACAAAGTTTATTTGAATTATATATTTTTGTTTCAATTCATTTTGGTCATTGAAAACTTTACTTTCCGTATTTTAGTTACTCTCATAGTGTAATATTTCTTTGTATGTTTGAAATGATGAAAATTAAGTACCAAATCTGCTTTGGGGCCTTAGAAAATCATTTAATGATTTATTGAATTTAATTTTAATTTTTTTTTAATTTGATAGCGCTGAAACCCAGTCGATATAAGAGCAATGTTAATGTTAGTATGAAAATATATAATGCATACATAGTTTGAATAATGAAGATTTTTTACAGAAAATGTATTTTCTATTTGATGATTTTCTTAGAAAACATTTTCAAAAAATAGAGAATTTTTTCAAGTAATTATGTTTCACATAAAAGTTCATTCGAAAAGTGACTTGGCTGTAAAAAATCAGTATTTAATACCTAACACGCCCATTTCAATAAACCTAAAATTGAACTTATATATAATCTAATAGTTAACATTAATATATAATTAATAAAAAAATCGGTAATATATAAATAAAACAATAAATTAACTCCACAATTCAACAGATTCACAACAGATGCTTGATATAGCCCAATTTCACAGAATTTCAAGGTTTCTTCCGAAAATTGGAATTAAATATACAGGATGCCCATTCATGAATATTCAATGAAATTTCGTCATATGATAAATATAATGTGACGAAAAAAAAATAAGATTAACATTTTTATTATGAAACTCATTCACTATCTTAAAGAATATTTTTATGGTCTGCTTTATTCCGGGAGGTGTATTCAAAACCATTCGCTTTAATTCACGTAAAAAATTCAACTGTGCTGTTTTTTTAGCTGAAAGCGACATATGACAAAATCTGAGATTGGAAATTTTTCCTATTAATGAAGATCAAATAGTTGCCTAACATTTATGTTGATCGTGAGATTATTGGAAATATTTTTATACCAAATCCTATTTTATTTCTTAGACAAGTCTTTTTTCATCTAGATATTTTTGTTGATTCAAAAATTATTCGAAATTAATTCAGACAGTATTCAAATATCTGATACTGAATTATATTTGCATGAAAATTTTTTTAGTTTTAGTAAACATCAATTTTGTTCATAATGATATAAACTTGTGACACCGTTTTTTATTTTCATTCTTCTTCTTTAGCAGCCATTGGCTATCCACTCCGAAATATGGCCACACCGATTTCCTCCCACTTTTCTCTCTTCCTTGCCTTTAGTACCAATTTGTGCCTACTGCTTCTTTGATGTCGTCCATCCATATTTTGGGAGGTCAACACTTCTATTTTTATAGTCGTGGCCTCCATTGTGTTATTTGCCATGTCAACAGAATCTATCATATCTGGCGATATGACCTGCCCAACCCACTTTAATGTTGCTGTTTGTTTGATCACTTCCTCTACATTTATTGGTCGGAGGATTTCTTCATTGTGATTACGGAGGTAAATACCACGCATGAGTCTCTTTCTCGAGGGTTGAGTTGTTCTGAATTTGTCTGCTACTCTACTTGTCACTGCAGTTGCTTCTGATCTGAAGGTTGTAACTGGGAGAAAACATCTATTAAAGACCTTGGTTTCAAGGTTGTTGGAGGTGTCCTTGTTCTGCAAAACGTTGCTAGTTGCGTTGGTAGCCAATGTCATTCTATCATTTCTGTAGATCGCTGCTTGTTAATTCTATTCTATTCCACGTTTTACTGAATGTCCAGATATATTCATCGACTATTTCGATATATCTCTGAAACTGATCTTGTTTTCCTTCTGTAGCAGCCTTTTGTTATTTACACCATGACACAATACTCTCCGATTTACTTCCATCTGTTTCTATTTTTTGCTTAAGATGCCAATTTCTGCCTGCTGCTTCTTTGCTGTCGCCAATCCATATTTTGGGAGATCAACCCTTCTTTTTGTAGTCGTGGTCGCCATTGTATCATGCGCCATGTCCACCTTGTGTTATTTTGTTTAGCAATATGATCTGTCGAACGCTCTTCAAATGCTGCTGTTCGTTTGATCCCACCCTCTACATTTGTTTCTCGGAGGATTTCCTCATTACGAATGTGATCACGAAGATGAATAACAAGCATCAGTCTCTTTCTGTCGAGCGTTCAGTTGTTGTGAATTTCTCTGTTGCTCTAATTGTCAGCGTAGTTGTTTCTAATCTGAAGGTTGTAACTGGGAGAAAACAGCTATTAAAGACCTTGGTTTCAAGGTTGTTGGAGGTGTCCTTGTTCTTCAATATGTTCGTAGTGCCGTGGCAGCCAATGTCATTCTATCTTCTCTGTAGATCGCTGCTTGTTAATTTTTTTTCCAAGTTTTACTGAATGTCCAGAATATATATTCATCGACTACATCGATATATCTTTGAAACTTATCCTCCTTTCCTTCTTTAGAAGCCCTTTGTTATTTACACCACGACACAATCCTCTCCGATTTACTTCCATCTGTTTCTATTTTTTCCTTTAGATACCAATTTTGCCTGCTGCTTTTTTGCTGTCGTCCATCCACCTTTTGGGATGTCGCACAACAGTTCTTTTTGTAATCGTGTTCTTCATTGTGTGGTGCCCTTGTCCATCTTGTGTCATAGATCTTTTGCTACAACTATCAGTGAAGTTGTTTCTAATCGTTTGGTTAGAACACGGACAGAAGAGCTATTGAAGACCCTAGTTTTTTTTTCAAGTAATTTTCAACTCATTTTAACTCTTCTGTTGATTCCTACTGCTGGTCCTCTATTTCAATTCTTACTGAATGCCTGAGATGTATGATCTATTGACTCTATCGATTTTTTTGTCGAATACAGTTATTAAAGTTGTTTTGTTTTCGTGAAATTTCGGTTTTTATCAGGTTCATATTTAGCCTTACTTTTTGAGTATGTATCTGATTTTATTTCATTCACAATTCTTTGTTGATATATGTTTATTAAAATTCGAAAAAGGGAGAATCTACAACGGAATTTCAACTTCGAATAGCTTTATTTTCGAGCCTGGATGAAAACACGAAATGAAATTAATCACAATTGAAATGAAATAAAACGCAAGAGTTAATTCTGAATGTGAAAGACCCGTAATAGTTTTTTAAAACTAGCTTCAAAACCACCCACATTACACGACACAAAATCAATATTTCACTAATTCGGCGTTCGAGCATTTAAAAAAACGCGCAGAGGCGTACTTGCCCTAATCCCAAATAACGCAAATTTGCATATATTCATTAAATTTCGAATCTGTGTTTAATCCCGAATCCCGAATTGAATCACAAAGTTATGAATAAAATTATACTGTGGTATCAAATTGGCTTTAAAAATAGAGTCTCGTTTTATGATCCAATATTGAAACTAGATAAAAACTTATCCATATTTTTGAATAATTTCGGAGAGAAAATGTTCAGGTTGACACAGAATTTATAATAATAAGAACGCTACCTGCGTTATAAGAATTATGTTCCAATAAAATGAAAAAAAAACACTAATTAACACCCACGGACTCAGTGGGGATCGAACCCATTAGCTCTAGTGTTACAAATTCGGTATAAGCTCACTTGAGTAATAATTAAATTTATGCAAATAAAGTTTCAGTATAGATATTTGAATACCATCCTTTTTACTCATAGTTTCAGTTTATCAAGCACCAGAAAACATTTTACTTTCGAAAATAAGTAACCGAATAATGATGATATAATTGTACAACAATGGCAGTGGTAATACAATATAAAATGGGAAATATCCGAACAAAAAACTAAGGCTGACTGGTAATAGAGGTCGATTCAATTATTGTGCCAATTTTACTCGATTATTTCGGATTCTTGTTGCACCAATTTGAACCTTCGCGGACTTTTCACCGCCCAAGGTCCGTGTCCAGTCGATGATAATCTACCTTTATTTTGCAGGTATTTCTTGATGTATGTAGCCACCAGTTTTTGAGGCCGCAACTGCCACTCGTTCATGACTTCTTTCGGCGCGTTGACCTAGAAAAAAGCGAGAAAATTAAATAAGCAATGGAAAGGGAAATAACAAAAGATATTCAATCTTTCAAGTTAAAAGTGACTCAGAAATACGAACATTTTTACATTTTAATTATTAGAATTCGACTTCTGCTTTTCAGCTCATGAAGAGTTTGGACAATGTTTACATAACTTTAGTCCTTCATTCACTCCCTTCAAGTACCATCAACACACACTCCTTTGTCAATTGATGAAGTTAATATCAACGTTGTTTCAAACTTTATGTCTGGGAAGATCATTAAGTTTTGGTAATTCTGGATCATTCCACAGCTACACTTATCATCGATACTGAAATGCTTCAGCTCAAGGTTAGCTCGGTATCTTCTCACAACAGTTTTGAATTAGATATGAATCTTCCATGTAGCAAAAAGTTATTCAAAATCGGCAGAATCTTGCTCCTTAATTACCATTGTTCCATCTGCTGTTGTTCTTTCTATATATCGAGTAGTAAAGCTCTTGAAGGAATTGTTAGCTCGTCAGTTGTATTGAGAAACTGTTGGTTCGATCTTTTAATTTTATCTTTCAATTTTAGCAGCCACATCTCTTTGTTTTGCTGCTTGGGCAACTCCAATGATTAAATCGGGTTTATCTTTTGGTGTTGGTTTTGATTACTCGTAAATAATGCTTACTGTTTCGTTTATTGCAGCATCCACCTGCTTACCGTGAGCAGAAGATCTTGACACAATGCAGCTTATTCAGCATCCGAAAACTGAAAGCTATCCTTGGCTTGGAAAGTACATATCAAACTTTGGTAATTATTGGTGAAATCCTACAGCATTCCAAATTTTTAAATTGACATTTTAATGAATATCCAACGCAGCAGTTTCACATATTGTGGCGTCCTCACAATGTAGAAATATTCTCTTCCCTATGGATCTTTGTTGACTGAGTCTGGTGGTGGTCATCAGCTTCCTTCTAGCCATGGGAAGGCTCCAAATGATGATATTGCGACGAGTTACAAGAACCACGCCACCCTGTTGTGATTTGTTAACGAATATAATATACATAAGCCTCGTGTCTGCGCAGCTAATACAATGAAATATTATCTCAAGGAAGATATACGAAATGAGTTATGACAGATTGCTTATCTGCATTATTCCTTAAGTCTACCTAATTTATAACAATTGTTTAACATCCAGATCAGGTTAAAATATCCTGTCCAGATGAAAGTTAGAGGTACATGTTCTGTTGGGGTCTCAGTTGAACTAGTTTTTTTGGAATGATGGATAGAAAAATGGTAAATAAAATTAGATCATTGAAAAGGATATAAATTTAAACTCATTTTGAACTAAATTCTGGTTAGGTTAGGTCTTTTCAGATTATTTGAGGTTAGGGTTGGTTAGGTTAGGTTAGGTGAGGTTGTGTTTGGTAAGGTTATGTAAGGTTAGGTTTCATGTTCAGTTTTCGTTGCGTTAGGTTTGGTAAGGTTAGGTTCAGTTGAGTAAGGTTAGATAAGGTTTGGTCAAATTGGACTAGCTAAGCTTTTGGTTAGTTTTAGGTTTAGTTTCAGTTCGGTTCGTTCAGTTTAGGTTTGTTTGGGTCAGGTTTGGTTGGGTTATGTGAGTGTAGGTTAGGTTAGGTCAGTTTTTGGTCAGTATTATGTTCAGTTTTAGTTAGGTTCAGTTCTGCCACTGGAATTTTATATCAAAAACCAATTAATCAAGTTCAATTTTAAACCAAATTGAAAAAGGGATTTGATCTGGACAATAATAACAAACATCTACAAATCAGACATCATGGTTTATTCTCAGATCTTCATAGTTCAAATGAACATGTAGTTTTAAACAGTCAGTGGGCTGTTTGCTCGGTCTCCAACTTCAATTTATCGAATGAAAAAGATGGTAATGAAACTTTGGACTACTGGTTTGTAAATTTTAAAAATCCAAACGGAAAATTCTTAATAAAATTTGTATTTGAAATAACTTCTGTAAATTAGATACTTCTAAATTAATAATTAATCTTCTAACGGGGTAATCTTTGAAAAGTTGTGTTGGTAATTATAAATATATAAACGTCTATTTTATTTACCTGGTCGCTTTTCAGTCTATCTAAAAGTGAGACACATACACTTGCTGCTTTGATTCCAGCATGATGTGTCAATGCTGCAAAAGGTACAGATTCCATTTCGATATTAGTTACGCCTTGGTCTTTCAGACTTTGAAGGTATTCCATTTTTTCAGCCTCACTGTAGTCACAAAATGCTCCATCTAATCTCCCTTGACCTGCACCGAAACAAAATAAAATTGATAAATATACATGTAACAGAACCAAACACATAAGAGATACATAAGAGAAGCAATAAAAAATTTGGCCATAGCAACTTTACGAAAATATATAAGACAAAATTGCTTGAATATTTTGACTCATTCAGAATAATTTTTTTCTATTTTCTCTAATTTTGTGTTAATTTAAGTTATTTTTTTAGTGACAAGTTCAATATGGATCTCACCTTCATAGAAATCATTGGCACACATTGTCGTCCCTGTAACAGTTTCGTAAGGGTCCTCTGGGTCAATGCAAGCTTTCAATTCCCTGATTAACTGCTTATTGAAAACTGCAGGTCGTCTAACATTTTTTCCAAGCATTGGCTGTAAATTGAAGACTAACTAATAACTACATAAAACGCTAAAGGTCAAGAAAAATACCACTCTATTTTAAGTAAACAATTAACAATATATTAATACCATTCTATATACTGATAATAGTAAGTTTAGTTAACCAGACGCGTAACAAAGCTTCCTTCTAGGGGGTCAGAAGTTAAAAACCAACTATTTAAGTTGAACCCCCTCAATCCCCTTTCTACGCACCTGGCATCAACTAAAACACACCAAATACGAGATGCGCGGCTACACAATTTTGTTTAATTTTTTGCAATATTATCAGCTTATAACAATTAATAAGAAATGAATTCGCAAGAACATTAAACTCACCACTTCGTAATAATGGTTGCCTAAGCCATCTACGGCTTCTTCCGATATGATAACTGTTCCTCCTTCATGACCAATACCACCACAAGTGCCGATTCTGAAGAACACAGGTTCACGGACTTTAGCGTGATACATCAATTTAATCATTTCGTGAAGGAGTATTCCAATGGATGGTACGCCCATGCCATGCTATAATAATACACGAACTAAATAAGAGACTTTTTCTAAATAGTTATGCAGAATAACCTAATATTTTATATCATTTTTAGAGTTCATAATAAAGGATAAATTAATGAAGATTTTTTGAATCGAAATTAATAGACAGAGTACTCGGTAAATGGATACTAAACATCTTTCCGTTCATTCATTTCTTTTTCATTGACATTCAATAAAATTCAGAATCTAATCATCAATGTCTATGCGCCAAAATTAACCATAGTTTGATCATAGAATAAGTAGGTATATTTGTTTGTCTATGCTGTGTGTCATTCAAGCAGTAATGTGTGTGATGTTTATTTTAATTCAATATCTCCGTAATGCATAACATCTCTAATGCATTGTTTCTGGAAATAGGTGAATGCACTGCTTCTTCATATAAATATTAACGGTATTAATTCTCACGATATTATAAATATTACAATTGAAAAAATTGAGAAACATTGAATACAATATAAACACTTACACTAACTGACAGTACAGGACCAACTTTGTACATACTGTATCGGTAAGAATATTGGCTGATATCTAACAGTGTGGTTCCCGTTGGTAATTTGTGACCAATAACCTCCATTATATAATTCGCAAACGTCTCCATTCTTTTTGGTGTTCCCCCCATACAAACAAACTGAAAAGATATGAATTTAACAATAAAAATTTACAATAATACACACAGATTCAAATTATATATATATCAAAGAACTGTACCTATATGCTAAATTTTTAAAAGTGTATTCTCCGTTCAAAAACACTGTTCATAGAAGTAAATTATATTCCACTAGTTATTAAGGCACAGCTGAAAATGTTTGCTTTGTGAATTAAAAAAATTTAACGTTTTCACAAAGCTACAATTTTAAGTATTTTTCGATTTTTCAATTCCTCTTGAATGCTTCACTAAAAAATAAAGGTATTCTGACATTTGAGTATTTAATCTAAGAATTATTTCATTTGCAGTTACCGTCAGCAAATTGAACAATTTAATTTGTTTTTAACGTATCATTACAATTTAGTGAATTACGTTATTTTGACATATAAATATTTCCAATATAACTTGTCGAAAAGAACTTGAAATTATTATTGAATTTAAGAGAACGTCAATTTAAAATCAAACATAAACATTAATGAAAAAATGAAACATCATAAAAACTACGAAGCCTAAAACTGAAAAAATTTAGCCAAATAATCAAAAAAATTCATTAATTTCGTTCAACGGGACCCAATTTGCTAACTCCGATTCGATAATATCCCAAGAGCCATGAAATTATAATCGATATAAATTTCAATTCTTTCTTTCTCATTTTGAACAACCCTGATAACAAAGTGATTATTTTCTTTAAATAAAATTCATTTTACATCTGAATAATTGTTCTGGTTGTATACAAAATTACAGATAAATACCCTGACAATTAGTTAAAACGAAAAACCACCAGAACGTCCAAATATTCAAGGTAAACGAATTCTTCAAGTAAATTACTCACTTTAACATCTCCGAACATTTCGACAAGATCGTGTGAACCGCTACCTAAAGCTAAGTGATATAAAATATCTTGATCCATCAATTCTAAATGCGGATTTCGAAGTTGAACCATTCCATCGAAATATCTGAAAAAAATTGAAAAAGATTTATGTGATCAAAAGATTACTAATTCGTATATTTTGTATGAATTATATAGAAATATACAAGCTTTCATTCTATGATTCACAGAGAAATCCTAATTATATTCAGAATTGACGAAAGACATAGAATCATACACCATAGAAACAAAAGTGTAGACAATGAGTACAATTCGGCATTCTGAATAAAATGATGAAAAAAATGCAAATACACAACACGAATCAAAGAATTTTTTATTTTAGATATAAAGATCGATGTGTTTATCTATACCCATTAAGAATAAATGTTCTTCTTAATGAACTGAAATTGATAAACTTTAGATATAACAAATACGTATAAACCTATGTAAAAGATGAAAACCATATGACGTTCAAAAAGAATAATTCAAAATTCAGTGCGAACTTTTCAGTTTATAAAATTCTGAAAATGACAACGTATATTAAGGAAACTTTTACCTTCATTGAGAAAACAAATCTTCACTTGAATATACGTAAAGTTTGAATAATAATAATAATCAATCAGTTTTATCACTTTTGCAACAAACTTTTGATAATATTCAATTTATGGGTTTTCTGAAAAACTATTCTAATCTTAAACTTAACCTAATGCATTAACTTTTTTCGTCTAATAATAAAAACTCAAGTGAGAGAATATCTTTCAACCATATAATCAATTCAAATTGAATTTGGCCTGAACAAAAGAATGCGTGAAATAATTGAAGGCTGTTCAATGACGTTGACATTTCTCATATAACCTGAATCTGGTAATTACGGCTTGCATCACCCAATCGACAATACATGTCATTTTAACTACTTAATTATCTATGTTTTCACACAGAAATCGATAATTTCTCATGGGGATACTGCAGGTGAACATAGAAAGGTTGTATTGAGAATTTGAAATTTAACATTAATTCAGAAAGTATGAAAGAAGAGTTG
Organism: Henosepilachna vigintioctopunctata; assembly: GCA_030704895.1. Taxonomy (NCBI): domain Eukaryota; kingdom Metazoa; phylum Arthropoda; class Insecta; order Coleoptera; family Coccinellidae; genus Henosepilachna; species Henosepilachna vigintioctopunctata. The sequence continues at coordinate 752,348 of JARQZJ010000061.1, read as the reverse complement.
GTTATTTTCCACAAAAATTATTTCATTCCCTCGATATAGGGTTCGAATTGTTGACCCATAGTCAAGAGTTATTACCTTCAATGGGAAAATGTTCTCTTGAAATAATTGAATATTAACAAGCTACACAGTACAGCAATCTTTAAAGTGTTTGAATGAAATGTCTGGATAGCCTGCCAATTTTGTATCGAAGTACAAAATCTTGTCATGAACTCACTTTATCACGAAATGTTATTTAGCATGAACGCACGCCACTAAGTTACTGTCTTTATCTCGCTTTTTGAACTAATATATTTTGGTGCGTTTGGGAAAAACATCGATTGTTTGGATGCATACCACTGATGATTCCCAAAGTAGGATGAAGCAGCGATGTATGTTCTTCGGAATGCACAAAATATTCATTCTCGAAAATTGATCATTTGTGTTTTCGTTGACAACATTCATGAAGACAGCTTCCTGAGAGTTTTATTGGAAATACTTCAATATTTCGATTAAAAATATCAGAACAGACCATATAAATATAATATATGAATGAAAAAGTAATTCAAAATTGATATTCTAGGCATAAACAGACCGCAAAAGTGTAAATATTTATTTCTTGTTGCAACGAATATTAAAATAAAAATTGTGAAATTCAATCAAATATTTTAATGATGATTGACGAGGCTGATACTTGGAGAAAATTAATATCTAATATAATGTTATTGCCATTGTTATTTCAGCATTTGATATAGAAGTAGTACTTCCAAACGCGTCATGCGTATTTTTATTTAATTCTGAGAAAATTCTTAATATTTTTTCATTATAAATATTTTAATTTTAAAAATATCACTTTTTACTGTAATTGATTACACAAAAAATTTTCAACTCACTTGCAAGAATTCAGGGTATTTTTCGATCTTCTACGATTACACAAGAGACAATGATTCACATGATGAAGATCCATATCGTAAACTCTAATCCGAAACGTTTCAAAAACAAAAATGCTCAAAGCTAAATAAGAACGTATTAATTTGTCAAATTCAATAAGTACTAAAAATATTATATTAAAACCAACTCTCTGACAAATAAATATATGACATTCAATTCATAAAATTTGAGTATGGTGGCGATATAAATAAGATGTGTGTATTATTGTTGTTTTCGAAAAATCTCCATTGCATGATATTATTCTCTTACGAAGATTTCACAATTTTTGTTTATTACGCGTCAGTAATTACAATGTGTTGCTAATAGCAATTTCAGGAATATGACCTTACAGAAATTAAGACGCATGAATTGACATTGATATAGGCCAATAAAAATGATAAATATTTCAGACGTATTTTATTATAAGTGCTAAGATAACTTATATTCAACCTGTTAATTACATATAACAGCAACACCTCAAAAAGCGAATTCTATTCAAAAATACGGCATAATATCGATAAATGATGTCATTGCAAAAATGCCGATTCATATTGTCAAAGAATACGGAACGTGACAGAACATTGAGGAATCAAACAAAATATTTACCTCCAAGATTATCTACTCAAAGAGATACTGTTTTCTAACAGTTTCACTCTTTTAATCAACATTTTTTTCTAAATTTCACAAAAAGTTATATTAAACAGTATTTTCTTTACATTGAAAAATGTATAGAAAAATCTTACTAAATCATAGAAAAGTACAAAATGCATAGAATGGATGTTGCTCCATCACAATAGACCTCTTTATATATTTCAAAATGCTTTTGAAGTATATAATAGACATTTCAATAGATCTCTTTATATAACCTACTTCAAAATGCTTTTGAAATTGAAAATCCCAAAAAACATCAACATAAATACTTACACATACACTCTATATGTAGAAACGTTATTGAACATTTATAAGAATCTAGAACATCACTAAAAACATGCAATTAAACCTCCATACAAAATGACAGAAGGAAGACATTGAAATACAATATTTCCAGAGGTAGAATAAAATTGACAGACGTTGTTTTCCTGAACGCAAAAAATTACCAGGATTGCAAGAATAAGGAAGCGATGTCAAAATAATGACATACTCTAGTGAACTTGTACGAAACGAAGGCCGTTCATAGTAAAATGACAATCACAATTTATGATATAAAGCTGGAGACGGAGAAAATTACATGGATTTGTCATCCCGAAGTTCTCTTGTCTATTTGTTCATAGAATTTTATAATTAGTTTTGTCCATTCTTGCCACATTTACCTACCTTATTTCATTCTATGATATTGAATTAATTTAATGCAGATTTTCACGTAAATTTGTACAATAGTGTACTTCGAAATTATCGTGAAGGTTGAAAATTTACGAGTTTGTTTGGAAAAGCACTCAAAGTTGATTTTGATGAAGGCATATTTGTTTAATGATTAAATAAACATAGGAATTCATTCAACTTATACGTAAAAGGTTGATCAGATTCAAAACGTTTATTTAACTCATCTTATCACTGAGAAAGGGAACCCAAAACCTGTAAAATATTCAATTGCAGTGCCAACAGGATAAGATATCTGTGTCAATACTAAAACGCCTTTTGTGTGAAATGCCTTGGAAGCTGCTTGAAACTTGAATTGTTTCCATGGCAACTTTGAAGAGGGTGTGACCGAAACAGATGTAACATGAAGAATGCCCAGTTTATAAAAATATGAGCAACATAAAGATAAATTGAGAAATGCATCCCACACCTTGGGTAGCGTATAAATTGAAAATCAATAGTATATTGGAAAGTAATAACATCATTTAAGAACTAGTTAGAAATTAATGATTTGAATTTTACTGAAAATAGGTCAAGAATAAGAACGTAATGAATAAAGAAGTTAAATATGCTTTAGTCAGTTTTTTCTACGGGTACATAAAAATCTCTCGAAAGCCGAATTTGAATGATAATTTTGTTTCTGTCACTTTAGTACTGTCAATGAGTGAAATTTTTATTTCAAAGTTCAGAAAAACCTACAAATTGTAAATAAACATTTATAAAAATAATTTTTCCACTTTAGCAGTAATTTGAGTTGAAATATTACCAAAATTGATTTGAGATTGAGAAGTTGGATAATTTCTCTGCAATCAAAATATATGTCACATACTAGTACGCCCATAGAAAGCTTTTCTTAGAGATTGGTTTTTCCTTCTGCTTTTTTTTTCATTTATCGCTCCACAACTCTTCGAATATCAAAAATTTTAAACTCAAACTAAATGACTGAAAACTAATATAAGCACAAGTATGTATTAATTCGGTCATTTAGGAAATATTATACAATAAAACTTGTTTACTAGATAGGAGGGTAGACTAGTTTTCGTCACAGAAAACAGCTTGATATTTCAGATTCAAATTAATTTATTCTATGTGCTGAAATATCTGTGAACTTATGAATTGACCAATATGACCAACACAGAATAAATGAATTTGACTCTGAAACAGACTTAACATTACTGATTAAATTACTAACTTTTTGTATTCGCTACTTGTTCCCTAAAATAGAATAAAAGATAAATATTTGATCATTAAATTCCAGACATAACAATACAGGTGATATCAAGAAATAGAAGAAATACGAGCTATTTAAACGGTTATTATAGTTACTTAGCCTTGTCAGCCACTCGAAAGCCATAAGCTTATTAAGGAAATTGTAGATAATGGGTTTATGGTTGGAAGTTACGCTCAACGATAGAGAAACCTTTGTTTAATTTCATCGATTATAAATAAAAAATATTATGATTTCCGTTGAGATGGCAATTTGCACTAATCCATTGTGATCCAATCTGTATTTACCTAAGCGTTATTTTGTCACGAGACATCCAACATGTGCTATTATAAGTGATATAGTAAGCTTTCCTTAGTGACATTACATTCCAGTGTGAGAATGAAACTGATGAAACGGCAATGAAGGTACTGCATTTTGAAGGTTACTGGGTTTTCTAGAAAACATTATAACAAATGGTATTCGCTATTCGTTTTTGCAGGGCCAAAATTAATAAGGGAATAACTTGACGTATTTTCAAAAGATATTGATGTATCTCTGAAAAAACTTAGTGAGATACCAATTTGAAAATTATACATGTTCAGAAAGACGTTCATTATTTTTGGACAGTTTAGGCTTGAGTTGTTGAGTCAAAATGCCATTGTAATTTTTTTAATTCATAAAATCATAGGAAATTTTGTTGAAAATATGGTTAATTCAAGATTCATAAAAATTTTTAGCAACGAAAACAATGTTTTTTCGATTTACACTCTATTATTTGACAATTTTGAAGTATATTTCGTCATTACAATGGCTTGTTTGTCAGTTCAAAGGATATTAACTACTGATTAAACCATATTCGGATATGTTTCTGAATAATTCCCAACTCTGTATTTTAGAAACTTTCATTCTTAGGCATCTCTTCGTTAAAGCTGTACATTTATCGTTATTTCAATGATTTTATCAGAATAATCCCCTACTTTCGAATCTCAAAAACCTTTCTAAGGAAATTCCCCACAGAATAGTCAGTATTCAAAACGTCAGTATAATCAATCAAACTCAAGTGCAATAATGAAACAGTTCGATCATATTCGATCTCAAAATAGTTATTTATTGAAATTGTGGCTTTATTCACTTATTCTTATCATTGAATTATTGTTTGATATTTGTTGATATCACTACATATTGATAACTGGCACCATCATTCTTCCACTGTTTTACTTCATCGAATAATGAGCCCTGAAGATGGCCACCAAAGTCCCGAAACGTCGTCAATTTCGAACTGATTTCGCGATTATGAGACTTTCAAGTTTCTTTCATTGATTTATATATTATCGAATCCAATTTCAATAATTATATATATATATATATATATATATATATATATATATATATATATATATATATATATATATATATGTTGATGGTTAGGTTTTCACGGAGAAAATGATTTGCTTCTGAAGATTTTCGGGTTTGCTTCCGTCTGTTGTTTCGCAGATTTCGTTGGATATCTTTGTTAGGGCGACGTTTCGACATAGTCTCATTTGTCATTATCTAGCCGGTCGTTTGTTTACGAATCGTCAACTCAGACTCGGTCTCAGTTGAGATTCACGATTCGTAAACAATTGAGACGTAACCAATTTGTTAAGCTGGTCTATATTTCGATTATGGTTATAATCTTCATCAGGACTCTATAAAATAACAGATGTTAATAAAATGTCATGACCAAATATTCTCACATCTTACGGCTAACAAGGCTAACTGTTTGACCAACCCTATAAGCAGCAGTGTATATAATTAAAAAATATATGATATTAGGTAGACATATATAAAAAATATATGATATGATATTATTTTACTGAGAACTAATAAAACTTTTTTTCATAAAATTTTCTATTCGAATTATACGGCAATACTTCTTGCATTATTGTATGTATAAACAGGGTGTCAAAACACAACACTCGAATATTTTTTCTTTTATATGAGATTCCAATTATTTTTGTACTATTATAAGTCAATTTCAATTTTCATTACATACGGAAGGATATTGCTTTTTTGCCAAATTAGGTAGCGTATTTGATTTTAGCCAATTTAAGCGTATTCTAAATCAAATTTGAATTATCAGGTTCATACAGGGAACTCGCTATATCAACTTATCAATTTTTTCTCTCGTACTAAGTTGGAAGTTTAAATTCAAATAGATGCATCCTTTCGAAACTCCATATTTTTCTGCTCTTATAATTCAAAAACACATTTTTAAAAATCAAATCTAGAAACGATATTAATTGTTTACCTATATTCCAAATCTCTGAAAAAAATAATAAACAATTTGAAGTCAAGTTGAATACATATGGACAATTTTATTGACAATTTATATATATATATATATATATATATATATATATATAATATATATATATATTTATATATATATATATATATATATATATATATATATATATATATATATATATATATATATATTCTTCGACATATAACATTGTAAAAATTTCATAAACATAAACAAAACATAGTGCACCCATTTCCATATAATAATAATAAAAACCAACAGTATGTTAATTAAAAATAACGATATCTTTAACTCACTCGTCGCTTTCTTCCTCCAATATTTTATTCGACATCATGCGTACGTTCTGCTGCACTCAAGAACAAAGAACTTAATAAAATCAAGGTTGATATGCGATCAGTGCCAGAGTTCGAAGTATTCACTAAAAACTCATTTTTAATTCAACAACTACGAGGGTGAGGGTGCGCCGCTTTCAGTTCAGACGTCGAACACTGAATAAGGATGGCGCTGCCGTCGATATCCTAGCGCAGGATAAATCGAATAAGAGGTCTGCGTAATAGGAACGATATTCGGTCAAACGTGCTGCATCTTTTAAGGGCAAAGGGTATTTTGTATAGGGTGTATGAATCTCACCTGATGCTATCTCATTTTTATTTAAACGATGCTTCATTTCTCTCATCAACAATGTTACGAGCTATAAACAGATTTTTCTCTCTCTCTCAAACTTCAAATAGTTTCTCTTGCAATGTCACTGATTTTTCTGGAAAATGCCACGAATTCTAGGAAATGCTATATAGGGTGTATGAATTTCACTTGATGCAATCTCATTTTCATTCAAATGATTTCTCATTTCCTTTGTCAACAATGTTCAATAGCTCTAAAAAGCTCTTTTTCTCTCTCTTTTAAACTTCAAATAGTTTCTCTTGCAATGTCACTTATTTTTCTGGAAAATGCCACGAATTCTAGGAAATTTTATATAGGGTATGTGAATCTCACCTGATGCTATCTCATTTTTATTTAAACGATGCTTCATTTTGCTCATCAACAATGTTGATGAGCTATAAAAAGCTCTTTTCTCTCTCTCTCTCTCTCTCTCTCTCTCAAACTTCAAATAGTTTATCTTGCAATGTCACTGATTTTTCTGTAAAATGCTACGAATTCTAGAAATTTTATATAGGGTGTATGAATCTCATCTGATGCTATCTCATTTTTATTTAAACGATGCTTCATTTCCCTCTCAACAATGTTCATGAGCTCTAAAAAGCTCGTTTTCTCTTCCTCTCAAACTTCACATAGTTTCGCTTGTAATGTCATTAATTTTTCTGGAAAATGACACGAATTCAAGGAAATTTTATATAGGGTGTATGAATCTCATTTGATGCTATCTCATTTTTATTTAAACGATGCTTCATTTCCTCATCAACAATGTTCATGAGCTATAAAAAGCTCTTTTTCTCTCTCTCTCAAACTTCAAATAGTTTTTTTTGCAATGTCACTGATTTTTCTGGAAAATGCCACGAATTCTAGGAAATTTTATATAGGGTGTATGAATCTCACCTGATGCTATCTCATTTTTATTTAAACGATGCTTCATTTACCTCATCAACAATGTTGAATAGCTATAAAAAGCTCTTTTTCTTTCCCTCTCAAACTTCAAATAGTTTCTCTTGCAATGTCACTGATTTTTCGGGAAAATGCCACGAATTCTAGGAAATTTTATATAGGGTATGTGAATCTCACCTGGTGCTATCTCATTTTCATTTAAACGATGCTCCATTTCTCTCATCAACAAAGTTGATGAGCTATAAAGAGATCTTTTTCTCTCTCTTTTAAACTTCAAATAGTTTCTCTTGCAATGTCACTGATTTTTCTGGAAAATGCCACGAATTCTAGGAAATTTTATATAGGGTGTATGAATCTCACCTGATGCTATCTCATTTTTATTTAAACGATGCTTCATTTACCTCATCAACAATGTTGAATAGCTATAAAAAGCACTTTTTCTCTCTCTTAAACTTCAAATAGTTTCTCTTGCAATGTCATCATTTTTCTGGAAAATGCCACGAATTCTAGGAAATTTTATATAGGGTGTATGAATCTCATTTGATGCTATCTCATTTTTATTTAAACGATGCTTCATTTCTCCTCATCAACAATGTTCATGAGCTATAAAAAGCTCTTTTTCTCTCTCTCTCAAACTTCAAATAGTTTATCTTGCAATGTCACTGATTTTTCTGTAAAATGCCACGAATTCTAGAAAATTTTATATAGGGTGTATGAATCTCATCTGATGCTATCTCATTTTTATTTAAACGATGCTTCATTTCCCTCATCAACAACGTTCATGAGCTATAAAAAGCTCTTTTTCTTTCCCTCTCAAACTTCAAATAGTTTCGCTTAATGTCACTGATTTTTCTGGAAAATAGCCACGAATTCTAGGAAATTTTATATAGGTGTATGAATCTCAACTGATTCTATCTCACTTTCATTTAAACGGTATTTCATTCCACTCACCAACACTATTCATAAGCTATGAAAAGCTTCTTTTTCTCTCACTCTATCAGACAAAAATTAATTTTTCAGGAAATGTCACCAATTTTTCACGAAAATGTTTCAAATTCTAGAAATTTCGCAGGTGAGAAGTCAACTATTGCATTAACAACATAACTCAAGAAAAAATATATGAAAAACGTCGAGAATAACAACAAAAAACTGAGGAAAATATTGCCTCTTTTTCGTGACTATTTTCAGAATTTTTGAAAACACAGTTTGCCTATCTTTATTATTGAATGTTTTAAAATAATGAAGTTATACGTATAATGATTGAAAGTGAAAAATAAATAATGTCAAATTTGTTTTTTGGTTCTGATAAAAATTTCTGTTACTGTGTTTTTTAACTCAATTGCAAAATTTGTTAAAGGAAAAAATGAATAGAATCACAATATTGTCTATATTCTTTTTCAGTTTGGACTTACGTTTTTGAAGAATGAGTACTAATTTTCTTTGAAATTAAAGATTTTTGTGTAATGACGACTTCTTTCTATTTAAAACCAAAGATTTTATTTCATTTTTATAACTCTCTAGGTAAATGTTATGTAAATGTTATTTATATATCCTATAAAAATAGACAATGAATTCAGTAAATTACCCAATAAATGGAGTCAGAGAGTAAGGAAAAAATATTTTTCACAGTAAATATATTGATGTAAATCTATTGGCACATAAAATTATCTTATTACTTCAATTTCCGCTGTTCAATAACTTAAAATGCCCATATAGAATTTCGATCGCAAGAAAATAATTGACATAAAATTAAAATGTAATAGGAAGTTATTATCGAACTCCGTACGAACCGCGAAGAATTTTTTAATATTATATTAAAAGACGACCTTCATCTGCAGACTTTGAGCTCCTTTCACAGATTCAATGATTCACAGATGTTTCGTTTTGAAATATCGAACAAAAACTCAATATTTCTTGTTTATTGAACGGCAAAGAAGTCCGTCATTGTGGTCAATATTCACTGATCTGGCAAAATGTCCATCTATAGATGCAATGAACTTGATAATTTATTGATTGATTTCGAAAAGTGTCAGAGGTAGACGGATATTGAACAAAACCTATCGGTGTAGCTTCCAATAATGGACAGTAATTCTAAACATTTGTAAAATTCTTACAAAAATTGTTGAATTCGGACAATTGAACAAAAAAAAAAATATACTTTATTGCTTTGAAATGCCACTTGAGAACAGCATTAGTGATGTATCAATCAATTTTTTCATTTCAACTTTGTGTTGCTTCAATTAATTTTGTTCTCTATGAATTATGTCATTCAAAGAAGAAAAATGAACAGACATGCAGAATTCCTGGCAGAATTTTGATATATACGTCTTCATGTTAATAAAGTAAGTACATTGTATATTTCCCTCAAGTGGAAGGCAGGAAAAATTACTATATTACAGAAAATGAGAGAAAAATTTATTGAATAGAAAATATTTAATTAATTAAGTCAATCTACGTGTTTTCCGGAAGATTTTTAAAAACAAGTTCAATCTCAATTGATGCCGGAGAAATTTTTAATGGAAACACAAATCAATAATTGCAATACGTTTTCGCTCTCATAAATAGATCTTTCCTCTGCGTGGCACGTAAAAAATGTTGACAAACAGAACTGGCTTTGAAAAATTATGGAAAATAACGCAAAAAAAAGTTGGAGGCGACCAAAATATTATCTGTCAAAACAATTATAGATTTGAAAGATTTATAACCAGCCAAGTAAAGTATCACGAAAAAAATTGAATTTTGACATAATTGTCTTTGTAATTTGTGGACAATTTAAAAAATTGATTTAAGATTGTTAAGAAATTTTATCATGAGAAAACCTTTTCGATTTTTTGTTGTATTGAAGTTTAATTACAACGATGACCTTGAAGATGTCTTCTAATCTTTCTCAGTTTAGTGAATTACAATTATTTCTCCCCAACATGAAAAAACCTCCTATCATTTTGAATACAACTTTCGCTTCTTTTACGTTTTTCCGAAATATTATTCTATGTATGGAATTATTAATTTTCATAATCCATGCATAGATGTAGAAAGTATCATTCTATCATTTCTTTGGATACTTAAAATTTCAACCACTTTCCAAACTAGGGGTATTTCTGTTTCTAAATGCTACCCTGGTTTACAGCTGTTATTTTACAGCTCATTTTGAACGAACGATTGACAACGGGCGACACGAAATGAAATTGAACAGAAATCGAAATAAAATGGAACAGAAATGTCATGAAAATGGAAAATCCTACTGGAATGAATATCGTATACATTCTATTTCTGGCTTGTAGAAACTGAACAGTTTCCATTATTTGAAGATTTGAATGTCTGCATCGAACGAAAAATAATTTTCCACATACACAATGATTCAGTTGGCACATTTTGAATAATATTTGCCGAGTTCCTCTTTGGCAGAATATTTTATTCCCAAGACGTTTTGAACAGTACTAAGGAGATCACGGAAATTTTAATTTGTTGAAGATAATTTATGGATTATCTAGCATTTTGCGAGATATCAGTATGATGAGAAACAGTAAACCAAAGAATTTTAAAATAGGATAATATATAGCAACAAAATTCAATTTGAAATATAAATTAATGAATTTGACAGAAAATATTTTTGGTTATTTTTCTGGAAATGTGTCCTATAATTTTATCTCATCAAAAATATTGTTCTCCTTTTAAAAACGATAAACAGTAGAATTCCGTGTATAATTTCTTTGGAATTTCCAAATTTGTGATATTTCAAAACCCTAATGATTTATTCAACATAATATAATTTAAACCAACCTATTTTAGTGTCTTACATTTCATTCGTAAAATTGATAAGTTTATGAGGGTTGGTGAAATATGTTCATAATACCAGACATTTCAGTACACAAACATGCTCAATACGACTCATTAGCACTTGAAGAACTACAAAAATTGGTGTACGTACAAAAATTGAAAAAGAAGGCAAAATGCGCATCCACCATTTCATTGAACGAATCTTATGCATCAACTGTTAAGCCGGAGCGCACTTTTCAAAGGCTTGCGAGCGGTATGGAGGAAATTTTTGGGAATTTGAAAACATCAACTTTGAAGATATTTGAAGAGATTAGGATTATTTCTTTAAGATATTTTGTATTTATACTTAACTCACATGAAGTTTGTGAAAAAATTCATTCTTCACCTAAATAATCCAGTAACTTGAATAAAATTGAATTAAGAGTTTGTTGAACAAGAAAATTTACACTTTGAGTGTTTAATGAATTCAAATGATACTGCAGAAATGTCCAAATGTGGTGTGATATAATGTATATCCCTATCATTTATTATATTTAACGTTTCAGAAAAATATTTTATACAAGGGCGGTAGTGAAGTTTAATATAAAGTTTTAGATATTTTCATTTCTATATTTACAGAAAACAAATTATTTAGCTGTAGGATTCTGCCTGCTTTTAAAATTATATATCATAAGTGACTAGTTTTCATTATTTTCAGTATTTGCGCTAATTTTTAATTCGTGTGTTAAGTAATGTTATTTTAATGAAAAATCAAATTGAAATATAAATAATGTCGTTTCAATTTAAATTTTCAAATCCATAATTTTAATTATTATCATAATTAACAATTTCTTCTCATGAAACAATTATCAACTAAAAATAAAGATCTCAGTGTTTTTTTGAACAATCTATACAAATAACTTTGGCACTTCACAGATACATATTTACTGTTCTTTTAAACTCTGACTTCCTAATTGACCTATCCATCTCACTATAGTAAGAGTAAAATCTTCACCAAAAGCTACAAATGAATAAATAAATTATATTTAATAATATCAAACGATAAAGCGTTGAGTAATATACAACATAAATATAACATCACAATAAATCAACCACACGAAACCTTTGAAAAGTGCGCTGCGACTAGTCTCTTGTCACACATCAGAAGTATGCAACTTAAAATACATTGCAATATATTTTAAGTAGAATATACCATTTTCATTCACGAGAAAGATATCCTGTCGGAGAACAGGAAAGTACACGAAATAGATGCATAAAGCTCCGTGTGGTTTGAACGATTTGAAGATTTCTGTAAAAGCAATGAGTATTTCAGAAAATTTCTTTCTAAAGCAATAATAATTTCCAACAAATTCAAATTTCGAAATGCAATTTCTAATGTAAGAAAAACCGGGAGCCTTGCCCTTGAAATTTGATGATTTTCCAAAAGATTTAATAAAATTTGAAAGAATTAAATATTCCATCAATTTTCACCTTACCACAACTACAAATATACCCACTTATTTATCTCTCATTTTTAATAATTTTTTTTCTTTATGAATATATTTTAAAATAAGATACCTACGAAATTCTTTTCGTTTTCATAGAATAGTTGTGAAATTGATTCATTATTATCAAACAATTTTTGTTCATATGATAACTCACTTACATAGTTTACTTTTCGGAAGAGTTAATATATCAATTACATGTTCCCTCATTCTTGATGAACCGTTAATAGGTCAAAACCATAGGACCCACGCTTATATTCACTATAATTAAATCTCCGTTTCGTAGCTCACTTCCTTCAAGTCGCACGACAAATCAGACATCGCCGATGACTTTGCAATTTCACAAACTCATTCATCCATTCTCTAAAGGTCGCTTTTTTCATTTCTCCCAGTATTACCAAACTTACCTACAGAATACTTACTACAAAACAAATAACAACCAATGAAGCGAATCAAATTAATTCACTATATAAACACCCTTCTACTTACTCAAATCATCAGTTCTATCTTCGTTGTGACACAAGAAAACTACTATCAAAATGAATAAATTCGTAGTAGTTCTATGTATAGTTTCGGTATTTGCAGAAGAATCAAAACCACTTTATCAATATCGATATGCCACTGAAGACCTTATGAAAACAGCTGCATCCACGTTTCCAGTTCACGGGTATCGTGTAGTTGAGGGTGGTTATTACCCTCACGATGGTTTTGGGGGAGGTATTAGTCAAGGTGGACTTGGCAGTTATGGTCCAGGCTTTGGCGGAGCTGGATACAACTCTGGAATAGGGAAATTCGGTAAGATTGGTGGATACGGTTACGGTGGTTATGGAGGAGGATATGGTGGCTATGGAGGAGGTTACGAAGGTCCTGGCTTTGCCGGACAAATCGGCTATGGTCCTGGATTTGGCGCAGGACCAGGATATGTTGGAGCACCTTTCCACGGCGGATACGGTGGTGCGATTGTAGATAAAAACATATACAGTGGAGGTAAAAAGAACATCATTGATGAAAACTACGAAAAAGTTCACGGAAATGAAGGGCATGAAATAAATGGGGGACAAGAGGGTTACAACCATGGATCAACTGCACTGAAAAATATCAAAGGTGATTCTGGATATTACAACGAAGAAGAAGGAGGCAAAAAATTGTTTGAAGATGGCAAAAACTACCACGGGGCACAACACTTCAACCAAGAAGGTTAGAACAATACTTTTTTCAAATATTTCTACATATTCCACAATAAATTCACAACTACTTTTCAAAAAATTACAAGAAACAAGTTTCAAATGTTTAGAAATGATGAAAAATATCACAAATTTTAAATGGTATACTGCTTTTCCTCTCAAGTATAACTAATTTAAAAAGCAACATAAAGATGTTAAATCTTTTCACATAATCATTAGATTCCCAATAATTGATATCTTTTAGTATATTTTCTGATAAAATTACGTATTTATTCTTTCTATTTTAAAGGCAAAAATGGCGAAGAAAAGAAACTCAACAATGGACACAGAAAAGGTCACAGTATCAAAGGATTCAAAACATCCCATCATAAAGACGAATCAGGAAAAACTGAAGAGTACTACGATGAAGAAAACGACGAAGGAAACAATGTATTATACAAGGGACAACACGGTGCCTTCGGTGAAGATGGAGCATCGTCCTTCAAAGGAGGACACGCTGACGGAAAATTCAACGCTGGCGAGAGCAAGAAAGAAGGACATTACGACCAGGAACATTTCATCGATAATGCCAAAGGAGGCAAAGGAAGTTTCGGATCTAAGAAATTCGCAGGGAGTGGGGAATCTTATGGCGTTAATAACGGTTTGGATCAACAAAGTTTATTGGGACACCAGGAGTCTGAACGGTTTTTCAAGCACCATCCTCATCATACTCCTTTTTATGGCGGTTCCTACTAAATCTCAACTGATATTTGAGTATCTATTTTGAATACTTGGTTAGCTGTTTATAGTTAATTTATTTATTGTAACAGTTACCAATACTTAGTTCTACTTTCATACTTATGTTACCATAAGAATCTCGTCTTACGAATGCCATGCTGGTTAATTTTATGTTATGTATAAAACGTTTTTAATTAAATAGATATAGGTTTGCAATCAGAACTTATCTTTTTATTTTACCGCAAAATGAAGTTTCTGTTGAATTTCTAGAAAATTTGACCTATTAATCGAATCATTTCATTACGATTCTGAAGGATCCCAGCCTATACTACAATAATACTTAATATGTCATTATTCTGTATGCATAGTTTTATTAATTATTATTTGAATTTTTTTATAATTTACCTTTATTTTATATGCATATAATACAACGACAAAATAATGACATGTTTGCGTGTTGAGGTTGAAGATATATGAAAACAACAACAGAATTATAGACGATTTATTGATGTAACATTATCAATTAAAAGATACGTCAAATTATTCGAGGTTATTAGAACATAGCAGTTTCATAAATAATTTAAACTGGAAAATGATATTATTTTAACATTTCCCATTTATTATGCAAAAAGAAGCAATTGTATAACTTCTTATAGTTATATTCTTAGATACTATAAGAAGTAGGTTCCTATTTATTTAGGCTCTAATTTATTTAGTCAATTAGTATCTTCTTAGATACTATAAGAAGTAGGTTCTTATTTATTTAGTCAATATACAATGCATTTGGCTGTGAGCAATTTCCTTTAGCACAAAAAAATTTATTGTAGCGAACGTAAATAAAATGAAAATTTCAACAAGCGAAAAAAAATAAGCATCAGATCTGGTGATACACTACCAGACAATCAGAGATATGAAAACATAAAACAGTGTAAAATGTCTCAAGCGAATATTAATGAAGAAAAATTTCAGATTCAGCATAAAAAGATTAAAGTAATGGGAGAAGTGGTCATGTTGAATATATCAAGAAATCAGAACATCAAATTTAGATCTGAAGATTACACTTATTTCTTAATGTTTTATCATATCGAAACTGGCTAGTAAAGCTCTTTATTTAATATTGGCTATGATTTAATACCTATGGTCATTCGATATAAATGACGAAATACAAGCACAAATTTAAGGGCTTCATTTAGTAACATCAATATGAAAATATATTGTATAGACTCAACACTACCCATCAACAATTATCAAGAAATTTCTATTCTTCTATGAATTATTAGCAATGAAAAAGGAACATTGTAGTCAAAAAGAACATTGAATTTTAAACCATTGAACTGTATATTAATGATATCTTGACTTAGTAGAAATGTTCTGTATGTAAATGTGGTGGCAACCAAGCAAAATCACAAAGACGACGGGAATGCTTTCAAGGATGATCATAACTGAAAGATTATTATGAACTAAACCCCTTCTGTTTTCAAGAGATAACATTAATTTGCACAATATAATTAATATTATCTTTTACAATGAAAGATCAACTATATTCACGTTTGTATATCATCATAAATTAAGATGAAAGATAAAAATGATAATATATAACAGACTATATTAAAATACACAATCTTATACAGTGGGATAAACAAACTATGCAACATATGTAGACCAATACTTAAAAACACTAAGACCGCGATAGTTCATTATTGAAAAATGCATATCAAAAATTTAAACAATATGTAGTTTCATTCACTTTATCAAAAGTATATAAAAATTACTCTTCGACTATCTGCAAATATACAAATATTCATAATGAAACACTAATAATAAACTAGTGTTGTCCTAATTACGGGTCTAAGGGCCGTTGTCGGCTGGAATTTCTTCCTTCTTTCTTTCTAAGGAAGGAAGAAATTCCAACCGACGACGTCCCTTAGACCCGAACCAGGACAACACTAGTTCAACGACTGGCCGCGAAAGCCTCAACCGACTAATAATAAAGATTGTATGAATACATCTTGATCGATATAATTTTTGGAAGAAAATTATATTGTTCATGGGACTATTACTCAGACTTCGTATCAGTTTCATCAATCAAATGTATTTTCTTAATCTACTAGAAATGTTAACGTTCAAATATATATTGTTTCAGAAAAATATCAAGGTACGTAAAAGAAGAATTGTTCAATGAGCAAACATACTTCACTCCATACATCAGTCTTTTTGTAATATGACCTACAAAAATATTCTAATCCTGAAAAATTAAACAGGAACTAGCATCTTTTTAAATCTAGAATTATTCGAAAATAAATGCAGCAATTGAAGATCTTATAAAATATAAAATAGATTAAAAATACATTACTAAATTGTCAGGTTACATATTTCCTAATCAATACGATTTGTAAATGCATAAACAATTGAGCTACTGACATACATTCAATAACGAACATTCGATATAACTAAATAATTATATATTTATTAAATTCAATAATATGAATGTTAGTTCTACTTAGCCAAGATATGACTATTCCATTGGGATTTTTTTGATAAATTGTCAGTTGTTGAACTCAACAGAGTCCCAAATATAAAATAAAATTTCTTTGGTATACACAGTATGGCAATCTATTAAGGAACACCAATATAGTTGAGACTAGAATCAATAGGTGAAGTTACTTCTTGGAAATACTGCAGTAGCATGTAGGTACATATTTGGATCACTCTGGTTGCGGTAGCGCCTTGTTAAAAACAGTCCGATCAGCTGAGTAAAGAAGTAGTATTTGAGACTTGTTCTTTTTCTATTACTTATGGTTTTCAAGAGAGCTTCATAAACATTCAGAATTCACCCAAATTTACAAAGTTATTTAATGCGCATGCTAGGACAAAAAATTATTCAATAGGGTTTTTTCAGTATCACATTAGCAATGAAGCATAGTTCAGAAATGTACACAATGGAAACTGCAATGAACATTATCCTAACATAAGCAGCAAAACTGAGAGAACTTTATTGATATATAATAACCAAAATTATAAATACTGTATGATAAAAGCTTCTAGAGAGAAATCTTTGGTTGTTTGAAATAAAATTTTCATTTACTATATTCATAATTTTAGTGGAAAAAAACACATCATTTCAAACATATCAGAATTGATTATATATTGCCTAATTCACAATTCAATCAATTACTTCTCCCATAGAATCAGGTGTACTAATTTTATTGTTATATATGTCCACTAATTGAAAATTAATTTTCTACATGCTCTGTTGCAGTACTTTTAACATAATATTCTATGGAAATTTCTGCTGCTTTCGTAGATTGCTTAATATTCACATTAACAGCACAAACTCAGCTGATTAGAAGAAGAGAGAGACTGAATCAATGAATAGTGTAAACCGCAGAAGTCCATTCTTTTCCTGTCCGATTATCCTGAAATATTGCTGAAGTTTCCTGAATAAGTGAACATAGTATGTTTCTAAAGCTGTTCAAAAAAGCATTACATTCAAGCAAAGATCTGTTGGTGAATCATGCAAAATTCACATTTTATCTCATCTTGAAAACCACAATAAACATGTTTATTTCAACTATACAACAAAAAATGCAACAGCTTCAATGAAATTTTCAACTCCACAAAATCTGAATTATTTCTGACAATTATTCTTCAATTTCAAGTTCATTCAGAATTCACGGTCTGAAAATTTCATTTTGTTATTGGAATATATGGCACCCACCCAATTTCATGAAGTTTTCTGACTAGAGAAATGCACTTGGGTTAGCTCGAGGATCTTTCTGATTACGATAACGCACAGTTAACAATACTCCCATAAACTGAAACATGCAACCAACACCACAATTTCAAAGTAAGTCCTATATCAGTCTGGTTAATATTGCATTCCTAAATCTCAAGAGGCTATATACAATATAGTCTAGAAGTATATTGAACAATAATTCTTAAATTATTAAATAATAAATTAAATAATTAATTATTACGTAACATCATTTGGAAAAAAATCACCTATGATTCCTATATATCTAAAAATTTCGAATTTAAGATGAAACAGTATACAGTAAAAACTCCTTATTCGCGATTTCACTATTCGCGGATTAAAAAAATGCGACCATATTCCTATATTCGCGGCAATAGATTTCTTTATTCGCGGATCTAATAGCTATTTATTATAACTGGTTCAGGAACTTTTTTGTTTGGGAAGTTGAAACATATTAAAAAAAAAAGAATTTAGACTTTGAAGCAGATGTAGTTTCGGTTAATGCACCGAATATAAAAATGACATTTTTTCCTCCCAACATGACGGCTTGCTTCAACATGGGATAGCAAGGGATAATCCAGGCTCTATTACATTAGATCAATCTTCAAAATCATATTGGGTAATATGGAATGTGATCCTGATATGAATGTTATCCAATGCTGGAATGATTTTGACATAGCAAAATGCATAGTTAAAAGAATCATTAGAAGAACTGAAGCCATACTCGTATACATAGTGAATTCATGATGGAAAAAACTGTGGCCTACTCTGACTGCGGAAAATGACGAAGAATCACTGCGCATTCAAACTTTGACTGCAAACATAGCTGAAATTGCGAATGGAATAGGACGAGATGGGTTCGAACAGATAGAATCAAGTAACATTCAGATGTTGCTTGAATCGCAAGATGAAGATTTGACTAAAACCAACATGGAGGAAATGTTACATTCACATCCTATTGAGAAAGAGGCTTCGACGAGCACAGGAAACGTGACATTCAATTTGAAAATTCTTAGTGAAGATGTAAGAATGGCTAATCTATTTATGGAAATAGATTTTTCTATGGAACGAAATATTATTTTAAACGCAAATTGCTAAAGTCGTTGCATATTATCAGTCTGAATTGAAAGAAATTACAAAACGCTTCAGCCTAAGCTTCAACATAACAATTAATCAATATGATCAAAAACTTGATTTAAATTTTTTTATATGCTTTTTTTCATTTTTGTCCCAATGTATCCCCTATAATCTCATATAAATTACCATGCCATATTCACGGTGTCTGTATTCGCTGCATATTTTCGGAACGTATACGCCGCGAATAAAGAGCTTTTACTGTATTGAATTAGAGAACATTTGATACAAACAAAAGTAATGCAATTAAATTGTATGATACAGAGAACTTTAATAACTGTCAAATAAAATTTTAAAAATTATATAAGAACAGCTATCAAAATTTCAAACTTAGAACATTAAGTATATGCAATTTCTTTCAAAAATGAAAAGATAGCTTCAAAATCTTGTCGAGGTAGTTCATATTTTCAAATTGACAAAAATGATTAAAAAATTCATCAGTGTTTAATAATCACTGTCATCAAAACTCGCTACTCATAACTTATAAATTGAAAAGTTTTTTCGTAATTATATCCACAATTTCATTACAAAATGATTATGTTTGTAAATAGAAACTTTATTAATAATTCAGAAGGCATAAATCTTTTACCACTATCAATTTCCTGAACTTACCTCAGTAAAGCTGAATAACAGACCTATCCATCCACACAGTTTGAGGGCATAGTTAATGGTACTTCTTAATTTGTTCATACAATATGGACATTGACAATCTCCTTCAATATTTGGATCTGGGCAGCACCTCAACTGAAAGTTGAAAAAAAATGTCTTTAAATGTTGTACAGTAATTAATAAAAGTAGGTATAAAATTACTTATGCAATTATTGTATTACTCACCTTGACCTTTTCATCACAAGTAGGGGGAATAATTCTTTTATCAACTATTGGATCAAATCCACAGCAAGTAAATGAGTCTTGAACTTTAGTTCTAGTAACATTACTCTCCTTTTGCCATCCCTGTTCAGCCCATTGTTCCTGTTGTTCTGTATTCACTCCTAGACAAGCACAAGCTACAGAAAATTGCAAGAGAAAAAGCAAGAAGAGAATAACCATATACTAAGCTTTTTGTTAAGGAATAGAATGAGTAGTTATTCATTATGTCTTACAAAAAATAATAAAACAACTATTCATTAAAAAACAATAACTAATATGTAATAAGATATTCAGTTTCGAGAAGAAAATAAAGCTACTGCAATTATTTATTTCAAAAGGTTAAATTGAAAGTAATTTTGCCCACTTAATGCTAATTTGAAGTTCATGTAAGTCTGACATTGAATATTATTACTATTTCCTGTTAGTCTTCAAATAGAGTATGTTACCACATTATCATGAAAGGATACAAAGAAGAGCATAACTTGGTGGTGTTTAACAGCACCCACTAATCCCAATAGGGATATCATTATCAGAATAACTCCACATACTATCAATAGTGCAGCTATCTGCAAATTGGTAACAATAGATGCTGCTCGTCCATAAACAGCTACACTGATGAGAATCGATGCAACGACCTACAAGAAGGAAAATTAGAAAATATATAAGTTAATTCAGAATACTAGTAGAAAATTAACTTACAATATATAAGATGTTGAGAGATATTAATGAATTTTTAGAGCAAGTGAATCCACCACACATTTTTGAAATATAATTAATTATTTCGCTGATAATAAAGTAGGTTTTCAAATAACAAAATCACCCATTAGTCAACGATGACAAATTCATATAGGAATAAATTTACCACTCTTTATAACATAAATAAATTACTTTATACTTTAGCAACTTCCTGCTGACATTTAAGACCAAGAAGTAACATAGAACTTTATTTCTTTGTCATGACTTATCTCTTAATCAGCTGTCACGGTTATCGCTGTCAATGTCCTAGATATCAACAGATATCGTAACTGCTACTCGAGATAACTATAGCTTTTGATTCGAACTTACATCGGTCTCTCAAATAGCTGAAAGGAATCTGACGTTGCTTTGTCAAAAACTAATGATCTCTATCTCGACATCTCTATATTAATTTTCAGATTGAATAACTCAGAAAACTTTACTCAACACGTGAAAATTCAATAGTGATTATCATTATTAATTCATATAATGATTATCACAGTTTTACATTAGTTCTTTACCAGTTCCATACAGCAAATTTCACATCAAAAATACAGTTAAGGTTATAACACGCTTGCTCCTTCATTTAATATTCTTTTATGAACATTAGAAAGCTGATATAATGAAATGAAGAATTATTATATATTTCATATCCCCATATAAATATCAAAAAATTCTATATTAACTAAAATTATAGTTGAGATGACTTATTTCTGAAAATTGATGATTCCAAACACGAGATTAATTCAAGAAAACACATATCACATATCAATCAGCTTTAAATTTTCAGTTACAATATTTCTTAAAGTGATAAAAAAATCCAGATTGACTAAGCGTTACTATTTTGGACAACCCTATTAAGAAAGTCAGTATCTATTGAACATCTTTTGCTGTCAGTCGTTGGTATGTTTTTTAAAACTTAACCTAACAAAAATGGCATCAGATAACAATTGGAAAGACAATATAATTTTCCAATTAAAACACAGAAATCAAGTAGAGGCACATAAATTTCAGGACATAATACATTTGAGTATGGTTTGTTAACTATCTTAAGCCATGTCACTACTTTTACATTTCAGATAACAAAATATTCAAGTATGCTTATGCTCTTCGTACTGAAAATGAACAGCTTACCAGCCAACTTGAAAGGACGAAGGTTGGTGCTGTAGAAGGTAAAGGTGGAGTAAGTGATACTCGATATCAAGAGAAAGTGCAATACCTTGAGCAGAAACTGCTTGCACAACAAGAGGAACTAACTGAACTTCATCGCAGGAAGGGAGAGAATGCTCAACAAATCATAGATCTTAGCGCTAAACTCCAAGAGCAGGAAAAATGATACAAGTTAAAGATAAAAGGTAGGAATGTGAAAACAGAAAATAAATAATTGGATTGCAACTATATGACTTATTTTATTCTTTACATGAGGAATTATTTACTGAATGATGTAGAGTATTTTGTTTAGGTCCAGTTGTGATTAAACTGGCAGGAGTGGTATTATAAACTTTCTTTCATACCTTAAATTAATAATTCAATGATAATTAATGACAAAAATTGAACTATGATGTTTCATTATTATGAATTATTTATTGTTCCAAAAAGTTTGACATTTAAAATGGTTTAGTATAAAGGATACGAATTTTATCATTATTTTACCAATGAGGTTGTTATTTTGTAGATCTAACAACTCTTTTTCAATATAACATATGTATAAACAAAATTTGTTTTGGAACTTTTGGATTTTCCACTGAAATGTATTGAAAGATGGAAGAATATTATTACTGTTATATTGGAACATTTGTATTATTTGATTATTTCAATGTAACACTAGTTGAAATTTAAGTTTAAAAATGTGCTATGAAATAATTTGAAGACTGATTACTTGTTGAGAAAAATAGTTCAATCCAATTTGCTCAGTCTACGACTTTTCTCTTTATAGTCATTTTTATAATATTAATTGTATTTTGCTCAATCAAAAATAACTCATCTGTTTTTAGTATATCGGATATGTTAATAGAAAGGACAAGTTTGAAAGCAGAAGTGGGAATGTATGAAAAGGCCTTAAAGGAATTACAATACCTTATTGATACGTTGCGAGACGAACACCAGGCTTTGCAGTTAGCATTCTCTTCTTTGGAAGATAAACTTCGATCAGCTCAGGTGATTATAAAATTATTTACTCCTTTGAAAGTCTTACACTCTTGTTTTTACCTGTTTCTCTGATTGATAATGCGTTAGTAGTTAATTATAGCTTCAGATAGATGATATCTGAATCCACATAACTAATTTTGTAGTATTTCTAGTTTCATTTCAAACATATTAATTATATATACTTCGTGTATATATAATTAATATGTTATGTGTGACAATTTTACATTCATGTAAAATTGTCAGCATTAATAAGTGTTCAATTCAAAATTTAGTGTTGATAATTTTTCAATAATTTAGGTGATTACACTAACTGTTTACTATTTAGGTTGAAAAATTTGTTATTCAAACAGAGAATCTGGTTTATAGAAGATTATATTAAAACTTCTACTTTATTCCATTTCTACATGATTCTATCAGATTCATTTTAAGTCCCAAAGTTTGATACTTTTTGAACCAATTAGATTAATAGGTTTTCTTAGATATACATGTTTAATATTAGTCCAGTGCTTGATAAGCTTAATTGGGAAGTGTAAAGGTTCCAATAATGACATTTAAATGAGGTTTTTTGATTATGAGAGTTTATCTGCCAAAGATTATGCATTATGGGCAGGGAGAAATAGAAAAATCAAGTAGTACCAATATTCTTTGGGAATAATCTGAAATATATGCTGTGAAACAAAAGATGGATATTTTCTTCTGAATTTAATTTGAAGATTACTTACTTGGTGTTATTACCTTTATATTCTTTCTCATTCGTAACATAGGAATAAAGATAAGATGATGTTTCATCAGTGTTGAATAGTCTAGAAGACAGGAATAAAAAAGCTATGATCTGTGTTATATAGTAGTATATTTTCAATATCATATTTTTATACAATTGATTACCATAGAGGAGTTAAAATTTTGTTGATTAGTTCTAGATGTTCATTCAGAAATCGGCAAAATAATATTCTGCATTTTCTAATCACTTCTATTCTGTTCTAACAGAACAAATAATACCAAGTATAAATTTATACTAGATTATCTTTCAAAATTCTTCTTCGGTTGGTACATCTATCATGACCATGCCTATCATGTCGTAAATGAGTCGGAGTTCCTTTGGTTGAATACACAAAGTTAATGATTCCTACAGCTATGTTAATAATGATTCACATATTTACAGAGTTTATCGTCTAAATGGGTAGAGTTGGTAACTGTACCTCATTTATTTAGTCACTTGCAAAATAACCAGATAATATTCAATTCTCATGTACCCATTTAGTTGTATCTGACATTTGAGAATTTCATTAGCATGTTAGTAAAGAGAAATATTTAAAAGAAAAAAAAAACAGAAACATATTATTTTCCAATTCATTGAAATCTGAAGCATGGCAATCGTTCGATGATTTTAAATTTTTCTATAAATTCTTATCTCATATTTTCTAAATTATGTACATAATTTCATGGTTTGATACGTTTGTTTCAGATAATTCTGTGGTATATCCCATAATCTTTCAAGAAATTTAATATTTAACACACTGCGGATCAGTTTAATGATTAAACGTACAAAATGAAATGCCTTCATCATGTTTGTTTATGTTTATAGCTGTCGTTACTCTTGAGTGTGTTGGATTATATCAATTTTATACTTTGATAAATTTATTTTGATTTATTCCATATATTTTTCTCTGGCGATGAGTTGTAAGCAAACGCAAGCAATAAATATTGACACAGAGTGTATACAGATATTATCTTATATTAATAGATAACATTACTCACTCAATTAAGTTGTGATTTTTGTGGAAAACATGGAAAGTCCATTATATAATGGAATAATATTGAAATATTCATAAAAATTTTATTGGTTCATTAACTACTTACGATATATTTTTGATAACATTTTTGTGAAACGTATATTTTTGATAACCTTGGAATTTTTATAGTCGTTCATTTTTCTGATCAGAGGTGTCAAAAATTAGTTCATAGATAACTTAAATAATATAAATGAAATCTGTAATTTTCTTGTTTTTCAATTCTACGTAGGTACTTAAATTTCCTGTGAATACAAATACACATGTTTAAATTTGATGTGAAATAATCGAATATTTGAGATATTTTCAACACGTATAATGAAAATTAATTTGTTACTGAAAACACTCCTAAGCTTACCTAGGCGTATGTTAAAATTCATAGAGTTCTTTACCAAATTGAAATATTGCGATGCACAATAATCGGCGTAAAATCGTCATAATAATTATTCTAAAAATTCGTCACGTTACTCCAACGAAAATATAACTATCGTAACGTAATACGAAAAATGTGGAAACCGTTAAAATGATATTTATTGCAAAATCTGTAACTATCAATAGGAATGTATATTGTGAAATGAAACATAACGCGGACACGAACAGAATGGATACGCCAAACAAAATAATCAATCGTTTATTGTCTTCCTTGAATATTTTGCTGAAGTATTTAACAATCATATTAACTTCGTTTAAGAGTAATTGTTTGAAAAATATTTCTTCTATCATCTTTAAGTGTATTATTTTCCTAAATTTTCAACTATCCGTTAAAATTTACAGTAGTGTATTTTTCTAGTTGAGTTGAAGGTTTCTGTTGCTGAAAAACAAAATTATTACATATTTTGATGTCGTATTTTTTCCTATGTAAAAATATTATACTGCAAGTAGAACAACTTGTTGACTGATAGTTCGAGTTTTGTTATCACAGGGTACCTATAACTTTTTACTATGAATACTTGACGATATACTATGAAATTATGTAATATAAGCCTTAATACTACCTTTAAACGTGAAAAAGTTCAAGATAAATTTATTATTTTTAAGTTATTAAGCGCCGTTCTACTTTTTTAACTTCCAAAAATTGATTTTATTCCATCGTTGAATGTAAACCCTCTTTGTTTTTTGTGTCGTATCTTTGTAGTATTTTTTTTCGCCAATGTAACATGAGAATGCATATTTAATACATTGCCAGGTTAGGTTTGTTATTTTGTATAATTTCATAACACCGTATACTAGGATCTGTCTTTTATGTGTGTTTGAACAATACAACAAATATATGTAGATGGAAAAAATACAAACCGCAGAAATGATAATTTTTTTCTCTCCTCAAAGATATGAACACATGAAAGTGTATTTGTTTGTGGTGTTTGAGATGAAAATCAGTTACACAGAGCTAAATATAAGGTTATGTTGTCTCATTTCCGATAGGGTGAAAGTTTCATCAAGAAGAATGTTAGGTGGGAGTTACTGAGCATATTGTCTCAAAATTGTCTCTTTCCTTTTGTATATCTTTGTAATTTTGATTTCAT
Organism: Henosepilachna vigintioctopunctata; assembly: GCA_030704895.1. Lineage (NCBI taxonomy): Eukaryota > Metazoa > Arthropoda > Insecta > Coleoptera > Coccinellidae > Henosepilachna > Henosepilachna vigintioctopunctata. Next base: position 725,895 of record JARQZJ010000061.1, on the reverse strand, counting down.
TATTTGTATTCTAATTTATACAAGGGTGGAATAAAGTTTGGGCGAACCCTTTACCTTTGTGTATTTGAGTTTTTTCACATAATAAATTATCCCTTGGAGAATAAATGAAGGAAAAAAGGATTTTGTTTTTCCTTCATTCGGTTCGTGGAGTAGGCAGATTGAGGCCACGTAACCGAGTTACCCTTACCTTTACTAATTTATTCCAACTCCTGAAGATGGCTTCACAACGGAAGCCGAAACGTCGAGATTATATAAATCTAGAACTCGGCTCATTCCGAGAACCAAGTTTTATACATATATATATATATATATATATATATATATATATATATATATATATATATATATATATATATATATATATATATATATATATATATATATATATATATATATATATATATATATATATATATATATATATATATATATATATATATATATATATATATATATATATATATATATATATATAATAAGAATGGAATGGATTACTTATAAACAGAGTTGCATAAAATTATGCTCTATGATGACACATATTTGATGTATTTGGACAGCATCCAACTAATTTTGTTAAATTCATTCAGATTCTTAAGAAGATGGAAAATAGACGTTCAAGTGCACCTACTGTAATTGCCAACGGTTGATCGTTTAATTCCATATTAAATTGTTTTATTTTCAGGACGAAAATAGACAACTTGTCGAAAGACTGATTAAATACAAGTCGAAGGATGTCGACAGGCTAAACGAGGAAAACGACAATTTCTTAAAGTAAGTTATGTTTTTTATTCTTCGTTTTCGAATTGCTTAGATTTTTGTTGTTTTTTCGAAGCTTTTGTTCGTTTTGTATATAATTCAATAGTGTATATATGTAAAAGAAAGGTTCTTTTTAATAATTGAATCGGTAGAATTGGATATACAGTGTATCTACAATGCAATCAGTACTAATCAATCAGTCAAAGTGAAATAGTAAATTCGAAATTATGACTTCAAAGGTCCATATTCCTGCAATATTGAAACATTTTATCATTCATTTAACTCATCTCTTTATTCTTGGTAACAATTATCATAGAAAATTATATTTCTTTTATATATTTTAAACATATTAAAACATAAAATACACAACAAACATAAATTTAAAAAAAACAATATTAAAATGACCAATAATAATCGTCATCTATAGTAACAAATAAATGTTAACTTATTGGTAATGATATAATACAAATACAGTCTAACACTTGAGAATGTTTTCTTTTTTCATAACATTCCAGCTTTTCTGGAATATTTAACAATTTTACTCATTTTTGAATCAAATACAATATTTATGATTTCCTAGAGAAGCAATCATCACGTTTTTTCCAACCTAGTTTTTTATTTCTTAATAGTTAGTCAGTTTACCTAGTTATCCATCCTGTTTGTTAATAGTTTATTTATTATTATATCAAGAATTATGTTTTAAAACTGATTTCTCCATTGCTTTGAGAGAAACAATTTATACAGTCGTTTGTTGGTTAGGACAATGATCACACCATCTATATTTTTATTTACAAGGCTTCAGACCACGCCCTTTAATAATAAATGGTCACAGCCTACGTTAGTAATTTCCTCAAACGCGTCATAGATAATAACTATTTAAATAACTCAAATGTTTCTATTCATAATTTTCAGGATGTTTTTTGTATCCTCTGAATTCAATAAGTATTGAAAATTAATTCCAAATAAACAATTTTCCTGTGATATATTTTAAATATCTGAATTATTTTTTTTTAGATTGTTTCGTGTACCGAGTTTCAATTTAATAAAGTGAAATTTTGAGAGACGATACAATGAAACAAATAGTAGAATTTTTTTTGGGCGTAATAGAATTATTTCAAAGTATTTAAAAAAAAATCACAAACTTATTGAAAACAATACAACTTTTTGCATTTAATTCGGAATTAGATTTTTTAAATTGTCACAATTCTCTAGGAAACAAAATTTCTTCACTGAAATAACAAAAATTGGATTTTATCGTACAGAGAAAAAGCGAGAAACAGTGTTGTATAATTTTTGAATACTTCCAAACAACTTTTTTCTTCATATGTATATGATACTATATAGCATCTTGTAAAATATCCCTGGAGGAAACATCGATAATTTTAATGTTATTAATCTCTATTATCTTTGTGTAATAACTTAACTTCTTTTCAAACACTTAGTGAAGTAATAAAAACTTTTCTGTATTTACTCCAATTGGTAACAATTTGTTTTTTTGCCGTTTTTTTGTAAATATGTATCTTAATTTGTGAAAAAAAAAATGTGGACGTCCATAAAAGTAGACATCTTCAGCTCTTCTTTGTGCATTTTGCAGTGTTGTGTGTTTTTGTTTTGTAGTTAATTGTAAAGTTAGGATATTGTAGGTATAATCAGTATTTGAATATTTAAAACTTTGGTAAACTCAAATCGTATTTATAACATCCGAACAAGAAGTAAAATACTTTGATCATCAGTAATTTGTTAATATAGCGAGATTATTACTAAAATTATAAGTGTTATTAATTTTACCTCAGTATTTGTCTCATCGTTTATAGATTTGCAATATTTTTTAAATTTACAATTTGTTTTGTTTCCTCTTATATAAAAATAGTAGTATTTTGGTTTTCTCAACCTTTTTACCCCATTTAAATATCAATCCAGAAATATATTTATTACAAAGTCTTATTGGTGTTCGAAACTAAATAAAGATATGAACGTCATCGTGTAAGATATATTATTTTATTATGGTAGATTCTTTGTGCATGCTGTATTAAACTGTATGTTGCTTTTTGAGTAGATAATACACGTTGCTTCTTGCTTTCAACATTCCAGTGATGGTTCCAAAAAATTTGTACTCAGCACGTTCGCCCTTTTTAAAAGGTACGTTTGATGTTCTTTGGTTCATAAGCTCGATGTATTTTGTTACTACTTCATATTACTTTCTATTTGCCAACTTTTCATTCGGTATCATGAGATAGTAATATTCATTTTATTCATAGAGGTGGTGGAATTTTTTAAATCATCACGGATTTGTTCGATTGTGTAGAGAATGTAAATGATAGTGTCTTGTCTTGTAGTACCATATATCATATTATTATTTATTTTATATTTAACATCATCCTACTTTCTTTCATCTGCAAAGCTCCACATTTTAATTATTTCAAGGATAGTGTCGTTAAGCACTGTAATATTCTTGATTGAACACAAATCATAAATAAATATGATTAATTTTTAATCTTACAATATTGCAGTGCTCTGATGAATGTTATATTATAACTGAAACGTTGACATAAATAAAAGCAACACACTCTCTGATACGTCTCTTTTTTGATCTGTAATCTCCTTACCAGTCACTTATTTATATGCCACTACAGGAAGGTATTACATGAATTTTTTTGATGCAAAGATTTGTAGATATATATATTAAAAAAGTGAAAAATGGGACGAATGAAAAAAGTGACTACTTTTTGTAGTAAAAAATAAAAAGTTCTCCTGTATTTTTAGTAGTAATTTCTTATGCTTTGAAGTAGAAAATAATTAATAATGAAATAATGTGAGTGTTTATTATGAGCTCAATACGATTTTTTATTTTTGAGAAATTTGTTAACAAAAAGTGAACAAGTTTTGAAGGAAGGAAATGAAAACATTACTTCTTGTACTTAGAAGCTAAGTTGAACTTATCTATATACCAAATGAGAATTTAATCGTGGAAACTCAACTACCAATGTTAATGTAACCAAAAGGCCGACTAGAATGAGGCAGATAGTTCATTGGGTTAAAAGCAGTGCTTCTGTAAAAGTATTATGGTTGAAGAGAAAATGTATGTATCAATTAGAGTGATCCAGAATTAAATATGGAAAAAAGGAAGTGTAGTATAGTAGAGTGTCTAAGAAAACTATTCACAATGATGCCGATGATATAACGAAGATGAAGTATATGTGGAAACCAATCTAAATAAATGTCAAATAAGAAAATTATACAAAATGCAGGAGTTGAATGAATTATAGGATAGTAATAAAAATAGTTAGTGCTAAATTATAAGTGGTTTGTTTGAACAGGTGGAAATATTATTGAAGATTGTAATTTTGATAAGGATGATTAAATTGAAGACAATGGTATTGACATTATCATTGAATGATTCAGAAAATATTACTAAATTAACTGTGTCAGAATTCTGGAAATTAAATTTCTTCTAATATTGGTAATAAAATATTAACAAATGAAAATTCACTTTCCTTCTGTAAATAATCTGGAATATCTTTACGATGATTTGTGATACTAATATATTCTATTTTTACAAAGGAGCATACCTATTCTGTTTTTAATTTATTTTCTAACATATTCTTAAATCTGCATGTCAAGTACATCTTACATAGTTGTTTCATATGAACTTATAATATTAAGATGGCAAATCTTCAATATTGGTCAGAAATGTAGGTACTACTGCTAAATATTTAAAAATAGTGAAGGATAGTAAAAACATTGGAGTATTGCTTAAAAACAGTTAATTCAATTTATGTTATATGTATTTTCTTTACTCCGTTCATCCTTTGTATAATTTGTCATTCATATTTCAAAGGTTACTATGATAAGCATAACTGAATTTTTTATTTTTGAAAAAGTGGTAATGTCTGTCTATAAATACTTATACTTTGATTGGTTTTCACTATTAGATATTAATAATTCTAAATTCAAATAATTTAATATTATGACTTACCATGATTCTCCTTAGAACTTAAATCTGAAAATTTCCCATCAGGTAGATTTAAATTTGCTGTACTTATATGGTATCTGAATTATATGAGAGATCCACAAATAAATTGCTTTAATATTTTCATTTCAAGATAAAAAATTCAATACTTACTGTCTGTTGTTCAAATTTATGTATGTAGTTAATTATTAGTATTATTCTTTTGATGGTTCTTACTAAAATTATGTAAATTTGGAAAAATTTTTGCATGCTATGAAAGTCCTGTTAATCTGTGAATAATTCAATAGAAATCATGTTTACATAGTATTGCCAATCCGTAATATTGATACAGATACGTAATATATATCTCAGACAGCGAATGCTATTTTATGGAATCAAATTGAAAAGTCAATGGAATGTTTTCTCAAATCTAGAAACTGAAATGTAAAATTAGTAATGAATATAGATACCTATATGTATTAAAGTGTTACCAAATATTTAAGGAGACTTCCGCCTTAATATTTACATAATAACTTCCACATTATTTATATAATATTTGTGATAATTTGTAATTTTATGCACATTGAAAAAGGATATTTGTGCATTGCGAACCAGAAAATGGCTTAATTGTGTATTTAGTCACAGAAGAATGATCAACTTAATTTAATTCACTGAAACATAGAGTAACAAAGATTTAACCAGAAAAAGTAAAAAAGTTTATGATCCATGGGTGCTTTGAAATGAACAGTGCATCACACGACTCCAGAAATTTGTAAAAAAAAATTTGATTCGCAAACATAGTAATTATGAAAAACGAAAATTTGGATGGAGAATTTTTAGATGAACGAACTTTTTCTGGAATTTCGAAATATTGCAATCAATTGACAAAACGTTGATGGTGTTGGAAGATATTTGAAAAATTCGTTAATACAGATCTCGAGGGTAGGATGTTGGAAGAACACTTCAGCATTTTTTGAGGTACCTTCTATTTAAGTTAGTTGAATGAGGATGCGTTGTTTGATGTAGAATGATATAATTATGAAATGATTTTTCAATAATTCATCAAATGTATGATACGATATCGATATTTCACCTATTTCTGTAATTAGTGTACTAGTAATAACGCTTGCATCAATCTCAAGAGATTCCGCCACAAACCCCATTTCCGCCACAATCTACATTTTAATGTAGAAACTGCTCGGCTAAAATGGAAATTAGATACTTTCACACATTTTCTTTTCGTATTTTGATCATTTTATCAAATAATTTCAACTTAGGCTAGAATTAAATGGGTTGAGTTATATTATAGTTGGATACTGCAAATACTGTTACCGTATATTCGAAATTATTCATTATATAATTTCGAATATCTGTTTATTATTGGTTTTTTTTCACTTCTTCTACTTCTGTAGATGTTTAGACCTTTAATGTGAATGATCAACTACAATATTTGTTTTATAGCAATCTAGCACCTCTAGGTTTGAAATGGATGGACAAGCTAAAAATTAGTATGATATATATTTTTTGAAAAAATTTGCTTATAACTTCCACCTTGTTTCCTTATTTACTATCGGAAATGTGTTGTATGTTTGTAATAAAACTAACACAAATATCGACACTTTCTGGCTTTTTCTGTAGCAATAGAGTTGTATATAATTTCGGAAATTTCTATGAAGTTGTTTTCATCGAGCTTATGAATGAATCAATGAAACTATTGAAGTAATTCTGTATAGGAAAATAACGCCGTTACTAATACCTAACTTTGCAATTTGTTGTAGGAAAAAATATTATAAAGTTCAAAAGGAGATCGAAGACGCCTGTAGAGAACCAAGAGGTTCAGTTGAAGATATTCCTGAAGCGTACAACATTCCAATGCTAGAAACGTCATTACCAACCAGATGTGTCGCGAAACTCGTGAGTATTTTAAAACAATATCAATATACCTACATATAAACATTTATTCTTAAATGTGGTCTACACAAATGTCAAGGAAGACACAACCACGACCACCTTTACTACAGGCCATGAAATGAATATCTGACATATGTCAGAAGGTCGTCTAATATTGCCGCCATTTCTTGTAGTGGTATACTAAAGCAAACAGGACGCTTCCCAAAACTTTCGCAGTTTGAAGTTAAATAATTTGAGCTTTTGGTATAAATTCTATATTTTTCAATGGTGTACAGTGTATTACAAGTGTTGATGTTGATAATTTGTTGAAATCTCAACATCAAACGCTAAAAAACGAAGTGTTTAGTTTGTTTACAAATTTCAGTGAAACGAAATCAATTTTGTGTTGTTCTAGACTTTCGTAGTTTGAAGTTGAATATTTTACGATTTCAGTTCTAATCATCAATTTTCTATAGTGTGATTTACGTGCTAGTGTTGATAGTTTGTGGATAACATAACATCAAATTATAAAAACGAAGTGTTTTGTGTGTACCGATTTAATCGAATCGAATTTGTGTTGTGTTTTGAGTACGGATTACTTACAAATAATTTTTTTGTGAAATATAGTGTAGATAGGTATTTCATAGATGATTCAGTAAGTTTCAAGCTTGAAATAGGTGAATTCCTAATGAGTATATTTTCTTAAAATGACTTCTTAAACTTGTTGCATTCCTGGTTGTAAATCAAATTATAGGAGCTTTATTTTTTAATTTTTTCTCTCGAACGGGCCTTTTTGCATAATATACACCAGAAAGCAATTTTGTGTAATCTCACTATTTTAAGCGTGTCATTGGATGAATCGTTGAAAGATTTTTATTGTTGCTGTTTATGTGGTGAAGACAATGAAAATATTCTGAACATGCTGTGTTCCATTTTTTCGAATATCTTATTGAATGACTACACAAAAAAAATAATCAAGCTGGACACGAGAAAATTGAATCAAAAAATAAACGAAGAAAGCTCAATACTTTCATAAAGTAGTTTGTTGGTTGCGCTATTCAGAAATATAATATTTATTTATACTTAGGTAAATTATTCAATTTGAGTAATTCCTACAGCGTTTCTTTCAAGGTTCCTATTCTCTCAAATAATTCAGTAAATTTGGATAGGCAACAAACTAAACACAATTTGGCAACACCGAGGGACTACGCTCTTCATGGCCTCTAGTAAAGGTGGTCGTGACACAACCTAACTCTTTCGAGAGTGAATACTTTGCGCGTTTTGAAGTACATCGAACTTGGTGGAAATATCATGCATAGCTGTTTTATCCTATTGTGAGAACCGCTCATGCGTCAAACGATCAAGTTTCGATGTTGTTTCCAAACGCGCCAAGACCATATTATATCTTCAAAAGCAGGGATAAAACTAGTGATATATACTCACCTAGCTCCCTCTATTGAAGCAACTTTCAAGATAATACACTTCCATACAAAGATCTAAATATGTGTTGACATTTTATATACAATTTTTCATTTTGAAATTCTGCAAATTGTATTTTCAGGACGCGCATGATGGTGAAGTGAACGCAGTGAAATGGAGTCCGGCGGACGGTATGGTCGCGACTGCTGGTGCAGACCGAAAGGTGAAGCTTTGGGACGCATCAAAAGGTCAGTTATAGCTGGACGAAACATCAGAAACGACATGTCATTCTGCTGTATCATCTCGCATGTCATGTGGTGAAGGCTTAGATATTTATGAAGCTTTTGCGAATAAATTTTATGTTATTTATGTTATATTATCGTTTTGTTCTTGTCAGTAAAATGTTGTTGTATTGTGAACTTTATGATCTTTAGATTGATATAGGAAAGTTGTTGACAAAATAGATTTGGAGCGGTCGCTTGAAGAGTTTATGCCTAAATACTTGTTATATACTTAAATACATATATATTTAATAATACAACAATATTTGAAATTTTCTCATAATTTAATATAAAATACGCATTACGACGTTTCGAAGTACTACTTCTTTATCAAATGCTGGATTAATACCATGTGTAATCTTACAAAGTCAGTACTAGCTATTTTCACAGAACATACCAGGTATCTTCTATGACTAACTTGGAGTGGGGACCATAGAATACACTGATATTTAACAAAAGGATCGTATACCTGGAGATGAACACAGAAAATCAATTTCATAAGTCAGGTATTCCAACGGAATGTAGGAAATATACAAATATACAACTAAGATTTATAAGTACAAATAAAGGAAATTTAATTTTTTTTTGAACATAAAACATAAAATTGAATGTAAATTAACTAAAACTTAGGTAATCAATCTAATCTGCTAACTGGAATATTCTTATTGAACATATTAAGTAGAGTGCTAGTGTTAACCTCTATTGGCTGTTGAGTAAAAGTCCCGAATTTTTGAATTTATTAATATGTAATGATTCTAGAAAATTTAGCTTGGAACCTTTATTCTCTGTATTTAATATTTCAAACTCTGAACTAAATATATGGCTTTCTTCAATAAATGATGGGAATATGTTCTCTGTTTATCAAAACTACGTTTATGTTCCGATAATCTAATTTGGAAATTTCTGAAAGTTCTTCCTATATAAAATTTTTCACAACTGCCACATTTAATTTGTAAACCCCACACAATTGATTTTTATTAATTTTTGATTTATTATTTTTGATTATTTTACCAATGTTATTAGTGGTCCGAAAAGAAATATTAATCTTATAGCTTGCTTAAAGTGATTTTAATTTCAAACTAGGTGTCCCCATATATGTTAAAACACTATATGGCTCTTCTTTAATAAGAGGATAAACTTCTGAAACCCCTCTCTGAAAAGTTTTTTGTTTATTAAGTTGTTTATTATTTCGGGTTGGTATTCATGTGCGTATTTTATATTAAATTATGAGAAAATTTGAAATATTGTTGTATTATGGGTATGAATTTTATCCAAGTATCGGCCTCATCAATTATCAACATATATATTTATTATTTTTAATGTTTTTAGCAATAACAGGCTATTTTCAATGTTAAAAATTTTATTTTCGTTGACGTTTCGTTGTATATCACAACTTTGTCAAAAATAATGAATAATTGAATTTTATGAATTACGATATCAAATCGTCAAACTTATTTTTAGTTTCGCCTTTTACAGAAAAAATCATGCTGTAAAAGGCGAAACTTGGCTGGTTTGTTTTTTTAGTATTCAGAGGAATATTTCTGGCTTAGCATTCGCTTCGGAAGTTTTAGTCTTCTTCATCATGAGGAAACCTCTGAAGAACTCATGGCAAAACAGGTGATTCTAATGAATTTTCAATAATATTTTGTATGTATATATAAATCACACTCATTAGAATAACCTGGCTTACCATGAGTTTTTCCAGAGGTTTCCTCTTTGTGAAGAAGACTAAAACTTCCGAAGCGAATGCTAAGCCAGAAATATTCCTCTGAATACTAAAAAAACCAATTTGATTTTTTTCAAAAAAATAAGTTTGACATTTTGATATCTATAGTAATTCATAAAATTCAATTATTCATTAATTTTGACAAAGTTGTGATATACAACGAAACGTCAACGAAAATATAGTTTTTAACATTGAAAATAGCCTGTTATTGCTAAAAACATTGAAAATAAACAGGCAATAAATTAATTTCGAAGGCATATATGTATTTATTTATATATACAATAAAAAAATAGAACTTAGATTATGATAACAAAAATTGAAAATGCTTAACATATTTTAGGATACTTATTTTTGTACCTTAATTCAAAGCTGTTAATATATGTCTGTTATTTACTTTCAAATGAACTGCTAAGAATTAACTTGCATGATTAGTTGTTAAGAAATCTGATATTTTAAAGAAATAGTTTCTGTTGAAAATGTGATTATGGTTGTAGAACAACCAATAAAAAATTACTTAATGTAAAAATGACAACACAGTTATATATTTTTATATTTAAAATATAACAGAAAACCAGTGATAAGTAAATAAAGAAGCGTTGAACACATAGTATTTTATGAAAGAATCGTATCATCCAATATTGTGCTTCCCGATTTGTCCACATTTATAGGGAATCGATCATTTAATTGGGTCATATCGCTGCTTTTGCTTTGAATGTTATTGAAGAATGCAATCGGCCAATATTCACCGCTTAAATTATTAATAAACATTGCTTTGCTATACCAAATGTATGTTACTGTCAGATGTAGATGTTGATCATATCTCCTATTTATAAATTGCGGTTCCAGATAAGATTCTGAGCTATTGAAGTAAATAATTAATCAATAATATGTTTATTTGTTGTATCGTGGTCACGTCTGAATAATTTGTAGGTAGTATTTAAGGCATATTCTGCTTTTTAATTGCTGTTGATGACATACAAAGAGCATGATATGAATTTTGTTCATTTCCAAACATACACAATTAATTAATATGATTGTTGACTTTCATAATTGTATATTTGATATTTACAATATAAATTGTAATATTTTCCTCAATGCAGTTTAATACTTATGTAAATCTATCAGTAATTTTCTGTAGTTTAGTTTTACCTGTTAGCATTGCCAGGTGTAACACCTAAAACGTTAATCAGTAAGAAGTCATCTGAAAATACTAAATAGTGAATAAAAAATAACCATGTTCATGTTACTAAGCTTTAAAACTACAATTGTTATATGAAAGAATAAAACTGTGTTTGAATTGTTAAATTTTAGATTGAACAAATTGTATGAATGGAGAAAATCTGAATATCCAACCCTTACATAAATAATGAGATTAAGAGTATTATTTTAGTTTTACTTTTACGTTTGTGAAGCCTTTTCCTACTTGAAATCTATCGATACGTATTTGGGAATGGAATATCTGGGATTTTATTGTATGAGGAATTTTATTGTGTAATATGGCCTGGTATATCGAAACTTGAAGCATGTATTAATCCAAATCCTTGGATATATGTGAAGATTCTGTGTTGGAGAATTAGCTCAACCTCACCGGCATGCCACATCTGATCTTACTTTGCTACTGTGTCAATTTATACTTTTCATGGGATGTCAGAGTTGAAGTTCAAGGATACTCAAGCGATTTGTGTACTGCAGTATGAGAACTGAACTTTCACAAATACCGTATCATATCTTCGTTCACCTCTTATGTTACTATGTTCAATTTTAGACAATCGTATCAGTTGAAAAGAATTATGTGAATATTTGAGAAAAATTTTAAATATTTTGCTTTCAGGACTTGTAGTGAGTAAAGGAATGTTAGTGGGTAGTAACGCGGGTGTCATGTCGTTGGATTTCGATTCGACAGGAACTTTGATATTGGCAGCTTCTAATGACTTTGCAAGCAGGGTCTGGACCATGGCAGATCAAAGATTAAGGGTAAGTGTAACATGTAAAAACCCTAAATATTCGACAAAGTTGGTTTCAATTCTTATAAGTAATAAAGCACTACAGTATTCTGCATCTTCGTTGGTTGAACTATTTGACCGTCCGATAGATGCCACTTATGACTGTTGTCTACAATTGTAGCGTATCTTTGAATGGGATCAGTTGGCAAGGAAGAAATACGGACACTACTGTGGATATCCTGAAAAAGCCAAACAGATCCTGTCAAAGTAGTTTTTCAATTAAAACCTATTCTTTCTAGGAACAAAACTGACGTTTATGTATTTACTGAGAAGCCTCGAATATTTCATTTAATTTGTAAATCATGAAGGCCTATAAATTCGTATCTTGTGCGTATATTCTTATTAATTCAGTTTGTAGTAGTTTTCACAGTGAATAAATTGTAGATTTAATTCAATTATAGTTTAAAATAAGCTTCGATCGAATATTCATATTAATAAATGTCGTTTTTGGAAGGATGTTTTGCAACATTAATGCGCCTTGTTTGGTAATATATATTTGAAATTTTCTCCACATAAATTCAACGTTTTCCTTAATGCTATTCATCTTCATAACAAAGAGAAAGCGGTGCTAGATGTATTCCGTTAGTTTGTAATCGAAACAATTCACCCATTACCTACCCCAAAATGATTTATGTCTTCCATTATGGTCTTTCAGGCGCGAGTCCTTGGATGCGTTATCTTTGCTGTGATCCAGAACTCGGTCGGTAATTAAGATTAACACGGATGCTTAGTGGAACGCATCTTCTTCCATAGTTGTCTCGTACTGTACGTGAATCAATGAAAGAAAATATTGTAAATACACAGTGCCGGTTCGAGCCTATAATTTACCCTACTTCAATTAAAAATCCTACTGTTTAAAAACATTTTGCATTCTGAATCGGACGTTTTTTTATTTAGTTTATAATTGTTTAAATAGTTCAATAATAAACAGTGAATAAGAACATCACTTGGTACTTCAATTTTTATTGGGTATGCATAAAAAGTTAGCATTTGAATAAACTTGAAAATTAGGTGTAGGAATAATTAAGAAAATGTATTTGGACTTTAATTGCTACCAAAACAGTTAATGTTTAGTTTCAGATCTCTTTCAATGGCATTTCTATCCACCTATATTATTTTTTGAATTGTTGTATATTGCTTTCTTTTCTTTGTCAATAAGTTGCTTGACAAATTCTACTTTGTACTGTCTACTTTCGATTATCGTCAATGATGTTAGTAAAGAATAGGAGGAAGTGTACATAAGTCCAAATACAATATGTAGGAAAAGGACACTGTAGATCTTGTCAAGGGCAAAATACCTCCACATATTCTAGCCAAGACGAATTAGGTCATCCTGAATGCCGCTCTGCGTTACTCCACGACAAAATCACAATGATAAGTGATTGACGCTTACACCGCACATTTGATTCGACTGACTGATTGATCGCAACTGTCGATAGAGGGCGGTGGGGTGGAGGCGGGTGCGTGAACCCGTAGTTATATCACCGCCATCTTCTCTATTAGGTCGGATTTGGGCGGATGGGATTTAGGTTTGAATTGATTCCTACGCTGACCGGGTTAACGACTTACGCACTGGCGGAATGGAAGGCATCCACCGCGATCCTCGCAACGTAATCACTCTGAAGGTTCTTTGACTGTAAGACAAAGGATACAATACATTGATATCGGCTATCTTGAAGTCGTCCAGTTGATAGAGATTTACTTTTGGGATTGAATTTGATTTGCCTCTGTTTTATTGTATGATTTGTTATTGTTATCTCTATTTATGAATATGTGAACTATAATTTTCGTGTTTTTTATATTCTTATAAAGCTTAAAATTAGAAAATTCGGAAATTTATATACTTTCACTGATAACTTTGTCGAATTTTGTATTATTCTACATTGAAAGATTGTTGTCAGATTTCTGCATGAATATCCACCACAGTGTGAACAATTTGAATACTGGCAGTTGATTGACCAAGTGTTGAACTTGGTAGGATTCACATATATTTTTGATATGAACATAATGATTTTACTAATTTGTACATCCATAGATTAAGCATAGAATTCGAGTTTACTCATAGACTTTATGTCAAGTGGTTTTTCGAACAATTATTGAAAAATTGTTGTAAGTAACGTAAAATTAAAAATATTTGACCGAATTTCACAAAACTTGTGGTATTTGAAAAAACTGTTTTGTACGAAATGATGGATCCATATGGGATAAATATTGAAACCATAGATAGTGTGACACAAATAGTACATGTCTTTCTGGATCATCGAAAATATTTACTAAAGAAAAATGAGCATACAAAGTTCGCCAGGTCAGATATAATTTGTTGAATGTATACAGAAGAAGAAGAAGAAGAAAGAGAGTTTGTTATTAGAACATAGACAGTACATATAACACGCTGCTATCAAGTGATTTTCCCTTTCTGTTGTAACATCACAAGGTGAAAGTTGTTGTGTTCATCTTAACAAAACATTTAAGTTATTTCATATTAAAGTTTAGCCAAAATCCTGTCTTTTGTTTATAACTCTAACAGGTTATGGGCCCAAGTCACACTGGATAAAAAGAATCTAAAGAAGAAAATGGCGAGGTTAATCAGAAGTTAATTAAAGTGAAGTTAAAAAGTAATAACTAAAACAAAACAAAATGAATACCACTGTTATATTCCCTCAACTAAGTTCTGAAAACTACAATTATTGGAAGTTTCGAGTGGTTACTCTTGGAAGAAACATAAGTGTTGGTAGCATTAGAAAAAGACTTAGCTGCTACGTCTACTGAACAAGAAAGGTCGGAGTTTCTTATCAAAGACGCGAAAGCTTAATCCATAATTGTTCAGTGTGTCCCAGATAAACACCTGGATAAAATAAAAGATTCCACAACAGTTAAAAACGTGATGAAGTAATTCAAGGATGTTTTTGAAAGAAAAATTGTCTTCACTAAACTAACTTTATAGAAAAAGTTGTTAACAATGAAATGTTGTACTGGGGAGAAATTGGAAGATCATTTCCAAAAGTTTGATTCACTAATAAGGGAACTGGAAGGTATAGGAAGTAAATCGAGAAATCAGACAAGGTATGTCATCTTTTATTATCCTTAAATGATGAATATGACAATGTGATAACTGCAATAGAAACCTTGAACACAGAGGTGACCATGATTTGGTTAAAACAAGATTAAGAGCTCAAAATAAAATCTAAGTATACTGCTAAGACAACAAAGCAGAATGAAAAAGCCTTCAAGTCTAATCACTATGTATGCTATACATGTGGGCAACCAGGCCATACAATTGTAGAATGCACAGCAAATCGAGGAAGATTTCGAGGTAACCCCAGGGGACACAAGTCAAAAGGTATAACTATAAGAAGAAATGAACATCCACAATGTTTTGGGATTATGAGATCCGTTTGTTACTGTCATCATCAAAACCAGACGCATTTACAATAAATGGAATCGTGAACGTAATATTTATAAGATTCGGTTGAGAAATGTATTTAAATTCGAGATTCACAGTTCTACTTCATTCAATTGTCTAGTCACGATCACGCTTCGTCTTAAATAATTATTCAACTGGCTCATATTTGTGTTCTTCAATTATGAAAACGAATTGGGCTATATTTTTTTCGAATAAAACGAATGAATTTCCACCGAAAAAATAACGACGTAGTCACTCGTAACCTTACTTTATCTTAATTGCGTTTTTTTTAAACGACCACTAATTTTCCCGTGGTGCACCGTGAAATAATTACCTGAAAGTTCCGAGCACCCGAGTGGGGGCGCTGGGCGTTCACTTTTACCATATCTTTCTCACAGACCCCCGGTATTTTACTACCTGCACTGATGGAGTGTCTGAAGGGGGAACACGTGTACTTAATTACGGCAACACGTTTTGGAGTAGTACATAAATCAGACTGTAAAATGGAATATTACATGGTGTTAGGTTATAGCGATTAGTCTCGTAAATTTTTATTTGCTCGTCAAGGGTCGCAACCGGAAATTCGGACCGTGTGCCGATGTTGGAAATTATGAAGACCCGATTTAACCGTTTACCCTGTTGAATAAGTTAGGTTAATCGGGCAGAGTGTACCTACAGGGAACGTGGGTTGTTATAATATATGAGTTTAACCTTGTATATCATTTCGTTCGGTCTAGGGATAATCGATATCAGGAAAACATTGATTCGAAAGCATGGATGTACGATAAACATCGATGTTTTCTGTAACATGTACAGGAGTTTAACTCCTTTGGAGAAATTCTTCTTGAAACTGTGGAAGTCGTTGTGCAACACAAATATTCAGTAGATATTTTCTTTTTCAAGTGTTTCTAATGGGGCTTCTTTTGAATCAGCTACCGGGCTTTTCAAATAAAATTGTAATTCCGTTGGCATATTCGTGTTACTTTGACAAGTCAAAATATTATTCTTTCCTTTCAATTGATAATATTAATTTTTAGTCAGTAATAAAGAGAAACAGACGATAAGAGACTTAGAGCACATTGAATCCCTTGTGTTGATTATGACTCTTATTACTTGAGCGAAACTTGACGGAACAAACCTCGGAAACAGAATGAAATAACATTAATAATTTCTTTTCCTTAATACTTACCTGCTTCTTATCTTTCGAAGACTTCTATCTTAAGTATCGTAATACTTTTTTTAACCTTTTTCTTCCCCACTAAGTTTTTATAGCAGTTAAAGATGTAAAATACGTAGATGTTAGTTTTCAATATTGTTGTTCAGTTCTCTTTTAAGCGAGGGAACGTTTAGATCTTGGCAAAGAGCCACCAAAGACAGAAATATTTCAAACTAAATTAAATTCAGGTCTTCTGAAAGTACTTCTAAGTATGAAGGGGGTCACAAGTGGGGTGGTACACAGTATGAATAAAAATTGGCAGTTATCTTGATACAAAAATTTATTTTATAAATTACGTTTTAAAAAGTGAGAATTTATCACTGATTACAATTGGAAATAAATCTTAAATTAATTAAAAATTATGTAGGTCTATAAAAAGATAAAACAAGTGTGGTATTCGATTATTATCTAATATGCGACAGTGGGCGGTTTTGCATAATCAAAAAATAATAATTTCAACTATTGCTATATCGGCAAAACCGACCACTTTATAGGTACGAAGGAAACAAGGACAAGCGGTTTAAATACTCATTCATTCTCACGAACATTCACACTGTTTATCTTGAGGTTTGAACAAAATAAACGTTTCGTCATTCGTGCTTGATCGTCCTCGGATCCTTTCGTTCCGATTAATCGTAACGTTACGCAATGTACGATCGTATCATCTGAACTGGCTATTCTTTACTCAAATCTAAATTTGAAATAGTGAGAACTTTAGTATAGAATTCGAAAAAGACATATTCACATATTGCAATTATGTTTTATACTCTTAACACAATCAAAAATATCGGTAATTTGAGATATTTCAAACATAGAACAGGGTCTTCTTAAATAAATTTGACAGCTTTCACTTCTACTAAAACCAGACATTCATATTCCAAACCATAGAACATCCATATTTGTGGATGAAGTTAGCAACTGTCATTTCTTCTAAAACGTCAATTTTAATAGGTTAGATTGATACGATCGGAATTACAGAAACGTTACTCGTAAGCTAAAATTGATCTGTTTTATAATATAAAACGAATATTTAATTCTAGGACGTTTAGAGTTAGACACATTTATGTGTGTCACCGATCGATTTACGATCAATTAATTCCTCTTAATCAGTTAATTATTCAATTAGAAATATTGCGGTATGAAGAAATATAGCGTTCAATCTTGGACTGAATTTATAATAATGATTAATTGAAATGATAAAATAGTACTCGAAGTGAGCACTTTATGAAAACAATGCCACGCATCGGTGAATATGCAGAAAGTTATTATTAGTTCGGTCCTTCGAGTAGTTACTGGGACATGGAGAAGAATAACTGGATAAATAAAATATGAAGAACGTTTAAATACTAGCGACTTTGTGTAATTTTTTTTTGATGGTTATTACTTCGAATTAACTTTGTTATTCGTTCACGTCAGTAGTATAATCGAATAAAATATATTCGAGTTCTGAAGCTTTATCTCCTGTCCCGTAAAAGGACTTGGGTATCCGTTTGACAGCGTTTCCTTCCGCCAAACGTAACCTTGGCACTAGTGTAGTGCGGTAAGTGCATGCATATAACACGATTCTCGATTTACAGTTATGCGTTTGCGACTTTGAAACCAACTGTAATCGTTGAAATTGCCATTCGTCGCAGTATTTTAATACGCGGCACTAACTAGACAGAGGATTTAACGATCCACCTTGCAACATGATATGGAAATAAGCACAGTGTAACAAATACACTTGCCCGCGTTTTAGGTCAGCAGAGTGCAGCGATGAGATTATTTACGAACGCGGTTTACGTTCCCGATAAATCTTTGAATGATGTCTTGGGAAGTGTTTCTCGCCGAAGGCCTCGGTAAGATTAATTTAACCGGCAATACTTACAATGCTCGTTGAAAATTATTAACGATATATTTTTGCTTGACTTTATCGCATGAGCAATGGCCGCTATTCATTCTGGCGTTGATGAGTTCTCATTTGTCAAATTCAGACCATCGATCGTTTTCTTATTTATGCTTTAGGAAATGAACCTTTAATGGAAAGGGGAGAAAATAGATTGCCCGATTTTTCGCGACTAACCTAACGAAATGATGATTTTTCGAAAATGTTAGAATTGTGGAATTTTGGAAATGTTTAATGTCTTTTCATCAATTTTTTTCTGAGTTGCAAGGTTAATCGATCATATTTTGAACGCGTTGAAGTATTAGCTAAGCACATAAATCATATAAGTCCATTGAAAGAATCTAAGTCGGTGTTTCTTAAGACGGTTAAGACGGCAGTCGAATTGATTCCTGAAATAAAAAACACTTTTTCTGCGTCCGTGATCAACTAAAGACATTTTTTACTAATTATCACACGCGCTGTAGCACGACTCCGTCTGCTGATCCCGTTGAAATATTCTAAAATCTGCGTGGATGGTTGTAGCCGCTCTCGTAAAGCTTGCACAGACTGTCGGTTCTGCTGGAACTTAGAGCCGAAGGCGGGATGGACATTGTAACGGACATGTCGTCGTGCGAAGTCAGCTTGGAACTCGATCGCCTTCTCTGCCAGATGAATGTCCAGGCGGCAATGATCGCCATTTGTGCTGCCAAAAATACGGCGCAAGCCACGATGAGACCTGCCAAATTGATGCATACTCCGGTGGTATCGTTAGGGATGTATAAGGCCTCGTTCAATAGCGATGATTTATTGTCACGTTCGAAACCGAATTTGTCTTTGATTTGGATGGTTTGTACCAGGAACATGTCGTCTTGTACGTTTGTGGAACGACGTCTCCTGCGTTTGCCGTAAGAGACGACGGATCTGAGATCACCAGTGCTCTCTTCTTGGTCGCATTGTACTGGTTCACAACTTGGCATACATGGTGTTACGAGGGCTCGGAATTGTACAACTTCGGAAGATGGAAACTTGAAAGCGTCGAAATGCGACAGCAAAATCTGGAAATGAAGAGATAGTGCATCGTCATTGGGAGCTTATCTTAACGAACTATGACTTAATTTTATGTTTTTAACATTGAAGCTTGTATTGAAGGTATTCATCACTTTGCTACAGTTTTATTCACGAATGCTTTGTTAGTTTTAATTAATCTATTGGAAGTATAATATAGCTATTTTTGCTATAGAATTATTATTACACTTTCTATTAAAACATCCTTGAAATATTTATTTGTTGAATCGAAACAAATCTTTAAATAACCGTTCAATATTCGTATCAAGGAGTTTTGAAAGTGCAATAGTATATTCCAATTCTTGAAGATAATGTTTCAATGGTGGTTGTCATAGCTTACCTTTCCTGATTCGGCAGACTTGTAGATGGGTCCCATTATGAAATGATCGGTGGGGCAACCGTCTGAGTCGATGAGTACGATCTCGCTGGAATCTACTCCATCCATGGCTACCAATTCCCTGACGAAAATCTCGAACGGGCTGTTCTTGTCCATAATTTCGAACCTGAGAGCGAGCGGGTCACCAACTTCGGCAGAAGGCATAACGTCTCCTCCGTTTCTGTCGGTAATTTTCATAGCTACGTTGGGGGAGTCCACGGTTACTTCTTCGGAAAGCACCGAGTTAATATCTCCTTTAACGCCGAGATCGACCTCGTTGGTTACGCTTTTGTTGGTCAGGTCGTATTGACAGGTGACGGCCAGTCCTAAATCGGAGCTAGTGACGATTTTGTCGTGGTGTTGTATGACGACGTCGTTGATATAACGTCCGAGTCCGTTTTTCTTCACGTTGCATTCGAGACTGTCGTAGGCCATGCTGAGTTCGAATTCGAGACTGTTGTTGACGTCTCTGACGCACGAGTTCGGGCTTCCCTTGGCGTAGATCTTGCCGTCGAAGAGTTTGCTGGTTTGTATCCTAGCCACCATGTCCCCGGATCTGCAGTCGATGCTTACGTTATAGCAGGAGCTCAGTTCGTATGTGGCGGCTTCCGGAACTTCCAAATAGGGATCCTGCGGGAAAAAAACGATCCGTGTTTTACTGGCTTAATTGGACGATATCGGTTAATTAAAGCGTTACCGTTTCAGTAATGATGACGAGGTCCCGTTAGGCGGGAATTCTTCGGAGAATCATTTTCCGTCGGCGGATTTTTCGGTTTGTAAATGGGTTGCGAAACGGCCGCGCCGATGTTTTTATTATTGCAGGTGGTCGGTTCGAGAAAAGTTCGGAGAAATTCGAGAGATTTTCATTATCGGTCTAATTGGTCGACTCGTAAAAAGTTGTGAATATGTTATGAAGCAATCGGTAACCAATTTTTCGATGAAGTACTTTGTTTGAAGCCGATGTTTTCGGATGATTAATTTCGGAAGGAGATACATCGAAAAAAATTTTTTAATTACATATTTTTTTATGAAAAATATCCCAACCCTGATATTTCGTAACGGGGAGTTTGATACTTTTGAAACATTTTGAATCAAAGGGGTTGAAAATATTCGGTATCTGATTCATCGGTATTCGGAATTTTATTTGAAATGAATATGAAGAATACTTCAAAATTTCATATCAACTTGTGGAACTATGAAGCAGAAAAGAATTTTTTTTGTCTGGTTGTCGTTACTTCAAGTTGCTTTAGATGTATTATTTAGGACGTATGCATATTCTTTGAAAAAGAAAAGTATCTTGTTGAAAATAATGCGAAGTAGTTAAAATGTACTTTAATTTTGACTCCACACTTTTTGTCGATAAAAAAGTATTTTTATTTTGTTGGAAAAAAATAAAAAAATTGTTTAAAAATCGATAATAACAATAACTGGTTAGGTGTTGCGAATTCAAATTTTAATTTCCTATTTTCACATTGAACGAGTACTTGGTATATTTGGAATATAGTAAGAATCTTACTTGGATGTCGGTCAAAGTGGCTCTGGAGTGATGGCTCAGTCTGCAGACCATTTCACCGGTGTCACCGTAGTCGTAGGAGTGACATCTGTAGGGGGAGTTGAGGCAGAGTTCTCGGCATTCCTCGATAGATCCGACGTCTTGGTATACGGAGTCGACCGTCTTCAGGATTCTGCCGGTCAATTTTTTGAATTCGCACAGCTTAGTTGGCTCATCTACGCAATTGTTTTCCATATAATCGTACCCGTCAGCGGCCTGTGAACCAGAAATATTGTATTGAAACGAATCGAATCGAAAAATTGCGTTATTTTAGGCGGTAATATTTTAAGTGCTGCTATTTGGTAGTTGTAACCAGGAAAATACTGGGGAATAACATCCAGAAGTTGAATAAAATGTCAGAAGAATATGGATTGAAGTGATTAAAAGCAATTGTCTTTATGCGGTACAGAAAAAACATGTTGCTGGTTACTTGATTTTTAGTTGTTTTAAGTGAAAAAAAACGTGAAGTTTGATAATCATTTATTTCCTGAATGATTGTCACGTATTTCTGTCATAATGGAAATTTATCTTTCTATTTAAATTTTATACTAGAATTTCTACGTTCAATTGCCATAACTGGAAATCGATTATAACTCTACTTCTAAAAAATGTAACAACTTTTCTTAATTTTTATTCTGACTGTGGAAGAAAAAACAGTAATTTCATTTCGTACATATCAAACTCAGTACTAAGCTTTTTTTTTTGAATTTTGTCTACGTAAAATACGCCGAGGCAGTTTCGAATATTTCAAACACTATTTTCCTCGTTTTATTCTATATTTTCAATTATTTTATTGTGTTCTAAAAGAGATGCACTAGGTCTATGGTAATAGATTGAGAAATGAAAGTGTTTAATTGAAATTTATCGAAGTAAGATACTTCCGTTGTATAGCTACAGATATACTACTGTAAGCATGTCGGTGACATGATCGCACCGAAAAAAGCGTCTAACGCGCACAGCAATGGCGCATCATGTCGGTGATGCGAACCCTTAATTTTTCCTCCACCAAAAACTGCCCAACGCGGCTGAAGAAGTTCTCACTTCAATTAGGTACGCCAAGTGTTCTATTGCGTTGATTTTATTTTATTCGCTTCTATTTTGTATTGAATATTCAAGACGCGTTCGAAAAACTTAATTGATTTGCTCACCTGGAATGCGTTGCTTCCTGCCAGCGTAATCCTGTCCATGTTCGATAGTTCGCAATCGCCGGTCGCATTGTTGTAGTTGGCAGACCTGCAAAAGACAATTGAAGAATGAAACAACTATGATTTTTCAACTAGCGGACAGACGGACGGACAGGCGCAATTTCTCAACGTCCGTCCGGGACGTTCGACTATCCATCTCGACTATCTCTCGTCCATCTTAGGGCGTTATACATGTGTAAACGCGCAGGAGACAGTTTAAATAATGCCCCTTTATATTTCAGTGGTAAATGGGTCGATGCGGTTTTTGTTCTCGCAGCCGTAATGGGATTGGAATTGAATCCGGGAATGATAGCCAGAAGATGGGATCATTTTTTTCGCCAGCAGATTTGTTCCGCAGATCCCACCTATTAGTTTCTCGGGGGGATCGTTTCTCAGATGGGGCGCCATCCTGGGAAAATGTGCGAATTTTTTTCGTCTAGGCTAACATAATTTTTGAAGATGTTAGTCGTATTTCTCTTAATTCGCTTCGTAATTAAATGAATTGATTGAATGAAACTGAATTCTTAATTATTTTCAACAAGTAATATTTAAAAGTAATAATTTTTTTCACCAATATATTGATAATGGTAATGGTAATGAACACTGAGTTTATACGATGATTAAAAATTAATTTATTCCGTTGAAAATGAAATGAAGAGAAATAATGGTAAATCTATGGTAGGTATATATCTATGATAATCTACACAATTGAGGTTCTATAAACAGAACTGTCACTCAGTTCTATGCGTTATTGGTACATTTCGATCATAGAAAACGTTCGAACCACTGAGATACAAATTGAATTCTGGAATAAATCATCCCTTATCTAGTAGACCATTCAACGAATTATGAGAGTTTTTCTGTTTTTAATTTCCCAGCCTTTTAAGAAACTTATTTTGTATCTTTTTCTCCCTATGCAATATTTGAGATTTGTTTTTGAAATTGTGAAATTGTCGAAAAGGTATTGCAGAATTTCTGACAAATATGCCTTGGGACATGTCTTAAGTGGATAAATATAAAGACGACACTTATTTACTGATGATAATTTATAATATAGTGAGAAGCACATAACCTGGTTAGATGTATATACAATTTGGTCTCCGTTTTCCTCAGGATTGGCTCATTGAGTTGGTAATTACATTTTTTTTCACTCGAAACTGTCAATTTCAACGTTTCTCAAACATTCTCAATCAGCAGCATTTCCGATCAGCATTTGATGAAGAAGTAGTACCTACTTCGAAACGTCGTATTATGTTAAATTATGATAACATTATAAATATTGTTTGATTATAAAAGAGAAGGTAAAAATTTTTTAAAATTTGATTTTAAAAAAAATTATTTCGGATACACAATTAACCCGAAAAGAAAGGCATACTTGGCCAATATATATGAAATCTTCAACTTTACATTACTGAGCGATATTTCGAGTTCAAGTTTCTGGAATTAGTTCCATTTTATTTGTTATGTAATAGATGTTCTCGATCGCGTGTATATAAACGTTGTTTCAATATTTCTTAAAATACAATGTGATGTATAATCGCTTATATATTTAACGAACAAAAGTTTTCTATGTATTATCCATAGGTACGTAATAATTCCTTGTTCAGTTCGTAATGCAAGGCAAACATCGCGTCGCTTTAGTCAATATTTGACCGTCTATAATACACAGGCATTTAACTCTATACTCATTTTACGGTACGTATTACCGAATAATTCCACCGCCTCCCTCGATCGATCTAATTGTTAATGTACATCGTGTATTGAATAAACGAATGACATGTGGCTGCTAATAACGCGAAACGATAAATCGCTCCGGAATTATAGTACGAGGCGAATTAGCGACTGGCAATAACTGAAATGAGTTCTCGATTGTTCCATTTGTTTTCCTTTCGCCGCTATCGCGATGCGAAATTGTGCCCATCGAGAGGAAATTATAGATCGCAGGCGGCGCTGCGGACGAAGAAGAAGAAAACAGGAAGAAACGCACATCATCCAGACCGCGCGCATAGAAAATCATACGTATAAAAAGACATCGAACCCGGCCTACTCTTCGCTATAAATTACCGAGCCATTTGTCTCGGCTGTTTATTGCATTTACAATTGCGCACGGTGTATAATCAGCGCTACACATGTCATGCATCGAATGATATATACGTGGATGTGTATTGTGAAGAGTTGGCCGTGGAAATGATGAGGCAGATTGATTCTCTTTCAGCTACGCATCTTCGGGTTTCAGAAGAATGAATGTATCTTCTAGGGTATCTGATTATTCACTTGAAGATTTCATAAAGATATACCCTAAGATCTTCATTGGAATAATCGAAATTAATTAGCGACAAGTCAGATGTACTATGTAGATATTTGTGATGTGACGTCTCGATTCTTTTTTCGATCAGTTAGAAGTTAGAGAAATCTCAAGCTACAGGTATTCAATTTATCAGAATTCTTGAATGGCTACTGTTTTTTACAAATTATTAGAGCATTGAACTGCTTGTAATACTTCATACTTTTTCATTAGGTTTATGTCCGTATTGTAAATCTCAATGTTGTAACTAAATCGGTCGTAGTGTCATAGATTTTGAAATCACTCAGAGAGAGAATTAAAATTTATTTGATGTTTTATACTCGTATGCTATGTTTTATGTAAAATTTATTTTAAGCAGTTATTGAATTTTATTCGTTGTTCTTCACATTATATTAGATGGAATCGCCAGTAGTTTGAAAAATTTTTGAACGGATCATGTTCCGTAGTAAATATAGTAAAAAATACGAAGAAAAAGCAAATGACAAAGTTTATCAGAATGATCAAACAAAGCAAGATTCTCGAATGTAGTTATGTAATTCGTATGTCATTGTCAATTTTATCTGAATAAACTTGCATTATTAATCGATTGGGCCAGATTAATGATTTGAAAGAAGCTTCTACGAGTTTCCTAGCCCTGTGGTATTTCAAACTACTACTACGATGTAAATTTGCATTATCTCATTTCCTATTCGTATTTCTACTTAAAATTGTGAACTATTTCGAAAATGCAATTAGATAAATAGAAATATAACACGAACATTTCGTTTACAAGTTGCCGAATATATTGTGTTGCTTGTAATTTGTATGGAAAGTGACAAAGTCAAACATGAGCTTTAAAATACCGAAGATGAGAAACTCGGCAAAACATTTTTGATTACATCGAAATAGAAATAAACTCGAAAGTATTGTATGTTGAGGTCGGATAGCAAAAATATTGTGAGGCTGGTTTCAATAATATACGCCCGATCGTTCATCAATTTTTTCGAATTAATATAATAGCAAAACACCAATGTATTCAGCTTAGGTAGGTACAAAATATTGAAAGGGTAAAATTGAAGGGGGACCAAATTGAGGGTGATTGAAACTGAAATTAATGAGATTGCTGCTGGTCTATGTTGCTAACTGAACTGTCAATATGTTGCCTAAATCCTGACGTCACAGAGGGGTAAAAAATTGGCTCGAAACAAAAAAGCTTTCAACGTAAAATCCTATACAAAGGAGTTTATATTGAGTGAGTTTTTATTTTTGGCGATACAATGAGACTTTTTATATATTTTGTTTTAGACCTGTGTTTCAAAGGAAACGATTTCAAAGCGAATCATTTAATTAAATTAACTCTAATTTGGTGAAAATTGATACGATTTGCTCAAAAGGCATCCTGATTAAACAAAATACACAAAATGAAGTTCTTTTTCCATCACAAAAAATGAGAAAACACTAAATTAACATATTTTTATGAGATTTTACACTAATAAACTCATTTGTTTGGAGTCAGTATGACGTCAGACTTATGCAGACCACCCCAGTCGTTGAAGAATCAGGTGCAAGAAAAAGTGGACTTCGATGTTTCGTCTAGATAACTACATTGAATATAAACTTAAATTCAAACACTTGAACTTATGATTTACACTTTATTCACTACATAGCATGACGCGTTTCGTCGTTGCAAATGACTTCTTCAGATGCTTACAGAATAATCGAATCATTATTCTGTAAGCATCTGAAGAAGTCGTTTGTAGACGACTTGCTATGTAGTCATGCTATGTAGTGAATAAAGTGTAAATCATAAGTTCAAGTGTTTGAATTTAAGTTTATATTCAATTATAATGGATTTACATTAAGTAAACGCCAACACTATTAAATATACATAACTACAGCCGGAAATGTTTCCCACAAATGAGTTTGGGAAAAGGTCAAAGAGACATTCAACTACTTTGTATGAAGATTGGATATTTGGTTTTAGTCTTTAGCAAGGACTGACATTTTTGCTGAACTCAACATAAATGTGAAGATAGTTCAATAAATTCTGTTTCTTCGACTGAACTGCGATTGACATTGCAATAAGAATCAATGAATGAATTGATTATCAACAAATCACCTGAACGCACATCTTCTTCTCGGAAATATTACTTATTAAAAGACAGTTATATTCTTCATCATCGATCATTTTATTTTCGAATCTAGTAAACTTTTGTTTTTGTGAAATGAGCCCTCTTGACGGTTATCGACCGATAACATTTTGGATATTGGATAGATAGCTGAAGGTTTCGCTACCCTGTAAATATTTCTTGCAGATCGGAGCTTGAGAAACACTGGTTATGGGACGAATACTCCGTTGGGCCGCTATAGATCTCCAACTTCAATCGATCGAGTGTAAATTATCAAAGGCTGAATTACGTACGTAACAAATACGCACAATTTGAAGCGATATAGAGGCATTCCGCAATCAACGGGGTATGCAATGAGGCTTAACATCCCATCGAGGATGTGTACGAGACGTTGGATTAATGACATGCGGAGGAAAAAAAGAAGCTGTAGGTGGTGGAAATTGACGCGTCCGTTTATGCCCGACGATCTGGTCGTAAAACGTCCCCGCAATAACGTCTCTATTTTCCGCTTTTCCATCTAATTCCCGACGAAGATCTCGAATAAATACCGAATGACTATCATACTCATTGCTCGAAGCATGTACAGAATGTTATTCCTCGTATTGAGGCATCCCAGAAGAATATATATTGCTCCGCTGAAAAACTTGATGTCCTTTTCCTCTCAAGGAATACATTACGTGGTTTATAACGACACAAGACCGTATTTGGAAGTCTTACGGTAACTTGGATTACGGTCTAAGATTCTGTGGATAATTTTCGAGTTTGGCAACGTTGGGTTCGAGTAGAACTATTGGGCAAAGTTTGAAAGTGAAATCATTCTTCGATTTTTGGAAGGATTTCAGAATCTGTGGATTAGAAAGTATGGAATAAGTGTTTTTAATAATTGAATTGTGATGGTCAATTTTTCATATTGATGAGATGAAGTATTTAGGTTTTTTATGGCTATTTGAAAGTAAAAGAGGAAAAACTATTCGAAAAAAGGAAATTTTCACTCGAAAAATAGTTTGCTAGCATGAATTTTGTAGCAATCTCTTGTAGTAGGTTTCACTCTAGGACTCGGAGATTTAAACCTTAGACATCTAAGTTTTACTCACCTCCTTTTAAATTTACTTTTTTCTACCCTTCGCATATGTTTATAAATCGACGTGAAAACGTTTTTTTCATCCAAGAAAAAAATCTCACGCAATCAAGCAGAAAAAGTTCCTGGAAACATGATGCTACTGTGACATGTATGATTATAAAACGATATTAAATACATGAAAATACGGAGTTAGCAAAGGATTCCTATATTTTTTGTTATTGATGTCACAATGAAAAGCAGCAACCAGGTTAGGCGTCGAGTTTTCTTTTTCCAATTGAATCGAAAACTTGTCCTTCAGGACTAGCAAGATTAATGATATTTAGTAACGTGGGTGGTGTTTCGATGACTATTTGTAGGCGTCATAGTATCGAAGGTGGTTGAAACATATGTTAGCAACATGTACACAACACCAATGATAATCAATTACAGACAGTTACGTCCAAGGGTTCTCTCTTGGTGCCCGATGATGGTGATTGACTTCTCTTCGCCAACAAAAAACTCCATTATTAAATAAGTCATCATTCCCTATTCTTCCATCGCGAAACCTTCGAGACATTCGTATTCTATTGAAAGAAAACAATATAGTACCGACAGTAATAATTCACGCTTGATTTATGTTCGTCGCCTCTACCAGTCGATGCCAGTAAATCCGATAGACCTAACGGTGGTAACTTAATAATAATGTCAGTTCTTCGAAAAACGACCGATCATGCATGGTAAAGCCGTTTCGACATCAATCACGTCTGCTCGCAGGTTCCCTTTTATTGCGTGCGTTTAGAAACAAAAGGTTCGCTTCATTGTTGCTTTAGAAAATTGACTACGGGGAAAAATAAAAAGAAATACGATAGGATTGGCGCCCTGCGATGCCAGCGCTATTCTAATTTTCGCGATAGGTGAGGTCTCAATCTGACGCGCAATTGAAATCGACTTCTAATGAAAAAAGATGATCGAAAATGTCGATGAATTAATCATAGTGACAGACGAAGTGCGAGACGTTATTCGCGGCAACGGAAATTGCCTAGATGGAGATTTGAGAGACAACCGTAACTTTTGCTTTGTTTGAGAAGATGTGATTCGCTTATGGGGGTATGGATTATTCCATATACCAATCATTAGGGATGTTAGAAACACTCAATCTATCAGCAACTTCATTAACACCCTTTATTCCTCTCGAATCGAACTATAAATATAGTAGGGTGCTCAACATTCCATTAAAATGCCCTCCGCATTACTAGTTTGGTACGATAGATTGGTATAAAGGTTTTGATGATGTCCAAAAGGTTTAAACAAATGGACTGCATATTAATTTTTGCTATTTAATCAACACCATGCCGTGAACATGTTCTGTGGATAGACAATGCAAGGCTCTGACAAGAAAATTCTGAGTTTGTAAAAGATTCCCAGGTACAAAATGGGATTTTCAAAACTGTTCGGATTTCTACATGGTTTATTTGGGTGTTACTGTTTTAGTGAAGATTTTCTTGAGCAAGACTTATATAATACTTATATCGTATTATATAAATTGTATTTCGAATAAGTTTATAATTTTGATCTTCTCAATAAATTCCAACTTCCATAATTTGTAGTTTTTAGACGTTTAGAGAGAGAGGTAGTTTTTTTGTGCGAAACTCGTGTGCAATAGTTTCAATACATTATCGACAAATTGAAATATTGGGTTTTATGTTTTGACATATTTTCATTTCCGTCTTCCAGTGATATTTCATTAAATTGAAATTCTTGTAATATTTTGAATATTTGAGATTTTTCGATAGAAAATTTGAACTAACACTTAGAGTGAAATAGTTTTTTTTCTTATAAGATGTAAATAAACTATGAAATAAAATGATGTAAATGTTACGAGTACTTAATTGACTAAGTTGAATGTATCTTCTATTTCTTTTGCATCTATTGGTAAAAAAATTTAATAGTGAAACTTCAACTCAAACTCTTGACTTGATGTTTCACAAATATTTGTGAAACATTAAGCCAAGAGCTTGAGTTAAATTTTAATTTAATCATGTTTCACCAAGAGTTAAGCGAGAATTCAATCTCAGGTTTAATAGTAAATGGTTTAAGGCCTCACAGACTTTGAAAAATTAAAAAATACAACTTCAACAAATCTTTATTTTCCAAGCAGTTCTTTAAAACTGGGATATTTAATGTATTTACTATCGTATTATGTAGTTCAATAAATATTTCAGTTCCAAGAAGGAATACGTTTCGCATGTCACATTTCAGGTAAACGTTAAGTGCCTTCAATGTATTATATTTGTGTATACTATTTCATTGGTCTAATATTCACGGAGTTTGGAAAAAATACTCTTATTTTGTTATACAGTTACTTAAATTTTTCATGAGTTGTTAGCTTCTAGTTGAGATGGAAACTGTAAAAATTTTTTAGGTACTTGAGAGCAGTATAAGCCAGTGATAGTAAAATTAACGTATAAATAATAGATATATAAAAATCTAGATTTGTTAATTGGAAATGTTCTTGAATTCCTACCGGAATATAGAGCTTTTCCTCCGGGTTTATTAAATCAACTGAAGCAAATAAGAGATGTTTTTGTTGCAATTATTATAATTTTCTCAAGTATAATAACTATTTGTCAAATATTTCATAATGTCTCAAAATATCACTGTATTGAGGTCTTTCGATTAACTGTATTTATTCTTAACAATACGTACAAATCATGTCTAATTGATTGCAAACAAGTGAATTATTTGCGTTGTTGTTGTTAGTGTCGGATAAGCTAATTTTAATGCGGCGTTGTATCTCGATGTTTGTGTAAAAAATATATACCGCGATGGGATACTGCTGTCCGAATAAGACGAACGCTAATGCATTCCACTTACCTAACTAACTATATATATATATCGAAGATACAAGATAAACATGAGTTTTTGAGTTTGTAGACTCGGAGAGCTACGCTATATTGATGAAGTCCAAGATTAAAATCGTTAAAATAAATGTTCAACTAATGTTACGTTTGACGATTGCTTAACGGAAATATAATCAAGAAATATGCACGAAAGAAGTTTTCTCCGCTTTTCCGTTTCAATTATTTCAAACACCTGCTTCGTCAAAAAAGTAATATGCTTGTTTTAATTGAAAAATTAATTTGATAACCGTTAGTCTAATGCCCTAGTCCATTAGACTAAGTTGTGTAGTTTTTACGGCTACAGGAAGAAGCGTCAGCCTTGAAAATGACGAGTGGGTTTTTGTTTTCTCCATTAGTTCATCGAAAAACAGGACTATATTTTATTACTTGAGTTAATGAATGTTGTCGGTCATTTAGTAAGTTTTTTTCGTTTGTAATTCGTCGATCTTTTTGTTCCTCATTCAAATTACATTGAAATTTAAATACATATGTGAAAGTGACTTATGCCTATGCACCAAATGAGAATTTTGGCCCAAACCAGATTTGACAGTTGCTTAACTGTCATTAGGTGTACTATTTAGAGAAATTTTTTTTTAAATGAAATGTTTACGCATATTTTATTTTATTTTTATAGCACTTATAGACGAAACGTCCACCTACATTTATTTTATGTTTATTACTTTTGTAGATGAAATGTTGAGTGAAATTTTATTTTGTTCCATAGACTTTGTAGGTGCAATGTTTAGGGAAATTTTATTTTATTTTCACATACTTTGTTGATGAAATGTCTAGGCAAATTCTGTTCTATTTCTGTAGCGTTTATAGGCGAAATGACTATTTATTTTATTTTCACAACTTTTCTAGATTTCGTTGAGTGAAATTTTATTTTATTTTATAGACTTTTCAGATGAAATAAGCAAGGGTATTTTATTTTATTTTTATAGCTCTTTGTTCGAAAAACCTTTCTTGAATATCTATCATAAACAATGAGAGTTTATTATTTTTATAATGTCCTTATTTGAGGCATAAATGATAGAATTGTCTCTAAATAATTTACAGTTGAGTTTCGACTGTTTTTGAATTACAGTTAGAATAATTTGGTATGAAAAATAACTGTACCAAGCATCATTTCTTATCGTAATTTTTAAACAAATAGTAACATTTATAAATTATTTTCAACTCACCTCTAGTGCAATACACAATTAGAATTCTCCTGCGATAGTAATAACAAATTAAATGAATAAAGTAAAAAATTAAACTAATAAAGTAACAACAAAAGTGTAGTGAGACGATTAAAAAAAACTGGAAGTATTGCATAATATTTAATACTGTACGGAAGCATTCTATATTTTGCTCCTTTAACACAGTTATTACAGTTGTATCTCATTAGAAATGTTAAGTAATTTTAATAAGGCATGTTGCCACAACAAAAATTATCAAGAATCTGTTTAACTAATAAGGTTACTCAGTAAATGCATGTGGAAACATCTAATTAAAATGAAATAATGTGTGAAACTTGTTGTAAAGTTTACGGTACTTATGTACTTAAATCAATTTATACAATTTCAAATCGCATTAATCAATCCTTTCGTTTATTACGAGTTGTTTGTGGAAATGTTATTGCTATAATTTCCTATAATTTTTTCAATGTCCGCTGCTTCGATAATACTACTAACTTAGATTCCCTTGGAACTTCATTAGTTTGTTTTATGTTTTTACACAACATGATTTAGTCAGTGATGTATCAAGTTTTTGAAAAATTATAGGACTTACGATTTCAGTATCAACTCGGCTACCCGAACTATCTGGTCGCATAAATCGCACTTACGACAACTGCGCATGGAAGTCTATGCGATCGCCGCGTAGAATATACATAGACCGCATTGTGTCGTTTAATACGGGCAATACCATTCAAATGCCAATTTAAATTGGATTGATAGTGCGATATGAGAATTACGCAGCGCTTTTAAGTATACTCACGTGTAAGGGTACCTACTCTATATCGGGTTGTTAACGTGCTGCTTATTCCGTAGTAGTTAATTTTGAATTCTGAATAGAAACGTTAAGAGTTTATGATTTTCGACCGTACGTGGGCGCTATATCATTGCCGCGATTTTTGTAATGAAGGGCACCGCATAAACCGCGTTTTCTTTTGTGAATAGCAGCACTCTTCCTATGGATCTAGTTGTGATATATTAATACTGAAAAAGATATCTAAAATATAAAAAATTGGAAATTTGATATAAAATATGATGATTGATGAGGCCGATACTTGGAGAAAATTAATATCCATAATGAAACAATATTTAGAATTTTCTCATAATACACAAATACGCATGACGACGTTTCGAAGTACTACTTCTATATCAAATGCTGAATTATTGAGTATTTTTATTAAGTATTATCAAGTATTAATTTAGCATTTGATAAAGAAGTAGTACTTCGAAACGTCGTCATGCGTATTTGTATTAAATTATGAGAAAATTCTAAATATTGTTTCATTATAAAATATGAGGTTCACAAATTCAGTTAATTATTATAATGAAATCACGTGAAGTAGGTTGTTTTTATCACTCTGAGATTAACACTAATCCTCAAACACTGATTACCAGTTTTTAATTTCGTATTCTTTTTTCACGTAGTTGTCAAGTTATCTTTTCTAACCAGCTGCGTGATTCAAGAAAACATTTAACATGTGCATTTCATAACATCCTCCTACTTTCTGTACGGAGTAATACGAAAATTTCGCTTCTGAAGTGACGTGACGTTTTTTTAATACCCAGTAGCTGCATGAAAAAGTTTTCACTTCAAAAATTCCCGTATTATTCCAAATAAACAAGTATATACCTGGCTTGGAAGATCTTCAAAGTCGTTAAAAACTCTGGGAAAGAAAAACATTTCAAAAATGACTTCACTCTAGTACTTGTAACAAATGAATTTGATGTCCTGAATTTTAATTTTTGATAGAAAGAATTTTTGAATCCTTGGAATTGTTGCAAAATTCAATCCACTTATATGTCACTTGAAAAACTGTATCCGAGTGTGAAGAAAATTATTTACTTTGTCGTATTGAGTAAATGTTTTTTGATGTTCAATGATATGACTTTTGTTAATTTAAACGAAAAAATGGGAACGAAAACATAGTTTTCTCAATTTACATAAATTTGCTTGCCAATTGAGACGTACGTTTCACCCTTACGAATGCATCTTCAGAGTGTTCGAAACGTATGTAATAATTGATACTTAATTTTTTTTTCATTCCAATTCCAATTCTCAATCGGCGGTCATTATTATTGAATTCATTAGCGGAGGGTGTTCAAAAACTCATATCATAATTTATTGCAGAATTTTTCTCTGAAATTGAATTATAGTGGGTAGTGGTTTCAAGCACAATTGGCATACGATGAAAAAACCGCGTTTCGAAAACGCAGTTACTGCATAATTCGATTAAGAAATCGTTCCCATAGTATTAGAATTCGTCGGAAAAATATTATCGGTTGCGTAATTCCGCGATATGCTTTTGTTGCGGTTTTAAAAGTAACAGTTTCTAGTCGAGGAAGGTAATTTGATTTTCTTCGACAAAATATTCGAGCTCGGTGATGCGCGAAGAAGTCGACATTACGTTCTTAGAGGACGATTACATTTACTTTTTTTTACTATTTTTGTGTTTAAATTTTGTGGCATTTAGGCGATTTTTAATCTCAGTTTTCTTATTTCTTTAAAGTTTTTCACAACTTCAGAGAATTTTGATGACTCTTCGAATAAAGTACTCATAAAGAACAATTATCAATCGTTTTTCATCTCCAGATTCAGCGAAGTTTTCGATAGTGCTTTTCTAATGTACGAAAACATTTGTTGAGAAAAAATTGTCCATTTCATGATGGATATTGTGAATGAAGTTAATTATTATGCTAATTTCACTGAAAATCGTTGAAATTTGAAAATTGTTGCACCAGTATCAGATGTTTATGTATAAGTGAATCATATACGTCTGATGATGTCGATATATTGACGAAACAACAAATTTCATCGAAATCTATTGAAAATCGCGAAAATAAGTTTAATTGATAGAATAATGTCGGATTTGCCACAGTTTTCTGCCCAATTGATAGAACGAACGGATTATATAAAAAAATTTCAAGAATTTATAAATTTTTCATTGTAAAAATTCAATTTACCATTTATGCCGATGTCGGAAAGGAATTTTGGAGACCCTCAATTCAGACATTCTTATTTGCTAATGTAAATAATATTGAAAGTCGAGAAGAAGGGGTAAAAAATTCTCAATCCATTCAAAGTAACGGCCGTGCTAGTAAATTACTCTAATCTAATGGGGGTCTAAACCGACCCCATAACACAAGTTCATCCACTCTCATTTTCTTTCTTCGTTTAGCATGCAGCTCAGTGTTTAGAAAGGCAATAAGCCACGTATAACTGCATCGATTTCAATTTCGCAGTCAACGGGGACCATTAGTCACCCCATTTCTTGTACGTTGGGAAGGATTTATTGTTATTCGCCATCAACATGCATCTAAATGTGTTGAAAGCAAATTATCAAGAGAACGGCGACGCGGTATCCAATCTACATGCGATAGAGACCAAGTAGAGCTCATTTGTGCGGGCAGAACCCCACCGACTTCTGTTTTCCACATTATTCAGATCACGTTCGATTTGAGTGCAAGAATTATGTTGCCGATAATACGGCTGAAAGTATATTAGGGCCGGCTAAGCGCGTCACATTACAAAGTTAACGTTGCTCCTATCGACTAACATGGAAGACCTTAACAGGTCTTGTCGTCTAGGAATGGCAGAAACAATAAGAGGTTGTAGATCTGGAGCGGTATTTATTGGCCTCGTCGGATAGGCAACACCAGAACGGTCTTAAATCTTGCGCGGTTTTTTCTTCCGGTTGGTATATATACGAGCTGATTAACAAGTGCAAATGTTGAGTCGCTAATAGGCCGTTAGCGACGCTAACGCTGCCCCACCCAGGAGCGAGTAAATTTTTAATTACGAGATGAAGTGGCAGCCGTAAGTCTTGGAGGTGATCTGATCGCCGATTTGACGGTTTAAGGTACCAATCGGACTGGTCATTAGGTCGCCAACGACTTAAACGATGTGTTAAATTACATAGCGACTTCGCAGATAGTGTGGCGCGAGAGAGCGTTCTTTTCGTAGGTGTAATATCCTAATACCGATTAGGTGTGAAGTTAAGTAGCGAATAGATAATAGAATGAATAATTTTTGAACTGAAAGCTTCTATAGACTGACTCTGGGAGATAAAGACAAGATAAAATTGATGTGATGGGTGGTCTTAGTTCAGAATCGTTGTGCTCCCGAAGAAACGTTATGGTTTTTCACAACAACTAGTCATATACAAGGTTCAGTGTTGGGGTCACTTTCATTAAATGATCTGCACGGTCCAGTTTTTCGGATTCCTGGTAATACTATTTGGCGATAATTCTTTGGTGGTTGTATCTGACAGTAGTCTTGAGGAAGCTCTGTATTCCGGTGAATGAATTTTAAGAGAATTTGTCAATTGCATAACTCGATGATGAACGTTGATAAAAACTTTATGTCTTCATTCTTGTCTCAAATAAAATGATGTCAGTTCCTTATTGGTTTAATATGGAGAAACCTCTATTCCATTATCTGAATTAACTGATTTTCTTGGAATACATGTCGACAGGAATTTAGATGGATAACTTGAAATGATGTTAGATCCTAGTAGTCCTTTTATGCAATTTCTAGAATGAAAAATATTGTACCAAGAAGATTTTGTAGGAGAGACACGGGTCGTAGGTGCAGTATTTAACCTCAATCTGTTTGATTGAGGTTTCAAACTTTATAAATCGTTCTCCATTGGGAATAAGATCTTTACTCTACCTTGCATATATATTTTTGAATGCTTCCTTTATGCCAAGGAACGTGATGACATATGAAATGATCTATTGGTTGGTAGTTATTACTGGATGTATTCAAAATTGTTCGCATATTTTTTGCTCTTTCGGTCTTATTTAACACTCTTCTAGAATTGTCGATTGTTTCCTAGAGCTTCAATCGAGAGTTTCACAAGATGTTATGCCAAATTTTTGTGTGGTATTACGATAAATTGCTGGTATTCCTTCTTCGGAAAACTTTGTATGGATATTTATTACAATGGCAAGGATTGTTGAAGATGTAACTGGTCGAGTTTCGAACGGTTACTACAAGAAACGAATATGGTATGCCCCTTTTTGTAACTCATCAGGGTCGAGGGGTCAAGTTCGGATGTTCGAAGTCGCCGAGAGACAATAGCCCGACGGTAACCGATTACAACACACACACGCATAAAATACCCTAGGATGAAATTCATCCGTAATGATTCCCTTGCCGATCGCGGAAGATACCGATTTATCCACGCGAGAAGATCGGCGGGCGGAGGAACTGGTTTCCATTCGGTTAATTTGTACCTGCGTTTGACAAATAACAAGCTCGGTTTATCAAATGCAGTGCGTGGAGTGTATTATTAAAATTAATAATATCTAGCGGCTTGTGGCTGCCGTGTCGTTTAGCCGTCTCGCGTATAAAGGAATGCGTGTGCGCGGGCCCTTAGCCTCGGGGGGCGGACGAGAAGAATCCACATATGGGCTGGGTTATCTCGTTCAACGGAATTGATCTCATTAGTAACTTGGAAGTTTAGAACGGTTCGGTTCGAATTCTGCGAGGCAGATCAGGCATTAATGCAAAAATGCGTTTAGATGATTGCTTGATGGTGGAACGTGACGTAAACGTAAATAAAGGTGTAAATTCTTTGGGGATACGATATTGCACATAAATCATACTCCGATCAACTGTGATGGTTGAATGCTCGTCTAACAATCGAGAAAACTGCGTTATGCTCAATCAATTCCGAATATAAATCGGATTTGAAGGTGTTAATTAATAATCTTGATACCAACTCGTACAAATATCTTGATGAATAGAAGAAAGGGGCAGAAAGATTGATGTATATGTATACAGCTGGCAAAATGATTGGGTTTTTCTCCGAGTTCTTTGATGAAATAGTATGTGTTACGAATAGACAAAATGAGAGAATTTTTGAGAGAGTTGAATGTTACTAGCGATCCCCGCAAGTCTTATTCGAGAAAATGTTGAAAAAAGAAGTGTTGTTTATAAAATTTTATTTAAGAACAAGAAGAATAATTAGTTTGAATTCTTACTGATCAGATTGATAGATCAACATCTACTGATCATTTTTTGGAGAATTTGAAATAATGGCTAAATGATGTTATTTTTAGGTTAACACACACGACGTGAAAATTAAATAAACATTTTTAAAGTAGACAGGTTTAGGAAGATTTATATTAAACTGACTCAAATTGCGGCCAAAAACCTGTGAGAACGAAGTTTCGAAACTAGTTTCATGAACAAATTTTCAAATATTTCTAGTTTTCTCGCGGAAAACCAGTAAATGTTCATTCTGTCGAAAACAAAAAAAAAACCACAATTTTGTATTCGAAAAATATTCTACTCACAAGACAAATTCATTAATATATCTATATACTATTTGTTGCGTGAATAAAACACATAGTCTGGATCTATTATATTACTGAAAATGTGTCTATCACTACTGTGACAATGTCTATCTCCAGTCTCCTGTGGCTATCACCACTGTGACAGTTATTATCACAACGGTGACAGTGGCTATCACAACTGTGACAGTGACTATCACGACTGTGACAGTGGCTATCACGACTGTGACAGTGGCTATCACGGCTGTGACAGTGACTATCAAAGTGGTACTAGTTGAGGCAGTAGTCAGTGACTATCTCTGACAATTCGAGTCTTCAGTGGTACTAGTTGAACATTGAATGAATGAGAAGTTGTGTTGAACTCTTGATAATGAGTTAGTAGTCCGAAAGATACGTCGAATGTATTGAAATGTTTGTGGAATTCAGTCGAGTGTTTCAAATAATACATATTACGATTAAATTATCACGTGATTCTTCCACAGGCTATCGTGAACTCCCACAGTGGTTTGCGGTATTCTTAATATTATTTGCAACGAGATGTTACTGTCTTTTTGAGGTGAGGTATTCAGCGTGTCGTAGCTGCGCTTATTATTCCTCCGCAGATTCACATGAGAGAATTGCCGGCATTTCTATAGCAATTCCACCTCCTGCTTTTATTGTTTTACGGTTCTATTGCCATTCACCACTGCCATTATATATTTTTTCCGCGATACAGAATTGATATAGCATTGCTGTTACCATACCTGCACTCGTAGTACCGCAATACTTTCGGTTAAAGGCGTGATATTAACTTAATATGAGTAACATTGAATACGATGCAGAGGGGTAATATAAATTTCGTAAAAACTATCCAATTTAATTTGATGAGTTTTTTGAAATTTCTTTCAGACAATTAGAAACGACACATTAAATTAATCCTGTTTTTTTTGTTTTTATGGAATTTATTATTTTTTGCATAAGGTGATGATTTGAACGGGTTTACGAAAGTTTAATAGATCTATTACTCTAGTAGGAAATGGAATCATAGAAATCACGAAATTAGTCTTCTTAATATAAGGGACATCTAATCTAATTTCAATCTCCTTTATTGAAATTATCGATCATTGAAAATTCTAATGTGTATATTTCTTTTTGAATCCTTCAATCAAAGGTGCATTAATGAATAAGTTTTCATAATAATATAATGATTCTGCTAATTCTTCTTATAACTCGAATTATTTGAATTGAAATGGATAGAAAACTCTTTGTTCAAAATGTATCTAATGACATTCTAATTGCAGAATAGCTGCGATAAAATCCTTTTCTATTAGATCAATAGATGTAGGATTTCACTCGAATAAATCAAAGATAACCGACCGTTTATAACATCTTGAAATCATCAGTTACATATGATGTTCATTTACTGTTGAATAGTAAATCCAAAAATTTAATTCAACTTTTTCTGAGTGATTCAAATAATTACGATGTTTTTATAAGATCCTGGTTCTTCG
Organism: Henosepilachna vigintioctopunctata; assembly: GCA_030704895.1. Taxonomy (NCBI): domain Eukaryota; kingdom Metazoa; phylum Arthropoda; class Insecta; order Coleoptera; family Coccinellidae; genus Henosepilachna; species Henosepilachna vigintioctopunctata. The sequence continues at coordinate 685,834 of JARQZJ010000061.1, read as the reverse complement.
TTCTCAATTCAATCGGTTTCTGAAATATCTCCGTGAATAGGACAAATGTTGATAATTATTTGGTACCAGAAAATAGAGAAATTTGAGAATAAGTACCCCAATTCACTTATTTACTTTGAAATAGCTGTTTGGATCTCTCCTTTTTGAAAATATTCGTTTTGATTTTAGTTTGGGTGGGTGAATATTGTGAAACACGAATATGTCTAAGTGAAATGAGGTTTGAAATCTACAGCCGAATGAAACTCAACTGCCAGTGAAAATTGCCGAATGTATTAAGATAATCGGAAAGGATAATGATATATTTCGATCTAATGATATGTTATCGAATGCCACTATTTTTTCACTATATTCACTCACCAATTGTTATGTTACGAGAGGTTAACGTCGGTGTCTTCTAATATAAAAAATTATGCGAACGATCTGAGCTATTCACACTGTGACCTTTACGTAAATCACGAATTATACAGTTATGAATGGCTCTAACATTTTCCCGATTATACACGCGTTCGTCATCTTTCAATTAGCGAACCGATCTTGGGAGATTTTCCAATTTTTAAACGTTACTTAAACGGTCAGGTCGATTCACTCGTTCGAACGGTTAACTCTAGAGGTCGTGGTTGCAGCACTTTTAGCAGGATGCCAATACGCCTCAAAACACAGTTTATTGAAATCTACCACGTTATTTTCCAGTAATTTTTCAACGGATCGTCTATTAATCTAGCCTCGTTGCCGTGTTTAGAAATGATGCGTTACTAATCAATGAAATCTGCCGATAACGCTTGTCTATATAATCGGAGGTATCAATTTTCCTCTATTGCTCAATTAGAACGAAGAGGAAGGATTGATCATACACGACGATTTTCGCCCGAGGTGATAACTCGACACCCAGATCCGCTCATGGAAAATTGACATGAAGTCTTGTAGTAATAAGCAATTGTGATTCTTGAAACTGTCTCCAACTGACCTATGAGATAGAAAAAGAAGAGTAAATTCATCTGATAGGCGACGAAAACAATTTTTACCGAACTTGACCTAAAGCTGGGGCTGCAATACCGATCTGCACGTACGATAAATCCGGTCGTCTTCGAACGTTACCCGCCTCGCCGATATTTGTTATACACGACTTTTCTCGTCTCCCATCGCCATTACGCACGACATTAGCAACGATCATCTTCCGATATCCAGTCAACCATCTGCGCCCGAACACGGCCGAACGTGACCCGCAGTTAGCGACCTCTTGTGTGTTCCTGTCATCGATGGCCGCCTAGACCGGAACGCACACGTTTTGCATCCCGAACAATACACAGCCACCCTGATCGGTTCCGAGCCGATGATCTGCCATTTCACCAGCGCCACGCAAACATATATTACTGTGCCAGAGATAAATGGACGATTCTCTGTGGTCATATCAAACGGTCTATGTAAATATGGTTGTAGGTCCCGGGATCAGACAGCTGTGGAATGATAATTTTTCAAGGTATAACTTGTCCAATGGAAATATGTAGATAAGTGTTGCATAAAGTGAGAAAATCTGATGTGGGACATGTAGTTTAGATGAAAGTGTGGCATTAAATACTAAAAAATGTAATACACTAAATATTTGTACATTGATAATGAAAATCGAAGATTTTCCATCCCCATAAGCAATGAACGGAGTGATAATAAGGTCGATTATTATGAATTGAAAATACCATGCAAAATATTTCTTCAACTAATTATTTTTGTATTTATCAGACGAAAACTTCGCTTCAATACAAAAGGTGAGGATTTTTGAGAATAATGAAATTTCAGGACTTTTTTTGAAATTCAATCAAACTGTCAACATAACTTTCAATACTGAAATATGTAACTGGATTTTTCAGTTCAGTTTATTGATAATTGGGGACATTTGTTTATACTCGAAAAGTGGTCCTTCGACAAAATTTTCAACGCATTTCGAGAAACGGGACATTTAGCGTCCAGGATCATCTTTTCGAGGAAAAAGGACAACAAAAACGCAAAGTTCCGGAAAATTCTGGTCTGGTTTCGTTAGCAATGAACAATAATTACTTGTTTTTTGGAAAATGAATTCAACAAGGGTAATCTGTACTACAATGTACTTCGAGAAAGAACGTTTTAAGGAAGAAAAACGTTCTTCCTTAAACGTTCTTTTTTTATTAAAGAAAACTAAGCTTTAACGTTTCTGTTTTGATGAAAATTTTGTTTGATAATTTAGTGAGAAGAATAAGACCAAAAACATTTTCACAAGTTCAAATAGTCAGTAATTTATAAACGTCCTTTGAAAAACTAAAACATGAGGATATTCATGCTTTCAACAAGTGCTTTCGGAATTTCAAAAAGTACGACGTTGCCATATTGACTTCATATTAATTCTTAAAAATGTTCTATTGTTTATTGAAAACTGTTATTTATACTGAAAATACCAACATGGAAGTATTTTCATACTTGGAAAATATTGCCTTGCGCACTAAGTACCAATCTTAGATATTTGCGAAATCAATGATATCTTAGTGAATGGCAACAATGTTCTGGAAGAATTTACCCCTATTGTTAGTATCAGTAAAGTTAAAACGTTATTGATGTTGACGATGCATTTCAATAGATTTCAACATAAAACCGAACATCAATTCTTCGGAACACTCGATGTGTTCTAAAGACGTCCAATATCTGCGAAACTATGATGGAAGATCGCTCGTGGTGCTGCGAAAAAGTCGAGTAGACGGCAATTTCAATTATTCTAAAAAAGTGGTCTGATCGCCTGGCGGATGACTCGATCGGAGCACTCTTTACGATCGTATCAACTTGATTTATGATCATTGATCTAATAAACGGGGAATATCGCCGTCTCTTCCTCTCCTTCGCATATCTGTCGACTTTCACTGGGAAACGTTCCCGGTTCGTGTATTAGGTAATTGCACGCCGCGAATTGACTGTCAAATTATCGGTAATCTAGCTTCGAATCCCGATAGAGGACAGTTTTTTTTATAGTCGAAGATGAATTCGTATCGCCGCTGGCGTTCTGCGAATCTCGAGGAATTAGTGGTATTTTCGCGAGCAGATCAGCCATGATAGGCTGAAACGTAATTGAAATAATGCAGGACAGATGGCGGGCGATACTAGGAGGAAAGGAGGCATTTTGAAATGTACTGAGCGTGTTGAAAAACTCGTCTTTGTCGATGAAACTGAATTATCCATGTTGAATTTAGTTAATATTGTGAATTTGGAGATATAAATCATGACTTGAGTGTATAACGACTATACCGTAAACGACAACAGCTGGTGGAAGGATTCCCAAAGAGAACAGACCATTGAGTGATGGAAAAATGACAAAAAACTTAAACTAAAAAAGTTTTTCTAAGAAATTAATAATTGTCATTGCTTGAGAAGGAATGAAGTGCAATAATTTACACTTACAATACACTTTGAGGACCATTCTCCAAATATAGAGAAAATTCTATTTTTCGTTGAAAGTAAATTACAAAATTTCAAATCGACAAGGTCTCGTGCTACAAATTTCGGGATGAATAACAACAAACTGTTATCGAAGTAGTTGGACGAAGATATTAACATCTATTATTATAATAAACATGAAAACATCTCTTGAAGCGTTTTCTGAATCTACAATGAGTAACAATTGAATAATCAATAGCTAATTACTGAATTAAATTTTTAATTTGTGGTTGATTATTTATATTGATTATATTTTTTTCTATGTTAGTTCTGTTTCGTATGACAAATTGTGTTCCTTTCAATTAACAATAATACACAATTTAATAAAATGTGATGTTTTAAGGATCAAGGATTTCGCAATAAAATTTCTAACGAAACATTTTCTTAATTTTTTATATTCCAATATAAATACTTTTATTTTTTGAATTTTTCTCTTCATAATTATTGTATTTTTTGTTTCAGGTGAGTCGATCCTAACGTTTTCACATTAGTTAACAAGTATAATTGGAGGTGTTAGAATAGTTTCGATGTCTATAGGTAAAGTTTGATAACTAGTTTTATCGGTTCTTTCGAATTGGAAGATTTTAATTTGAGCATTTTTCCTAAGTTTTTTGTTTTTCCTTCGGCCCACCTATTCAACGAGGTTAGTCGAATCAACACTAGAATAACTACATTCGATTGAAATAGTTGATCTCTCTCAGTATATCGAACATTAATCTGAGTATGCGCTATGATAACCGAAACGGGGCTAACGGTCACGTTGCGCAAAAACACTGCCAACCAGTTTTAATGAATATTAATGAGTTAAAAACTTTAAAGCGGGTCGTAGCCTTGCTAAAATTTCTAAGCCATTTATATGAAACGAGATAACACATTTTCAGAACAACAGAGAGAGAGAGAGTTATATGTATATATAAGGCACTCTACTCGCATCTGCCGCCCCGCCTAGACGCTATTTATCAAAATTACCGAGCACAATGAGGATCATTTTTCACCGGCCGAATATGAACGCCTCAGAACGAAAGAATGACAACAATGGGAGTTTAAATATGAGAAAAAAGTCCCGCAGGACGGCCTCCCTTGATAATAACCTTCACTGGGGGTGTAAGTACGGAATTTCGCGTCCAATTTCGATTTAAATTGACATTATTTGTGAGATAAATCGATTTTTGTATTGCCTTTTACTGCGAATACCACTCTTGATATTCTGGATATGAATGTTTGAATTGTTAGACCAGCGTTTCACAACGTGGGGCCCAAGCCTCACGGGGGTAAAATTGATTGTTAGAGGCAGGGTTGACAATCGTACTTTATAATAATGTATCCTACTTTATTTTTGGTAATTATACTTTATACTGTTGAATACAACTATTAATGAAAGTATGAAACTGAAACTATATCATGAAATTAGATCACAGGACAACTGTGTTCAACTTCAGCTCGCGCTGGACCATGTTGCTAGTTGGTGTGAGGACAATTAATTGAGTTTGAATGTGTCAAAATGTGATGTTGTCTCTTTTACAAGGAAAAGAGACCGAATTGAGTGTGGTTACTGCGTCGGTGGTCAGGTTCTTCCTCGTTCTGATAAGTTGAGAGATCTTGGTGTAGTCTTCGACCAGAAGATTTCCTTTATTCCACACATCACCCAACTTATTTTATCTGCCTCGAAAATATATGGGTTCGTTATACGCAATGGCAAATATTTCAATAATTCCTCAACATTCATAGGACTATTTGATGCCCTTATCCGTAGCAAGTTGGAGTATAGCAGCATGATCTGGCATCCTATTTACACTTGCCATCAACGCCATCTTGAGGATATTCGGAGAAGGTTATTGAAATTCTTAGTTTGGAGGGAAGATAAAGTTTATCCACAGAGAGTAGTCAATCATAACGAATTATTGAGTCGATTTGGTCAAGTCTTATTGCAGAAACTCTATTCTCTATTGAGAGAAACTTTATCACTCAAATTTCTGTACAAATTACTGCACAATAGTATTGATTGTCTCCTCTCTTGTCCACTTTGAAATTTCGTGTTGCAAGACAAAATTCTCTTACTACAGAATTATTCCACCTAGAGACTCCGAGGCCCAACTCTCTAATACAATCCCCCATTTGATTTATAGAGTCTACATTCAATAGAGTTGCCTATAATTGTGACATTCACTTTGACTCCATAGAAGTTATTATTAGGAGTTATGTGAACAAAGGAAATTGACTAAATTTGAATGAATTTATTCAGATTGAGTTCTTTGTTCATTAAATACTATTTTTTAATTATTAGTTACTATTTCAGTTTTTTTAGATCAGATTGGGCTATTCTTAAAATATCTCTTTCATTTTAATTATTCAATTAGTATTCAACATGATGTTATTTTCTGTATATGGGTACTTATACGTTATGTTATTTTCTGTATATTATACTTGTTGAGAATTAAAAAATTATTATAATTATTTTTGTTATTGCAAGTATACTTAGTATGCAGAAATACTTTATTTTCAACCTTTACTGTGATGCGTAAAACAAATAATCATTAGGGGTACTTAACGATTTATAATTACTGAACGGAATGTTAGATGTCAGTTGTGACATTTGTCACAAGATGTCACATGTCACTCAATATCGACGAAATTGTTGCAAAATGGTCCGTTGGTTTTGTTTATAATTGAAGAATGCATTTTAAAGTGAATATTAATGCTTAAAATGACGAGTAATTCCGATAGCGACACACCAGTGACTCCTAAAAAAGTTAAAACAACCAAAGTTTTAAAAAAGTATCTACTTAATTTCTGACAATAAATTTTCAATAAATTTGATTAAAAACGAATTGTTTATTTATTTAAATTTAAATGTTGGTTGTCAAACAAGTTTTGCAACATTTAAATATAACCAAAAGTTGTTAGCATATGCTAAAAGCACACAAAAATATGTTTCTAAGGCAATAAAAACATAAAATTTTAAAAATACTTAAATGAGAGGTAATAATAAAAACTTGTCTAAAAATCACTGACTGAACAATCAATTCTTTACTCGACTAGTTTCGCCTTCTCATTCAGAATTGTTCAGTCAGTGATTTTTAGACAAGTTTTCATTATTACCTCTCATTTTAATATGAACTATCACAGAGTAGATTCATGGTCCATTGAAAATTACTTTTATTTTATTAAAAATACTTTTTTTTCTTAATGAAACAATTGTCAAACTGATTTACACATATATTAATATATGTGTAAATCAGTTTAACAATTGTTTTATTATGTTTATCGATTTACATAAGTATCGGCCTCATCAATTATTACTTTTTTTTCTTCCTAATACTTTATTTTTCTTATCCAAACCAGTTTAACGTTTTTTTTGTGAAAAAAAAGTTGGCAACCATATTTAGAGGGGGAAATTCGAAAATGGACATGGAAATGGAATGGAAATTCGAAATGGAAAATGGACACGAGTTCCTTTCGCACTTCTGAATTTTAACTTTTCTACCCTATTCGAGGAGAAATACGAATTTTAGAAGGGCTAAGGTGAGACATGACATGAACGACTCTTTGTTTTCAATTTTAGTGTTCAAATTTTTACTTCCAACGTGTTTCAACAAGCTCGAAACGCGTGTCAACAACTGCTTTCAAGTATTGACTAAAACGGCAGCCTTTACATGTCACTATACCGATTTCTATTGACAAATGACATTCCACGATGCTCTAGCGGTCAATGCACCACTAATCAGATAAACAAATAGGTCGATAGTTTGAGGATAATAACGATTGTGTCAAACAGTGAGAAGACCACCCGCAAAGTGCCTTGACAGGTGCTCTGCGTGACATAATAATATAAGCCTACAAATAACTGGCACTACAAATTGTAAATCGTTCAACGTGTCGAGATTTGACGAATTGAAACGCCAACAAATCGAAAAAAACATTTTAATCCTGAATGATCCTCTTATTGAACATTTCTAATCGAAATGGTGAAGTTTTCACTTAGTAATAATGAACTATTGTGCTAATTAATAATATATTTACTACCTGGTATATTAAATCTGTTTATAATATGTATGAGACGTGAAATATCTTTTAATTTCTTACTTTTTTCATCACTTTCAGTTTCTCAAATTTTCTCGAAACTTTTTCGCGTGCATTTCACCTTGTAGTGAAATGCAAAAGTGAAGTTTTAGTTTATGTCGATAAACTAAACAGAATATTTACGTCATTTTTCAAAATTTCAACAACTGATAAGTTTTTCACATACTACTGTTATATTTATTATGTACATTCAAAATTTGCGTTATTCTCACCTTCAGTTCATTATTATTTGTTTTTACAATTTAGTTCTAATATTTAAACCAAACAACTGACGATGATAGAAGGTTAGGAAGTTTAGTTACGTAAAACATATGTGAAATAGAGAATCTAATTTCCTCACAAATAATTATTAGTATAAATCGAATACGGATAAATCCAATTACTTAGTTATATGTTTGAGATGAAGAAATCGTAGACGGTCATTTTTATCGTTATTTATTTTTAGTAAATCAACTTAATATAATCACTTTTTGAAGCTGGATGCATAAATTCTTGAATATAAAGCTAAGTTTTCATAATAAAACATTTTTGGTCGTTTCATTTCGTCTTATTTTCATCGTTACTCTCAATTTCCAATGCCTACTTTATTTGCGTGACTTTACCTCTTCGTTAATTGTTGTTTAATTCGTTTGAATATGTTTCAATTCAATTTTATTAAAGCTAATAGTGTGTCGAATTGCTTCAAACATTTAAGAAATCAATAAACGCTAGAATACATAATTAAACGAAATATAATAATGATTAATGATCTGCTCATAGCTACTTTGATTTTTCATAGAATCAAATCGTATTAAAATGAGTTTAGTTGATTTCGCGGCCTCAGGACATTGATTTATCAAAAGAATAAGACGGATTTCGCTGAGATATCCAATTTGACGTGTGCTCGTTTTCAATAAGCCCATATTATGACTTACCATACAGCAGTTCTATATCTTCATTATACAAATGACCCTCACCTGTAAAGAAAAAAAAGAGATCATCAAATTTTAATACCAATAAATCGAATGATTTGCAGTTTCTTCGGTAATGTGTATATAATTGAATAATAGGTATTTACCGTCGATCAAAGCAACTTTAAGCAACTAATTTTTTTCGAATATCTTCATTGGATAATACTAATTTAGTATGTAGAAAAAATACGATAGTTAATTTGAATGACTTTCGCTTTCGTTCTACTGAATTGTTATTTTCGTAATTCACGACTTGGCAGATATCAAGCTGAATAATTCGCTTACTTATGATAAGTTCTTCTTTTATTCCCAACAGGTATAACACCCAATTACAGAAAAGAATAACATAGTGTTGAACGATAAGTAAATGAATAAAATGAAAGAAATATAACAAAGAACTCAATAATCTAATTTAAAAAAAATTAAATAGTAACTAACAAATGAATAATAGAATTGAATCAAATATTACAAAGAACTCAATTTAAATCAATTCATTTTAGTCAAGTTCCTTTGTTCAAACTCCTAATAATAACGTCTATAGAATCAAAGTGAGTGTCACAATTATTGGCAACTCTATTGAATGTAGACTGCATAAACCGATGGATATTACGTGTACCTTATTCTCATTAATTGATTTATGTTCCCCCCGAAGTAAATTAAGTTGGAATAATCATCGGTTTTCGATTTGAGTATTTAACCCAGCGGGATATTTCTATCTTTGAATGATCGACAATCTAGTTCTCTGTACGACGAAAATTACGTATTAATTTTCGAGATCACAAGACGATAATATTGCGAGATATTTTTTAACCTAACTGCTGCTTCCGTAACATTGAAATTGAATATGTAGCTGCGGGATATACGATGGGATGAGATTAAATCTGCAAAAAGTCTATGCGAACAACACATGGTGTTCTAATTGTAAAAGCCTCGATGAACTGTGCGAATTGCGAATAACTAACTCTGATTATTTCCTGAATCGCAAAATTGTGATTGTAGAAGATTCAATTTATTAAAGAGATGGAGCCAATATAACCATGAGTCTTATTCTCTGTATGCCTAAAATTACGTATTTATTTCTCGGATCGCTAGATTACAGTAATTTAAAATTGAATATGTAGCTGTTGGATAATCGATGAGATGAGATTAAATTGCCAAAAAGATTAACCGAATATCACATGGTGTTTCAATTGTAAAAGAGTACGATTAGTTGCGACAATTTTGAATAGCGGTGGGACCACCAGATAATGTTAGAAAAAGTTCTGTGTGATGAATGGGGCTCCAACCAACGCTTCTTTATCGTGTAGTGACAATAACTTGGACAGAGGGTATGTTGATTTCTCGATGATTCTTCTTGTACTTCGTTGAAGCGTGGACACTAACTGATGAACAATGTAAAAAAGTGGAAGCTTTGGAGATTGTAGGCTTTGCAGGAGATTGCTAAGGATATCCTGGAGAGACAAAAACAGAAAAAATGCCAACAATCAAGACATAAAGTTGGAGTATCTCGGACATATAATGAGAGATCCCAAATTTGAGGTGTTGCAGTTAACCACTCATTGTAAGATCCAGGAAAAACGTGGTATTGGTAAAAGGAGAACATCCTGGTTCAAAACTCGCCATAATAATCATCAAATATAATAATCCAAATCTATAATATCAATATCTAATAACTAACTAATCAAGAAAACAGAGGATTCAGAACTCAAACCGGAGGAAATCAAGATACCTCAATGGTTAAGATCAAGCGGCGATTGCGAGAGAAGATTGGTTCTATAGGTTTTTGAGTAAACTGTCTGGTTTATTCTAGTACACCTCGGAGGAACAAAGAAATTAAGTGTAGCCAGAAGCTCAAGACAGTCGAGATTGTCATTGAGCAAATTGAATAAAAGTTTCAATGCATTCAAACATCTCCTGGTGTGGAGGCTCATAGTGTCAAACCTCGACAGCAAACAAGCATGATCACAAACCTTAGGTGGATATAAATCGTCCTTTCTAAATGAGAGCCATTTCAATAACTTCCTCTGCACTGCTTCCAAGTGGTTTATGTGACAATTATATATAGGTCGCCAAATAAGACAGCCATACTTAAGTTTCCTTCTCACTAGGGCATTAAATAAATGGACCAGTGTTGAGGAACTCGCAAACAATCTAGCATTGCGGACGATGAAACCATAAACTTTGCTACATGATAAAATTAATTGGTTGATATGAGGTATTGATGAGAATTCTTGATCAAATACTAGGCCGAGATCCTTAACCTCCAGAAGTCGAGTCAGATTAACACCTTCAATGTTGTAATCAAAAGTTATCACATTTTTCTTTCTAGTAGAACTAACCACATTACATTTCATGACATTCAAGTGTAAACAAGTATTATTACACCACAGCCAAACAGGTATGAAGATGAATTCAAAATAAGCCCCGCAAAACGGTTCCCATTGTCGTGTTTCGAATTCTTTCCAAACACCGTTGCTCTGGAGAGTAGTTACAGTTCGATCATATATGTTCGGTGAATGCTACAATAACGTGAAACAGGAAAGTGCTGCTGACACCCCCTGAAACAATATTAGGCCAATCTTGGCTGTCCCCCTACAGGCAAAGGCGCCTCGGAATTTTCCGTTCGATACAATTCACTGGTGCATTTTAATTATTTTCCGTTCGACTATATCTACACTCGTACAAAAGTTTAATGAAAACATCCAATCTAGAGATAGCTTCGTAATTAAATCGCATCGGCTACCGGTTATCTTCGCAGGTGATCTTGGCCGAATTAAAATATCAGCTCGGAGCGGCCTCTTTAAAATTGGAAATTTAAAAGAACAATCTCTATTTAGCATTATGAACGCTTCTCTCGTAAATTCATGATAGGGCAGCAGGAGGCGCACTCGACATCGTTAGTGATTATGAAGTTGATAAGATATTCGGAGTTGATGATATCGTCTTAAAATTTAATTGAGGGGTGAAAGGTTTACTGTGTAAGATTTGGCGAACTGATTAAAATTTTAAGATATCTGCTATAAAAATCGACACGAATTTTCCTTAAAAAAAGTATATTTACACTGACTCATAACTGCTTAAATATATTTTGATGGAATAGAACGTCCACATATCAATTCAAACTACACAACTTCATTCGTCTTTGAATCCAAATTTTATTCGAATAGAGAAATTAACCAATGTTGATGGACCTTTTGTACTAGAGGTCAATTGATTCTGACAACTTTCACTAGAGAATATTCAATTCAATTATTCACATAATTTTTATTGGTAATATTGTTGAAATGAGTTCATCAATCGAGTCCATCGATCTGAGTTGCGTTTTCGCTACTCAGTTTCGTAGCAATCATTTCAGCGTCTCGATTTTTACATATGACGTAAATCAACAAGAAGTGGAAGAATATGGCTCCAAGAAAAAGCAACTTTTGATAATTGTTAAGGAGCTCGAAACATTGTCGGGTGTATTGAAGATTTTTGTGGAATTTAGAATGGAGTTTATATACGTTGCAAAATGTTTCATCGTGTTTGTTTCCACAGAATCTTTCGACATTAAGAAGTACTGAATTATGCAGATTTTTAAATACGAAATAATCAATCATTGAACTCGGTATTTAAACATTACGTATGACAACAAAGAGAATTGAAATATTTTGGAGATGAATATCGATAGTTTTCAAAGTGTTGCCTTTTCTTTATGTGACAACGCTACATTCGTAGATTAATTTCATTCATTTATTCAACCACACCACTCAACAACTTGAGACAATTAAAAGGTGAGAAAATACATTGAAACTAAAAATTATAAACAAAACATATGAACGATGTGACTCTGGAGCCAACTAAAATGAAAGCTAACTCACAAGACTACACGAATATCCTTTCGTTTAAAAAAATGTTGGCTCAAAAATAGTGAAATTATAAAATTGATAGTGAAGTCTATCTGAGATTTTCAAGAAAATCTCTATTAAAAATATTTTTCGGTTATTACAAACAAATTTGATGATATTCTTATATTGTTTGCTCGTGGATTTTTCTGAGAATCAATCACGTAATATTTTTCATCAGATAATATGTGTAAAGGAAGAATAATAGGTTCATTCTGGAAAAAATTGGCTGTTTGAAACTCATCAACATTTATTTATATAAATTAGCTGTTTCTATAAACTATAGTTAAATATTAGTTCCACACCGAATTTCATCGCTTACTCGATATTAGCTTTGAATTAAAGCCATCCAACTTGGTAATTGACTAAAGCAAAAGACCGATTAATTCGTGCTTGTTCGAGTGTACAGTCTAGCCGTTGACTTTCAATTAGTCATTGTCGGAATTAAGTGGGCTGTGTATTCAACGAAGAAGCAAGTTCACCTGCAATTCTCGGCCCTATAGAAAGTGACATCAGGTAACGATTATCGGTTTTGAATGCGTCAGGTTCGCTCTCGAAGAAGACGAAAGGGAAATAGCTAGCGACAATGAAGAAAATCTGTGTAAGCGACGGCGACGGTTTCCTAGGAAAGTCTCGCTTTGAGAACCTCCATCGTCAGACTTTAGTGAATTCTTGAACGAACTACGTCAAGAATATGTTAACTATTGCTCAGTGGGTATTGTACGAATTTCCTATCAGATTATGAAGTTTGATAGTTAATTTTTTTGGGAATCGAAAGAAATATTTGCCAAAAATTTAAAGGAACGTTCTAGGAATATTTTACAAAACGTTTAGAAAGTAACATTACTGTTATTTGTTGAGATATTTGTCATGAATGCAGTATGTTTTCAAGTATTCTCAATGATATATCATTAATAGTTCTTTTCAACACATTTTATGTGTATTTTAATTCGTCCATTCAACTACAAAGTGATTTTTAATTTTCATTATATTTGCAAGGATTGATGAAAAGTTTTCTGGTATTTCGTGCACGATATCTCTAAGAATGAATTTAGTGTATTCTATATTAAATGAAAACAAAAACACTTTGCTTGGTTTCACAAAATTTATAATAAATACTTCATAACTGTTTCAAGATTTAAACCAGTTTAACTTCTGGAAATGGGGTGAAACCCCGAAACAATTGTCAAGTATTTATTATCAATTTCATGAAACCAAGCCAAGTGTTTTTACACAAGACATCAGCGAACATTCAACCAATTTTTTAGTGTATTTTTTTCACATAGATATATTTGTATTTCCAAGCATATCGCTTATAAAAATGTGTTTGATTAGATGGAGAGAAGAGAATTCTTATACGAAATACGTCAAAAATACGTTTACTATTATAGTATGAAAATTTTACAAATTTCTTATCAGATTATGAAGTATCATAAATAATTTTTTTTGGAGAATCGAAAGAAGATCCTGGAAAAAATAGAAAGGAACCTTTTGGGAACATTTTTCCAACCTTTCACAGGAAACTGACATTAAGATTTCTGTTAAGATATTTGTACATGAACACACTAAATTTTCTCAATGACATGAATATTATCAATAATTTTCTATTACATTTATGTATATTTTCATTTGTACATCCAACTACAAAACTGATATTTTCAGTTTTCATTCTATAGGTACGGCTAAGATTGATTGCAGTTTTTTAATATTTCTTGCGTGTTATTTATTGCTAAGAATGAATTTATTGTATTCTTTTCACTTGGATATACTTCCAAACGTATCGCATATAACTAAAACATGTGATTGATTAGATGAAGAGTAGCGCGAAAAATTCACGAAATTATCGATTGTTTCACCTGTATAAACCGAAGTGAACGTATGATTGACGTGCTACTCAGTGATGGTTGACTTGAGTTTGACGTTTTAATTGAAATATCGATTCGAGCACTCGCACCGTCTGCCAAACTGCCAATAATTGGGATATAGTTCCCCTTTTTGCACCCATTTCAAAGTTAATCACCATTATTCTCTTTGAGACGTGAGGTATTAATAAGACGTTTGATTCTCGCTCATGCTTCTGAACGATGTGAATTGTTTCTGCTTTATTTATTCGCATGAATTTTCCCTTCAAGTTTGATATATTTGCTTTCAATTTGTAACTCAATGGTCCATGATTTTTCCAATGTCTAATTGAAGAAGTTCGATAACAAATCTCTACAGGATGAGAGGCCGACCTTGAAAAAATGTGGTGTTGTAGATTTTGGCTCAATTAGATAAATATATACACGAATTTTCCTCCAATAAAGTATCCAAGTTGTTTTTTTTCGCTACAAAAATGCAACGTAAGAACTTACGGTATACCAGATGTTTCTCCGATTTCTGGCTTCTTATATTAATATATTTTCAGTTACAAATATGTATATTCACATAAAATTTCCATTTAAATATACAGTGTATGAAATTGTAATGAGATGTGATTATAAAGCATCAAATTTTCATTGTTTATGACCAAAAAGTAATAGTTTCATTTGGATAAATGTAACAGGAGATTCTCATTGAGTTCATTGCTTGGAGAACAGCGTACCTATTTCCCGGAGTCACACAAAATATATAGTTTACTTCAATTCAGATGGTCTTCTCAAGCATAAAGTATTTTTGGACTTCGAAGAAGGTGTGTTACATTATTAGGAAGTCAAGGATATCGATTCTGCTGTAATTTTGCATTTTTGCAACTAGAAATCCTGCCCTTGCCTTTTACTCATATTTACGAATGCTTAATTTTTTGTAATAAACTGCAACAAAATGACGATTTTAGGTCACAGTCAGTTTTTTACGTATATCACACAAAAAATAGAGAAGAATGCAGGCTGGTGAAGACTCGCTAATTTACAGGTTGTTCAAAATATCTATTGTTTTGAATTTAATAAAAAGTTACGTTATTATATGGAGGAACTCCAATGAAACCAAATTTGAGAGGCATATTTTATGGTTTTTATTGCGAAAGAGATGCTATTAATTTGATCAATTTTCAACAGAGTCTCACTTCTTTTATTTTTGAATTTCATTCTTTGTTTCTTCTAATTTCAGTCCTTTTTGACAAGTCTAAAAATGTAACAATTCCAATTGCAACAATATCTATATATCTAATGATTGAGTTGATAGTTTTATATTCACTATATGTATTTTCAAATTTTTGAACACATTTGGTTATATTGAAATCTCTTTCAGAGATTTTCATATTTATGTGCTTTTTTATTTCATTTTGGATTCGTGAAAAGTAGTATTTGAAATGAAATGTCTGAAATGTAGATATAAATATATAAAGATGGCAAGATATATCATTATAGATATTATCTATGATATATCTGTTATTGCAGAGACCTTTTATTATTTTATTCGTTGAAATTGTATTTATAATGATTTGTTGTGTTTTTTGAAATTAAGTTTACTATTGATGAATTTACGCGTCAATCCTCCAACACTACCATACGAAAATTATGATGAATCTACCATTACGAAATAATTGATTGTTCATCCTCGACGTGTACACCGCTCGCATTTCGTACAATTTTTAACGACCCATCGCTCCACCGTCCGAAATTTGAGCCCAAAATGCGTGTCCGTTAATCCAGTTTACCTCGTTATAAAATTTTCGACCTCCCGTAATTCAACCACCCGAAACGCGTCGAGCGCTAGAAAAATACGTGGACGCTCAGGTAAACCGTTTATCGACGCAGCCCGCGATTGGAATAATTGGAATCACCTGACATACGAGTATCGAGCTGTCGTCACTCCGGCCGACTTTGATTAATCATTGTTAATGGACATAGCTCGGTTGTTTATCTCGGTTGGCCACTACGAATGCGTTTCGGTGCAACGAAAGCAACTCGACGACGACGGGCCGGAGGACAAAGGCGTCTCACGTGCCCCCGACGATTACCGAAATCGTTGCGGTTGATACTTGATGAGCAGATCGGTTATATTCTCTTGATTGAATAGTAAACGATGATTCAACGAGACCCGGTCCGTCGGGCTCGCTAATAGCCAGCTTTGAATTTTTCTGCTTTGGGTACTTTTTGATAGGGGGAAATTTTATGGGTTCGACTATTTACAAAAAAAATTATAAGTTAGAGGATTTTGGATGCGTGAAACCTCGTGCGTTCGCTCACCGACATGCTTGTAGAAGTATATCTGTAGTTATAAAGTATAAAGCTGACGTATTGTACTTAGATAAATTTCAGTCAAACATTTCTATTTCTCACTCTAGTTACCGTAAGCTTGTTATATCTTTTTTACAACACAATGAAATAATTGAAAGTGCAAAATGTCTAAGTATCATTGAAATTGATGATGACAATGAAAATAATGTTGAAAAATGAAGTACATTGAAATTTATATAAATACAAATACGATATAAAAACAACATGGTTGTATATTAATCGTTATTTAAATTAAATTGCATTTATATTTTGTACTGATTTCGTACAGTTAGTAATATATTTTGAATAAAAACAAAACGAGATAAACATACGTTTCTGGAGTGAGAATCGTAAAAACATTGATGGTGTTTATTTTACATATCATTAAAAATTTAAATTTTAATACTAAAAAGTTTCAGATATCGGTAGTCCATATAACTGAAATTTCAATTGCTCATATATTAATCGAAACATAATATAATTTCACAAATATTATACTTTTTACTGCTCTGGTGTACTAAAACATAGAATAACAAAAACAAATTTATACAATCTGAGAATTTAAATTGAACATAGAAAGCAGATGATAAAAGGCAGGTATCAATCAAAACCCACACTTGAGAATAGAAAACAAGATAATGAAAGTTAGGTATAAGAACTGAGTAATCTTTTTAAGCTGCTACTTGAGATTCTACTATTGAAAATACTAAGTAATGAGCTATTAATATCCAATTGACTATTAAAGTTCTGAACTCATTGATTTGTAAATATTTTAAAAAATTTAGCTCGAATCCTTGATTCTCAATTATTTTCAATACTACTTAATTTTTGAACTTATTTTCTAAATCACTAATCGACTGGGCCTATACTTGATGAAAATCTAAATACATAATTTAAATTTCTACCTACCCTTTATTATCAAGTTTTCCAAGTTCAAGTGTAATTTCTCATTGTTTTATTTACCTTTATTACCTGATTTCTATGTTCAATTTCAATTCTTAGATTCCACTTTTTTCTTTGTCTATGTTTTGGCACTCTAGAATAGTTATGAGCATTGCATTTGTGAATTTGCAAAAGTTTTAATTCACTATCTGAAGAAGAAGTTGTACATAGGAACGCGCGTCACGTGTATTATTCAATATATGAGGAAATTTAAATTATTATTGTTTCATTATGGACATAAATTTTCTTCGAGTATCGGCTTCATCAATTTTAAGTTGAAACAGAAAGCTGATCAGAATCCCTTGTGTACCTATCCCAGTTTTAACCTAAAATTTCCTGAAGATTTTCGGGTAACAACCTGCAATGCTGTTTCATTTCGACTCAATCCTTCGAATCGAAAATTATCTTCACAAAGTTGTAGAACTTGTGTCATTATAAAATAGATTCTTTCGGAACTTTCCTAATGTCCTCATTTTCATAAATCCCCATTAACGTCGGCGTAAATGTGGGAAAAGCCTCCGTAATTCAGTTGCGTCCATTTTCCCCAATCGTACCGACCGCAGGTTAAATGCAACCCGTGCTGCTATTTAGGATTTCCCCACTCGGAATAACCCCAAACTGACTCCCCGCGTTCGCACCACTTCCCTCTGTCGACGGCGGCTTCGAACCAGGTGTCTTATTTCAGTAATGACCAGAAGTGCCTCTTCAATCACGATCGTTTGTCGTCCCGATCGTCCATGACGAATATCACACCATTCGGGATGCAGTTCGAGTGGCTCTTTCGGATATTGGACATCAGATGGTTTACGATTACACTTGCACTTCCGGTAATTGCCGCTAGCTGCCAGTACTTTGAATGGTATCGTGTCCGACGGCAATAGCTTTGTTCGCGGTAAGGATTCTGAACCGATTCAGAACTATTCGCATGCGCAGTTTGAATTTTGGCGTTCGCGGATCACCCAGTTCCGAACTTTTAGTTACAGTTCTGTGTTCGCGGATAAACTGGGACTGGTTCGGAATCGATTCGGAATTGGTTCTACCGGTTCGAAGGATCAATCTAGAACTGTAAGTTCGGGACTTGCGCATTCACGATAGTTTGGCAACTTTTGACTTTTTTTGACTTGCGCATTCACGATAGTTTTGGTATACGGCATATTATTCGATGAGAACAACCGTGATTTGAAAATTCCCTAAACTAGTTCTAAAATCGTTCGCGGGTCGAAATAATTCCGAACCAGTTCATAACCGAGCATGCGTATTAAATCAATCCCGAATCAGTTATGAATTAGTTCTGAATCGGTTCAGAATCCTTACCGCGAACAAAGCTAATGTTGAGATCGTGCGGAATATCAGCGAAAGAATCCTTTTGATAATTGATTTTTTTTCCCGAAAAATTGAAGGATATCTGTTTAGTAGAATTGTATGTAAAAAGCGACTTCTAAACTTCGAAAACAAATCATTCTAAAAATAATTCTACACGAAATGTTTCTCGTACCTGCCAAGACATTTTTCTTGACACATTTAGTGATTATTAACACTTAAGACTTGCATATTTGAGATCCATTTTCAGTTCGCGTAGCACAAAGAACAACGAAATTCTTGCTGTTGGACCTAACGTACCGCTAAGAGAGTGACGAAAATAGCGTGACGTGATTCAATTTTAGTCGTCATTTATACCCTGCCTGCTTCCTTTAGATATCATTTTAAATGGTCCATTTCAAATTGCTAAATATAAGATGACAATGGGCACAGTGGTACGTCATTAGTAGCACGAAGAAGTGGTTCTTGTCGCGATTACAGTCATCAAATATCGATTGAAATAAAAATAAAATTCGAATATAAAATTATTGGTTTTCGATGAACGACCACCTAGTGTGTTATTGGTCGCGTTGTATCACGAATTATTGGCGTTAATGATCGATCGGACCTCAACTAAGCCTGTGGAATATAGGTTATTAATTTCGACGCGTACCAAGAGTCGTAATTGTCCCTAAACCGAAACGATCTGGGCTAAAGTCGTCGGTCGTAAATTTAAACGAGACAGATTCCTTGCCATGGGAACATCCACCGCAATTATTCGTGAATAATCCTCAAATTTGTACCCATTGCTCATCGGAAAGATTATAGGGTATTTCAGCGAAACGAAAATTGCGCGACAGTTTGCGTAAGGTGAACAACCTCGACGATTTCGTTTTCAGTTACGTTCTTCCCGCGTACCTGGCGATGTTTACTTAATATATTGAAAGATTAACGAGAAAATAATCATTAGAACGATTAAAGACTGGAGCTTTTATCTGATTGTTTGTCGCTATAATAGTTACGTCCATGTCGGCGACACTCATCTGGCCACTTCTTCCTATCGTAACGTTATTCCAAGGCGGTATACGTTTAATTGTCCTCCAGTCTTGTTTACATGGGTTATTTACTCGGGCTATCTTACTCAGATGAGTGCGGTATAATAATGAGCGGTAAACATATCAAATTGTCGAGCAAGTAGAAAAAATGGTCGCTTGTTGCTTCACTGCTTGAGACGTCTGCGTAAAATTGGTTAAGAATAAAAGAGAAACAGTTAAGCTGGATATTTTGGGAAGAGTTTTAATCTGTATTGATTTGTTATGAGGGGAACTCTAAAATTCCATCGTATCAGTTATTTTTACCTCGCTGTTCGAATGTTTGAATCACAGTTTGGAAGATAACCTGAAACTGGTCTAGAATCTGGAATTCAATTATAGGTAACCTGGTGGCAACAGTGAAGACCTGCTAAATGTGTAATCTAGGTTAGAATCTCCAGTAAGGTATAGACCTTCGTGTGTATTTCTCCTAATAGAAAGTGATTGAAAATGGATAACGTAGTGAATATCAACACAATGCCCGAATGAAAGGATCTATGAAATAGTGTGCAACAAGAAATAAGAAATATTTGAGAATTGTGCTTCGTTTTCATTCATCAATAATTTTTTGAAGAAGTTACAAAGTTTCACTAAGATCGTAATGATGAGACGCAGTGAAAACTAATTCGTTTTGAACGTTTTATCATTTACAAATTTTTGCGGAATTTAGCCATCTATTTCGAATTGAAGTTTACTTTGTGTTTAATTTGGGCGTTGTGCAAGAAATAGTCATGGTGATAGTTCATATGAATTGTTACAGCAATAATTTATTCCAGAAGGTGCATGAAAAATTTGATCCCGAGATGTCCCTTTGGATAGTTTGATAGAACAGATTGTTCTTTTTTTTTTTGAAGTTTATTTCAATTTGTACCATTATTTTTGATATTGAATTTGAGTTGATTAAAGTAAATGATTTTGAGTTGATTACCTCATTTTAAAAGCTAATCTGAATACTTGTTTTCCCAACTAAAATTTCAACATACTTATTATACATATCAACAATTATATTTATATATTATACATATCTTTCAATTATACTTATTTCAACATATCTGTACTTACTATAAACATATAGAGGGGGAGAGAATAGGGATGAAGACGATTACCGTCCTAGGTATCGATGTTTTTAAAAGAACGGAACAGGTTCGTATTCAGGATAATAAAAAGTTTATTAAGTTCTCAGAAAATTTCGAACGAAAGGTTGGGTAATTGAGGACGAAGAAAGCAGTAGTGGCGATAAACTGAAGTTAGTTGATTATTGATTTTTATTGGGCGAGAATCAGAAATTTTCAGTTGGTATAGAAGATCTACAGTTTCTTCTTTTATCTGTGGGTGCATGAATTTCAATCAGTATGACGCTAATTATTATGAATGAAATGTGTTGAAAGTACAGTAGAATTTATTGTTTTTGCTGTTATGTATTATTTATTTTATGTACTCAATCAAATATTTCTTTTTCATGTAAATGAATAGAAACTGGAAAAAAATTCCATTTTATTCAGGTCCTGTTTGCTGTTTCGCGATACGAAAATAATTGATCGAATTTTTGGAGCAGAAATTTCCAAATCGAAATATCGTCAAAATTTCGAAAAACAAAACGCCAATCTCCAGTTTCGATTAAAACGTTCGACGTGGTCGTCCTTTTGTAAGTCCGCACGAATTCATTAACGCGTCAACTCCCCTCAACCTACCCATTATCACGTACCTATAGAGAGACTCAATGCTCAATACTTTGTCCAACAGTAACATACACATCGCCGAGGGACCGTGCGGCACCCCTATTAAATTGCAATCTCGGTCGGTCGAAGGGTTTAATCACGAAACTCAGTCCAACTTGGGAACACGGTATAATTATAGTGGTATTCTAGAATTGATGTGGCAGTTAAAGAGTTGATTGCTGAACGTAGAGAGGTTACTACGTCGTTTGAATGACAGGTGCGAATGCCAGCAACCCCTCGGCTTTTAGAATTTTCTTTACGAGTTTGTATATTATTCTTTTAGCGTAGACAGCACGCGTGAGCTAAACTTTCTCACGATAGTTCTTCTATAATTGATGGCTTACAGTGCGATTTAGTAGTGTTCAGGGAGGCCTTTCGAGTTTTGGGAGCATGCTGGATATTCCTAAATAACATTTGAGTGGTTTAAGAAGATATTTTACTTATAATGTAGTTGCTGTTTTTAATAACGTTCCAGTTATGACATGTGGTACCTGTTTTCGAGAGTTATTACCGTGATTCTTTGATGGTTACTCAGCATGGTTACTAGAGATTATTAATTTCATTAAGTTAGGGACGAATTATCCATATTATATTTGAATATACTTTTCATTTCTGAAGGGGTTAAGTTGAGTAGCTTCTTGTGTTATAACTTTAGTAATATAGAACTTTATAGAGGTAAGTTATTATTATCGTCTTTAGCTTGGGTACTGTATTTGTTTTCTTCGTATCAGAGATGCAAGATAAATATACGTTTCAGCGTCTTCAAGACCAAACTTTTCGTGTTTAACATGACATATTGACGTGTAATTCATTATTACATCATACACTATAAAATAGCAACGACTGCGTACTCTGGACCACATGATACCGTAAAAATAATACGCTAGTTCACCAAAATTCAAAAATATACATATGATACACTTAAAGAGGTTGAACCTGTATTTGGCAAGGTCCACTGAATATGGACTCTAGCCACTGGCGAAAGTTACTTAGGATACTAAGTTGTGGCTCATGCACCTGCTCAGGCTTTCATACTTGTGCGATCGAACAAACACCGCAGTGTAGAATCACAATCTGTTTTTCGTTAGTAGGAATGAAGCAAAACATTTCTTCTTACCCTAATGTTCAGTTCAAGTTGATATTTCTACTATGAGACCTTTACAGTTCGACTCCCTTCTATCGCTCCTCTTTATGTAAACAATGATATTGCAAAATGTTTCAAGGTTAATTTTATGATTGTGACTACACAGTACTAAAACTGTGTGGTACCCTGAAAATTTATTCTGTCTGGGTGTTAAACTCCACCTGGCCCGAATACTGCATTCTGCAGTAGAATCTTAGATGCAGTAACCTAACGTGAAAGAGATCTTGCCAATTGAAGGGTCTTGGCTTCGCATGTTGTAATATTCCCAGTGCATGGAACAACGATCATTTAAAATTATGGACGTTTCCAATTGATTTAAGTATGTAACTGCATGTAACTATCCTTCATTTTGGGAATAAAGTTTGTCAATTCATGAAATCAACTGAACTATCAACCTCATGAATTAAGCATAATGAATGTTTTCGTAGGAATCACTTTGCCTTGAACATTATCAACCACTCGAGCTCCTAGAACCCCCCAACGTTATATTGCCCAATGTTCTAGAAGATCAAACAGCGCAATTTTAATCACGAAATGAACACATCGAGATACGAGTCTACGAACCGAGCGACCACAGACAAAATTTAGTGCGACACGGTGGAGATAACTCGATGATTTGTCGATCCGCGTGTATGACCGCGGAGGTGTGCGCGTTCCATTTTTCCGCCGGTCGGGTAGAACGCGCGACAGCCACTTATAAGCCTTTTAACAATTGTGGAGATTTACAGCGCGATGGTAGATTATCGTTAATTAGCGTACATAACGCCCCGCGATATGGTTGAAAGCGTGAGCATAGAGGAAGCCATTGTATGGAAATGAGGAGAACTTTGGTCGTTGAGATTTTACAAGACCGTGGCGTGGCGGCAGTGGCTACGCGACCGTCTTGAAGTCCGATTACGGACGAGTATCGGAAGAACAATGACACAATTAGAGGATGCCATTAATGAGTCCTTCCTGTTGGTCGGGAATTATAACACTTTACGCAGTGGTAGATTGCAGGGTTGTACGTATGAGTTAATTTGTTTCTATGCTACCCAAAATTTTGCGTTGAATCATTTTTTTTTTCTCTGATAATGACGTTTTAGAAACTCAAGGAAGTTTTCCATATACCAAAGAACTTTATGTTACAAGCCAAGACGATTTTTTCGTAAAGAAATTGAGATTTTGTTCAAACCTTAACAACGTGCTTTTTAAATGGGAAACATCTCAATTTTCACAGAGATATACACACGCATAGGACGTTAGGTAAAAATTCAAGGGGTTCTCCTTGACCTACTCTGGGACTGTTTTGTCTTTAATCATGATTTTTGAAGAATCCCTTTCGCTGGAAGATACATTGATTAAATTTTCCGAAGGACAATTTTTATGCAGAAAGTATGTGTAAAGTTGACTAATTTACATTATTGGCTAAACCAAAAATGGTTTGTTTCCAGATTTCCTACAATCTGTTGCTTGCCTTCAGGAGACTGAAGGCAACAGACTGTAGTCTCTCACTGAAAGTGGTCTATTGTGACCACTGAAGTCTTTCAAACGCACCTTCTTCAAGAGTTTCTGATTCCATTACACCTTGAAATCGTTTGATTCCAAGGTGTTTGATTTCAAATTGGATAAATTACCAACTACAGTAGAGTCAAGTTACGACTTTAAGAGATCTCCAGAATACACATTCGAAGGGATTTTAGCGATCGAGAAAGCCATAAGTGGGTCCTACCTACATCAATCCAGCAATCTTTGTATGCTAGTGTTAAAAACTGTAAAAATTTTGTCGCTCATGGTAAATCGTTCAGAAACTCAGCCAGGTTTGCTTCGAAGACGTTATAATACACCTAACTACTAAGTCGTCTTGGTAGAAAAACCGATCTCAATAGACATCCGCCAAATTCCAACCCAAACATCCAACGAAAACTGATTTTGAAAAAGATCTACATACACCTCTTGCAGATTCATCTGCTCATGAGGTTATCATTAGGATGACAACTATAGAATCAAGATATTCTCAAACAAAAAGCACCAGTCTTGAAGCAGATGCATCTATCACCCTACTCTCATATAGAAATAAACACATTCTTTTGAAGTATTCCTCATGCGAAGAAGACACATCGAAAGCGCGCCGTGCATCTTTGAGACTTCTGCAACAAAAGGCAAACGAGTTTGCACAGCAATATTTGTCGCACTATAATTCCCCCCTAGTCGGATGCAAGTGTTCGAAGTTTGTACGATGTCGCCTTGAATAATAAGCCCAAATAATGGATATTCTAGTGTATCTATTATCGGCAATCCCCTTTCCATTGCGCACTGCGAAATTGGTTCCATTAGCAGCAGAAAGCGCGACAGCGGGGCTACGAAGTGGCGACAAATATGTCTTTCGGCACATGAAGTGCTAGTTATAGCGAGGCAGAGACGGCATTTAGACGATCAGAGACGCAAAACGAAACAAACCTTTATTTTTTTCATATTTATCATAAGTTCTTCATAGGAAAAACGGCTATTTGAATGGAGTATTTTGAGAGTAGAACTGAAAATAGTTGAGAATTATTTGCTTGGAAATTCCTAGAATAGACTAAGAGCTCAAATTTGTGGATGAATTGTTTGAGATTGAGTAGAGGTTCAAAATGAAACACTATGATTGCTGATAGCCAGAGCTGGCTATGTGAAACATGAACAATGCGATGTCTCCATTATCATCACACACACACACACACACACACACACACATATATATATATATATATATATATATATATATATATATATATATATATATATATATATAACGTAGAGATTCACGGATGGAAAAATATAATGTTCAGAAAGGTTTCCATTTCAAGCATTGATAATGTCAAGTGGTCAGAAACAAACCAACGTATGTATAAAACTTTCCGGTTATGTATAAAGCTCTCGGAATGAGCCGCGTTCTAGATTTATATAATCTCGACGTTTCGGCTTCCGTTGTGAAGTCATCTTCAGGTAACTATTAGAAACGATTTGGCTCGTGGAGTAGGCAGATTGAGGCCACGAAACCGAATTATTTCTTATCGTTCCTAGTTTCCCTCATTTGGTTCGTGGAGTAGGCAGATTGAGGCCACGTAATCGAGTAACCTTTACTAACTTGGCTTCACCTTTATATAAATCTAACTTATTATATATATATATATATATATATATATATATATATATATATATATATATATATATATATATATATAAATATTTGATTATGTTTTAAGTATAACAACATTGGTTAAACATTTGCGTAATAAAAGTTGTTTTCATGTCATTGGTAACGGTTAAGGTTTAACGAACATAAAATAATAAAATACCTCGTTTCGAAATTGTTATTCTTGAATTCGAGGCATAACCGTCCAATTATATACATTTCATCGGGATCGAAATCAATATTTACTTATGAAAATACGCGGCGAATTTGTTTTAATATTCAACGTCGCCCTTGTGATTTCAGTACGTTGGTTTTAATTTGTTTGACGTTGACATTTATACATTCTCTTTTCTGACGTATCTATATAAGCGACGCATACTCATTCTATAAATAATCTCGCGTATCTGATACAATCTGTTTGTAAATCATTTCATTTAATTGAACGTCGTTTCATTGAATCATGTCGTTTATTTGTTTATCTTGACAATGGTGGAATTCTATGATAAAAAAACGGGTAGTGTATGATACGCCATATTCTTCAAATAGATGAATTGATGTGAGCGATATTTTGTTTCTTGCTTGATGAAATTCTCTATCGACATTCAAAATATGAGTTGAACGATGTCAATTATTTCAAGTACTACCAATACGTAGATTCATGATGAATAATCTCAACGTAATATAAAAAAGTAATTCCTGGAATAATAATTATATACAAACAAATGAAGAAGAAAATATTTTTTTTGGAATGTACAAACTTCCATTCAACAATCTACAATCTAGGCCTCTTTGGACTATTTTGGAAGAAAAAATCGAAGAATCACAAAAACTAATAAAACAGACAATGCAAAATTAAATATGAATTATAGTGATAATAGTGATAAAAATTGAATGGTATTGGCGTTTACTTGATGTAAATCCATTAAAATGAAATATAAGATGAATTTCAAACACTTGAATTTTTTTTGATTCACACTTTTATTGAAAACATAGCATAACGCGTTTTGTCGTTATAAACAACTTCTTCAGATGCTAATATAATACTTCAAGGAGTATTCTATTAGCGTTTGAAGAAGTCAAGTGTTTGAATTTTATATTATAATTAATGATAATAAATAGAAATTGAACGTTAAAGAAAACAATCTTTTTTTAGAATTCCATATTTTATTTTGTAATCAACGATGTTTTCGTATCAGTCAGAAGGAGCTATCCGTAATGGCGATCTGTACAGCACAATTGTTGAATGAAGTGTCTGAATATAGGAAAAAGTCTTCAATATTCGAAATTGAGAAAATAGACTGAATAATCATAAAAACTAACACTTTAGACAATATAAAATAAAATATGTGTAACCCAGTGATGACGAAAAGAAACTTTATATCGCCAAAAGAAAATAATATAAGAAAACAAGAAAAGAAAATATATTACGAACGTTTTCAAACAAAACAGATAAAGTGTTTCAAGAAACTTGCACCAATTGTGACATATTCATCAAGAGTTAGACACATCTCGACATGAGTTGTATTAACTTGAGCTGTTCGATACAACTGTAGCTGTAATAATGTCTTGATGACGATTTAATGAATAGGACGAAACATCTCGAGTGTATTGAAGGAAGCTGTGGAAATCTAGCCAACTGCTTTCAATTATACGATGATGAAAGAAGTTCGATATGATTGAAAGCATAATTTCTGAGAATTTTTACATTCATCCTCGTAAAATATCCTTTCTGTTCAGCGTATGAGGAATTATTCGTTGAAAAACATATAATGGCAATACATCAATGTCCCTAATTGGAAATTAAACTTCTTTGCTCGTTTTTTTCTAACAAAAAGTTGAAACTTTCACGGCAAGTTGTAATTTTCAAAATGTTACCACAAAACTTCTTCGAAACGACAATTCGACCTTTGGTAGTCCGATTACGTTATCTCATTTTAACGAAGTCCGACATAATGACAACTTATTACGCGGTTTTATTTATTAGGTCCCATTCAAGACCGACAAAACGTCTCATAAAACCGTATCGCCAATTAGAAGAATAATTACATTCAACCGATGTTATTCCGACAAAAAATACCTATAAAATTTTCATAAACTGCGTTTGATGACTTCTTAATCATCGCTTCAAAAATAAGTCCTTAAGTGGACGTTGAATTTCTGTGTTTAATGGCCTCAACTGACGTTCAAGATCTCAATGAGCTCTGTGTATGTAATAATGCAATTCGTCTAGTGTGTATCTGAGTGTAAAGTGTGTCCGGAAATAGATGTATCTCATTACATAGAAAATGGGCAATAAAGTGCTGCGTAATTACTATCGGCATTACTCCTGCTACGTTGTCATTCCAGGTAGGAAAAAATCCACCC
Source organism: Henosepilachna vigintioctopunctata (assembly GCA_030704895.1). Classification (NCBI taxonomy): domain Eukaryota; kingdom Metazoa; phylum Arthropoda; class Insecta; order Coleoptera; family Coccinellidae; genus Henosepilachna; species Henosepilachna vigintioctopunctata. The sequence continues at coordinate 657,556 of JARQZJ010000061.1, read as the reverse complement.
GATTTCTTACAGTCGGCATGCGTACGGATCCTTGAACAGTTCTCCATATAGAGGTATTTAACCGGCATTAGCAACATCGCATTAGCGGGCAAGCTTATTGAACGGGTCATCATTAGATCGCAATCCACCTAACGTGAGGTACTTTGCAAGTGCCCCATTTATCTGATTTCATCTCAAAGTGCGTACATCTATCGATCTACGCCGTTTGCCCTTCACCTCGCCGAACGGCGGTGTATAAAAGGAGTTATTAACGCGCTCTTACTAGGTCTTTATGGAGCTTTCAGAATGTTTTTACCATTACCGATAATAGATCTTTTGTGCGCGCGAGAGTATCTTTAATCTTGATGTTGGCGGCCCTGGCTGCCGATCGCCAAGTTATGTCACAAAAATTAGCTTCCTTACTCGACGATCTAACATCTGTGTTTTAGCGTCCGGGGGTATATTATTTTAGCGTTACGATTGACTTAAGATCCAGTTGAATCTGATTCGGAATGGACGGTTCTATCGATCTACAATATCTTGAAGCTAGTGTATGTAGTAGATCGAGTTTTATCGGTGGTATCTGCTTCTGGCTTCCTAATTTTTCATCGGTGAAATGAAGAATCTAACAGTGGTATTTCTGCTGGTTTTTAAAGGGATTTATCATTTACTACTGGCACCAAAAGATCTAATTTGAACGTAATTGCTTTGATTTGCAAGTTTGGATTTTATCTATATCGTCCTTCTTCATAATTTTTTTCGACTTTCTAGCTGGTCCAATTATAAAAAACTGTACAAATGAGACAACAATGTGATAGTTTCATTATATTTCATTGGCATTCAAAAAGATCAAAGGGAATTTAACCATTAAATCAAAATTAACTTACATTTTAACATATTAAATTAAATTAACCTCTTGGCTTAATGTTTCACGATTTATTTAAAAATATCAAATAGTCAACATGTTTCGAGCGTTAGCTCATTTCCAAGACTAGACTACTATAAGAGACGTAGAACAAATTTATATCTATACAATGGATGTGAGTAGGGAGGATAATTGAAAATCTACTTGTTCATTTACGATTTCTTTTTTTTTTCCAAGAACTGCTTATTTCAATTGCTTTCAAAAGGTCTAAACGCTTCCCTTTATTACCTGCGTGTAGGCATTTGGTTTTCTCAAATCTATGAAGTGGTTAGAGTTAATGCAATGTTCTGAAAATCCGGTTTTATTAACATTATAAAAAATCGACCTTTTATGCTCGTCAACCTGAGTTTTTATTTTTCTACTTGTTTGGCCGACATAAAACGCTGGACATTCATTACAAAAAATTTTATCAATCCCGCTTTTGTCTTCAACATTTGTCTTTTCTTTATTATTCACTAAAAGTGACTTAATATTTCTTTTGTTAGTACAAATGGTTTTTATCTCTTTCTGCATCTTTCGCAATTTTTTTTTGCTGAGATGAGGTATGAAATTAATAAAATGATATTTTCGTTTGCTTTTTATAATTTTTAAGCCAAGATTTTAATTCAATTCAATATTCAATTATGTTCCACCAAGAGTTAAGCGAGAATTCAATCTCAGTCATTACAATTGACCATAGAGTAATTGTATGCCATAATATGTATTTATGTGTATGTTAAGTGTCAATGATTCAATGTGTTTCTTATTTATTTTGTATGAAACTTGGAGTTTATATGAGGAAGAAGTGAATTAGGCTAAGTTTCACAGTGTCAAATTTCGACGAATTTTCAACTGTGTTCAAATCAAAAATGTTGATAAGTTCGCGTAATTTTTTTGATGAAGGCCACAAACTTTTCGTTTAATTTATAAGTATATGATTATCGTCTGCTCTTTTGAAGTATGCGAGAGCTGTTTTGAAAAATTTGAATGCCTGGAAAAAAATTCGAAAGAATGAGAAGAAAAACTAACGATTCCGTCGATAGAAGCCCGATTTTTGAGAACTTCGTTAGTTTTTCTTTGGTATCAAATAAAATAAGCTCATTTATTATAATTGAGTTATTGAAATTGGGTACACATACTTGTATTATCGTGGTATTATGAATGAAATACTCAAAATAATTTGCGGTGTTATCATTTTTCAAATGTAGGATTAGTAGACTTATAATTTTTTAGGAAATTGAATGGATTCAGCTCTTAATACTCGATAATTTCTGACAATTGTACGTTTACTTCATACAATTAGCTATCGAAAATTGATGTAAATATTGATTTCACCACAATTTCTGACGAGTATTTCTGAGCAACCTGTGTTGGTGAACAAAAATTCGTATCTGTTATAATGATCCATATTGACTTATTCCACTTTCTTTTGAAAAAATTAGAAATTTTGAATTCAGAAATATTGAATTGTTTTCCTGAGATATATGATTCATAATCATAAACGGGAAAAAATGTTGAAAAAACACCTTCCTTCATTTCTTTGTCTAACATTCGTCAATGACACGACCAACAATTGACTGATCACGAGATATTGTTGAGTTCTCGGATGAAACCGAAAATACCGTCAATGAAATCTATCTTTGTTTTGTATGCTTTCGAGTTTTCAGTTAATATTTTCATCACGACATTCTTTCATACTTCGAGCATTGAAAATTGGCTTCTCTTGATCTCTTAATGATCCTCATTCGACAATCATTCGCGTTATCTAAATATCATCTATCAATATATTTGTTAGAAGTTCTAATTAACACCTCCGGGTACAAACGAACACTAATAGCCAAAAATATCGATCCGGAATTATGGGTACAATGATCTTTTCAAGTCATTAGCTAAAATTTCACGGCGTATATTGATAAATTCTTTCATGCGCCTTTCTTGGAGGATGAGCCATTTCTCGAAGAATCTAATATCGTTTACGACTTTTTAAGACCTATTTTAATATCGGGATTTCATCTGTTAGTTAGAATTTCCAGGAAGAAGATCGTTAAGTCCAATTCGATTGGGTGGCTCGGGACGAAAAAAAATCGCGCTCAAAAAACTGGACGAAATAAATCCAGTGTGGTTTTAGATAATGAACAGTTCGACTCCTTACGAATTCGTTTAAAAAATGGATCACAAAACGACAGTTGGTTCTACGAATAGTGTTTTTTCGCAATACTTGAGACACATTTAGGATTTATGTGTACTTTTGTTAATTGATTATCGATTTTTCAATCACAAAGTTTGCTATAAAGTGTTAATGGGATGTTTTTCGCTATACTTTTTGTTAAGAAGAGGTTACAGTTAATTTTCAGTCGACCATTTCCATTTATCGTATTCTGATTTATTATGATTGTTTCCGATTCTCGTTTTACTAATTTTCGAATTTTTTTTACTGGATATAGGTAAATTCTATACGAATTTCATTAATTTTGGGATAATTATGTCCATATTTTAGAATAATTCTTCATTTGAACGAATATGGACGAATAGAAAATACCTTTTACCATGTCAATTATTCATTATGATCCAATCACAAGAAATGTAGATTTTGAGTGAAAATTTTCTTTTTTGATGAACTTTTGTGAATTTAAAATCTGACGAAAGTTGCATAAGTTGAGAAAAAATCATCGAATTAAAATATAACCAAATTGTTAGAGAGATTCAGAAGATAGTGTATAAAATGTTTCGAAAAAATATCTCTCAAGGGAAACTAAACATTTGCTCAACCTCATTCTTTAATACTTAATAATTAATGTTTTAAGCCTTTCAGATGAACTAGTGAGACAATAATTAATAATCATTTGTTGAATGTCAAGAAAAACATGGGGTTTTCTTCGATGAAAACTCGATAGTTTCAATTTCGAATATACAGAGGTTTTCTAGTTAGTATTTTTTTATTGTATGCCATGAATTTAATAGAAACATATGTACATGGTTAACCCATTTCCTAGAATAACTCCCGGATTATACTTTCTGGGAATCTCTGAATTCAATGAATAGTCTTCGAATATTTACTTGGTAATTTGGAAAATTCGTTAAATTTCATAATTTTGGGTGTAACGCAGTTAAAAATGGCGTGTGTGCAAGGGTTCGAATGCCAATGAGAATGCTTGCATTCAAGCTGAAAGAAGTCAGCCATTCATTGTAGATTGATCAAGTGTACATGTATTTTTTTATGATAAAATGTTGTTAATGTCACAAATTTTGTTCGCCATTTATTTTCGGAACGCAGGGTTTCATCAGGAATCATCATTAAACGAACACCTCTGAAAATATGCAAGTTTTTCTGCATGTTTATTGGACGCTTTGTATTTGTCAGCTGTTCGAATAGAAGAATTTCAGGAAATCGAAACATTATGTGGTATGCTGCTCATTACTCAATCTTATTGCCTTTGTTTTGTAGCAGGACGAGAAATATATGGTACGAAAGTAGGAGTAGATGAATATTTCTCGAGATTCGAACTGTTGAAATATTCACAGTTCTTTTACTTTTTGGCACACCCTCGTACACGTCCGGAATTTTCCGATACGTTTATCGAATTTCGGTTTCCGCGTTAACGGCTTTCTCTACGCATTCACGCGACGCCACGTATCGTCCATTAAAACATAATAATCTTTGTCGCTAATTTGCACAATGCGAGCGATGAAGCGCTGAATTTCGATTCGGGTTTCGGAATGCGGCCATTACAAAATAACACAACCAGTCGTTATTATGATAATGCATCTGGCAATTATTGCCAGTTGAGCGTTAAATCTTCTTCGGATGGATTAAATGGAGTGCAACTGATTGTTAAATCGAATCGGCATTGTACCGCCGTTTGGTGTATCGATAATAATCGACTAAAGCAGGTCGTGCGACGAATTCTAAACAAACGACGGATTTCGAACAGTAGTTATGATTCTCCGGATGCCGCACAGTTTTCGAATCGCAGGCTTTCGATTTGCTATTTGCGACCGCTGAGGCTTAGATTCGATGTCGCTTGGTGGTTATTTTTCTGCGTATCGTAGCTCCTTTTTGGATGGTTTGGTGAAGTAAACTCGACAATTTTTGGTAACTAACAGTTGAACTTTGTGCGTATTGAATTCTCATTCAACATGCAAAGTTGGTGAAGATCGTGAAGACACTTGTCCTTGAAGTGGAACCAAAAACAAAATGTACTAGTGGTGTATGAATTGATTCAAGAGGTTGAAACCTTGAGGAAGTCCGACAGGGTTGTGTATAGGTACCTTTGCTTTTAGACATATATTCCGAAAACATATTTCAGGAGATCTTCGTAACTATGACGCAGGTATTGTTGTCAATGGCAAAGTCGTTAATAAGATGAGATCTGAGATGAATCAGTTTGACTCACACCCACTATGAGGACCTTTACATAATGTTGAACAAAGTTCAGTCTGCAACTGATGCTGAGAAAACAGAGTTTATGACCATATGGAAGAATGGTTCAACCAACGCTACTTTTCAACCAATGGCAAGCTTGGACTGTGTTTGTAGGTATAAGTATTTCGGTTGCTATCTTGATGATATCAGTGATAATAGTCTTGAAATCAGGTGCCGCATAGAACAAGCTCGGACGCTTTCTATGGAATTGAGTCAATGATTTGGAATAGAAGTTTAAATATTAGTCTTTCGCTAGGCTTGTTCGTATTCTCCATTCTTCTGTATGACGTTGAAGCGTTGACACATATTCCAAATGTAAGAAATTGGAAGCTTTTGAGATGTGGGGGTACAAGAGCATGTTGAGGATATCCTGGCTCAAGAGACTACATAAGAGAACAACTATTGCAAGTAATCAAGACAAGAACTTTGGAGTTCTAGGTCACATATAATGAGAATAACCAAGTACTAGCTGCTGAAGTTGATCTTTCAGGACACTGTTGGAAGAAAACCCAGTGTTGGTAGAAGAAGAACATCCTGCGTCAAGAACTAAAATATCAATAATTGAAGAATGCTATAACATAAGAATCATTGAAACTGTGAAAGTCGTTCAATGAGTTTCCATAGATATCCATTGTTCAGAATCTTGAAGATTTTGAACAGATTTATATAGTTTTGGCAGATTGAGGCCTTGTCAGGGGGAAATTTTCTTTGTGGGAAAATAACACCCCATATTTCTAAGCATCCATACAATTTTCATTGGTTGCAAACATATCTCTCGAACATTGTTCAAATAGCAATTGAAAATCGAAGCTATTTATTGGTTTCTGGTAATTTTTCATGTTATGATTGTTCCTGTAGTTTGCAGTTGCTTCTAAATATTTCTACCAATTTAAATCTCAAGTGGTTGAGGAAATCTGTTATCACTTTTTTCTGCTAGTTGCAATCAATTTTTTGACGGTCTTAAAGATAAACTCGAAACCGAGTAAAGTAGTTTAGTAGGTTGCCGATATTCGGATACCTGAAGAACTGAACGTTTTGAAATATTACTTAAAAATTTTCGTAGGAATACGTATGGACATTCATAGATAAAACCGCATGTTATTTCTATTTTATTATATCCACTCCAAGTAGCAGGCTCGTGTAGAATTCGAATTAGTAGACAAGTTGGTAATTAAATTGATTACCACTAACATAAAAGCTATCCACGTCATAGTGGACAAGAACGGAAGCTGCGACCACCTAGGGATCGAATTACAGTCTTCAGTAAATAGCAGGATGCCTTAAGTATATCGGAATAACTTGTATTAATTGAAGATTAAGTAATTTAATTGAATTGCCCCCCGAGGAAATAATTCACTCCGACACTCGTTTCGCGAAAATTTAAATAGTTTAAGAGTTGTGAATAGCATTCGTATATCTATAAATCATGTTCCTAAGTTGAATGCGTCATACTTCAGTGACTACTGAAGTCGTATAGCGTCTGAATTTATTGAAGGAGCTCCTGATTCTCTTTCAGATGAAAAAAGTACTATTTTTGGATAATATGCTGCCATTTCGTTCTTCTGATGGCGAAATATCAGATTGTAATAGTTCAATAGATATCAAGAGCCTGAAAGAAGCGAAAAATGAATTTTTTATTGAGTTAAAACTGTGACATAATTCGAAACTCCTTGTTAAATCCTATAAAAAATGGCTCTACTTACTCGACGTGCATTTCAGGTTACTAATACATCAGCAGATAAATCTTGATGTGTGAAATTTAGGTATACGTTTTGAATTTTTTCAACGATGATAATACTAAGACTCTAACATAATGTGAAAGTCTCTTCGAAATTCATCTGAATTTTGTTGCAATTTATACGATTAAGTAGCCTATGTAGCTACCATTTCATCAAGAAAATGTTCGAGAATGTTTTGAAAACACTGAATTCATTTCAGTGTTTTCAATTCCATTTTGAGTTTTTTCATTTAGGGTTAATACTAGGCAAGAAATTCATATAGTGCTAATTCTCAGCTAAAATTGAAATTGTTGTCCTTGCTGATTTCTATAAAATGGAATCGAAAGTTAAAATTAAGAATATTCTCTCATGAAACTTCATCACAAAGTGCACTAAATTATGAATTAATTTTGTTTCCATTGTTATAAATGAAAAACATATTCTTAAATATACACCTCAAAAATCATTCCCTATTTGTGTCCCAACTACCGAACTTTTTCAAATATTTTAGGTAGCTTTTCTGAAACAAAATTTTTTTTTTATTCATAATATTTTAAAAATGGCTTTTCACCAAGAACAAAATCAAATTTTCTTTTCATCATTCCCTCATTGTTTTTATAATAAATAATAGCGAAATTTTAAATCAAACTGAACGCAGCGTTATATTTTTAGTAATGTGGTAGCACTACTATCAAAAAAATTTGGCGAACTCGAAAGTCACTGATCAACAGTATTGTTAAAATTACTTTAAAGAAATAATTATTCTAATTTACATTTTCTGGTGTCATTCCCTCACACTGTTTTGAGAAAAGGTAAGAGTTTGTTTATTCATTATAAACTACTTATCGTATGTGTTTTTGAGCGTATTTGATTAGTATGAATTGCCATAGAAAAGTAAGGTTATGTTCGCAGTTTTTGTACTTTTCACGTTTTTTTCGTCATTCCCTCATACTATTGGTTGGTGGGGGAATGACGATTGTGTGAGGGAATCATAATGAATTCGGAAAATTCACGGTTGTATGTTTTTTAGAGCGATATAATAAAGAGATGGCACGAAAAAATGAAGTCACAGAAGCAAAGCTAAATTACAGAAAAAGGAATACGACAGAAAAAAAGAATTTTTTTTTATTTTCACGAATAATATGCTCGAGTTTAGAACACTATCGTGTTTTGACTACTTAAAAAATGTCAACATTTTCACCTTGGTCATTATAAAGTCTGTAAGTCTCCTAATATTAAGTTTTGCAATGAAAAAACTTGATTCAAATATTAAAGAACATTTTATTTTCATTTAATTTCTAAGAAAAATCATTCCCTCACTGTGCTATTATTCCCTCATTTTTCAATTCAGTCCCCCTTTATAATCATTTTTCAATTCAGTAACAACCCCTCTATCCCCCTTAAAAGTCATAAATGTTGAGGACCAGTATAATCCATAAGACAATTACGTGATACTAGAAATTCTATAATAATAATAAAAATATTTCGCGACATTAACAATATCTTTTTTCTAATTTTTTTGAGAATTAGCCATAGTTTCCCTTGCATAGTTAAACTTATTATGTTGGGATATACTAATTGAGCCCAAAACTGATCCGTCTTGAAAGACAGTTTGAGAGTAGCAACAAATACAATTATAAACCTTTATTGGCTTCAACAGCTTTCAAGTGCGATTTTCAAGCCTCGGTAATTTTCGCTCTGTAATCATCAAAAGTCGAATATGAAAGAGATAATTAGTTTTTACGTGAGCAATCTACTCGGATGTCCCCGTCTTTGTCCCACCAGAATTCACGAAGGGAATTGGGTGTATATTCGCTTAATTGCAATTAGTTACGTTGGGCGGCTTCGGAGCGGGTCGCAGCCGCCAACAGACGGCGGCGGTTATCGTTCGAATATACTGCATTAAATTACGTCTATACGAAAGACCCTGGTCAACTCTACAAGACAGCACCGCCGCTGGGTAATTACCAAAGTTTCATAATCAGGCGCCGGATGTTGTACTAAGGGTGGCACCTTCTTAGCGCCCAATCGGTTTGTTAATTCTCTGTTCAGCTCCACCCTTTGATTAGTTGAGAGTTTGAATAATAACGTTTCGAATTTCGGATATAATTTGATAATATGTCTTCTGTTTTCAGTTTCAAGTATGTTGAACTCGATAGTATTTCTGAAATTTAAAAACGTCTATGGAACAGAATAAAACAATATAACTGTCGTTCACTCAATTCTAATATTTCAATTTCTTAATCGTTTCATATTTTTTATAAGATGAAAAAAAAGCTATTTCCAAGTTAAACATCTGTGAAACTTTCGTTATATCGTCTCAACTACTATTGTTTTTGGTTTGTATTCACTTGGATCAAACTGGATCAATTTAGACACCTCTTGAATTATTTGTGCACCACTTGTAGAAACCCTGCTCATAGTCTACAAATGGTCAATTCAACATAAAAAATGAGTTCGACTTATAAGTGAACGTCTTATTTTGATTTAACCCTTTCGTATGCTATGAAAATACAATGTGATGAAAGGTGAAAAATTGTTTGATGTTCCTCTATACTTTGGGATGATTGGATAGGGAAAATAATTATCGGAAGAATGAACATTTCATACACAGCTTTGAAAATTCCGATAAGTATTTAGTAGTGATGCTGAGGTGTAAGAAGAAATCAAAGTCAAATTGAATGACTCAAATCAAGGCCATTTGGGCTCTTTGCACATTCAAAAAAATTGAGGTGTTTATTCTCGTATTGAAAAACTGAATGGTCAACTATCGTCTGTTTTTCTCTGGGTGAGAAAGGTAGATTTCATTTCTGAACAAATGTTATGATGAGTATGAGTTGCTAGAATTCGTAGGACGTCCCAACACCCTTATTTCTCATTCAACGATTTGCGGCTGAAACAGGCGGATGTGTAGATCGAAAGCGGCATTTAGTCGTTGAAGTTTCCATTCGGCGTCTGCTTAAATTTCCACTTCTGCCGCCACCGCCGCCGCCGATTATTTGGCAACTTGTCCCAGAGCTCTAAACTATTAACCAAGATCTAATCTCTGTTCGTTAAAGTTCAACACTTAACGCGATAAGGGGCGAATGTAGGAGAGATTATCTTCGACCCGATCGATCCTTAGACGAAATGACATAGGGACCCTAACTTATGCAGTCAATTTGGACGATACTTCGCAGGAAGGCCCACCGAACTTTGGGTTAGTTACGTTCAATTAAACATATCTAAATTTCTATTGGCGTTCGGCGAGAGCTGCCGTTCCGGATGTGGCGTATAAAATACTAAGGGTAGTATTGATTTTATCGGGTTAATTTCGATTTCAACTACAGTGCAGTGTTCTCTTGGTGGAATTTCGTTTCATTTTGGGCGAATCTCGAATTAATAGTTACAGTTTTTCATCGCAGAAGGCCTTGGAGACGAAACAAAAGACCCACACGTCTATTTAGGTAACTTGATATATAGCTTAGCCCATAGTTTATACGGTAATCTCTCGTCGTATATTTTAATATAATTCGACACCTTCAAAGCGTAGCTGTATTCTAATGTAAAATGATCTCTTTTATACCCAGAATTTTGCATAGTGAATACCTAAAATGCCGAACCTTAGCATAAAAACATGGATGAATGGTAGGCCTCGGTTCTCATACTCTTACTGTCCAATAAATAAGTCACGTTTAACTGTCAGAATATTTAAACAATCCGATGAGAGCCGCTTTCTATCTCTCCGGGCGGTCGCATTATCGGTACTTGAAATCGAAACGAAATTTAGGGGGGTCTATGTTTTTTTTTCGTAATAACCCGCTCATTACTCAGCCAATGCGTAAGGATCAACGGACTCTGTACAATTCCCCAATTAAATCGCCGTTCTACCTACCAAATCGTAAATCGCGCTGATGTATCTTTCGCCGCCTCCATAATTTTCGGTTTTGGATGGAATCCTCTAATTTTTTGGTCGTTTTTGCGACCGCAGTCCGTTCGGTGCATTAGTTGAGATCGAATTGCCAAGAAAACACGTCCAGGGGACGCTCCATTTGCGACCGAGAGCCGTCTGTAAATTAGACGCTGCATTCGCTACAAAATCTATGCTGAGTACTTTTATTTTCTTGCACTTGAATCGATTGAGTGGCCGTAGATCACTTGAAGATCGCCACGTAATTCGATTATCTGGACAGATCGGTGAGGTTTGGTCGGTGTCGTGTATTTTAGACGGAGGCTGCAGTGGCGTTCGTCTGCAAACTAGTATTGGGCGTTACGAAGAAGAATTTTTAATTTTTCAAATCAGAATAATCTCCGTTGTGCAAATCATTCTTTTGATACGTATTCGAAATATATCGTAGCAACGTACGTTTACGCATTGAATTTGAGAGCGGGAGCGAATAATATTTGTCGCTATCGCACTCGATCAAATAGTATTGAATTGCTTTCAGTGCCATCTGTCGGTGAGTGGTAAACACGTCAGCTGTTACGCAACGCACCATGGTAGCATTCTTTCCCATTTTCATCCCGAAGTGACGTGTTACATAATTTGTAATCTTTGAAGAACTACTCGACAGTTTTTCTACGAATAATCGTACGAAAATGGAAGTATCGATCATCTTCTCACTTCTATAAGTAGGCAGGTTAATTGGAATAACGCAGTGTGTTCTTACTGCAATTTTCCTTACAATGGGCTCGAGAATGTTGATTAGATTTTAATGCTTTAAATGGACTCGGGAACAATATGAGAAACTAGCATAATTACGAAATACTCAACGTACTTTGCAATCGGGATTATGGAAACTGGGTGCTGACGGATAATCGCGCATCATTAAAACAGTTAAACCGTCAACGGAGCAATATATTTAATAGGAAAATATCGAAACAATGATTATAATACAAACAACAATAGTGTATTTTGTTCGGTTTGAAATTTTCTGAATTCATTTCTAATACGTGTTATTATGTCGTTATAAGCTTGAATAATTATGCAAAAGTAATATTTAATAAATGAAACGAAGGTTTTGCTCATCTATTGGTCAAATATTATATGCTAAATAAAAGTAAATTAAAATTGAAACACTTGGTTCAAGTATTCTCAGAGTAAACTCAGTAAAGTTGAGTACCTAGAGTAAAAGCTCTTTATTCGCGAGGTATACGTTGAATAACGTGAATATGGAATAGTAATTTATATGAGATTATAGGGAATACGTTCCTCGGTGACAAAATGAAAAAAAGTATATAAAAACTTAATTTCAATGAAGTTTCTGATCATATTGCTTAATTGTTATGTTCAGACTTAAGCAATGGTTTGAAGAATTTTGTAAGTTTTTCTAGCTTGGCAGTTTTTAAAGGTTTCTCCAATTCAGACTGATACTAAGCAATGACTTTAACAATTTGCCTTTAAAATAAGAATTCGTTCCATAGAGGGATCAATTTACCTAAATAAAATCACAATGCACATTAGCCATTCTTAAACCTTCACTAAGAATTTTCAAATTGAATGTCACGTTTCCCTTGCTCGTTGAAGCCTCTTCCTCAATAGGCTGTGAATTTAATATTTCGTCCAAGTTACTTTCAGTCAAATCATCATCTTGCGATTGAAGCAACATCTGAATGTCACTTGATTCTATCCGTTCAAACCCATCTCGTCCTATTTCATTCGGAATTTCAGCTATGTTTACAGTCAAAGTTTGAATGTGCACAGATTCTTCGTCATTTTCTGCAGTCAGAGTAGGCCACTGTTTTTCCAGCATGAAGTCTATGTGTATGGATTCAGTTCTTCCAATGATTTCTTTATGTTTACTATGCATTTTGCTAAGTCAAAATCCTTCCAGCACTCCATAATATTCATATCAAGATCCATTCTACATCATTCAATATTATTTTGAAGGTTCGTCTAATGTAATAGAGCTTCAAGGCTTGGAGTATCTCTTGCTCCATAGTTTGAAGCAAGCCGTCATGTTGGGAGGAAAAATGTCACTTTATATTTGGATGCATTATTTCAAGTTCGCGAGGTTGACCTGGTGCATTATCCGAAACTTGATTTGCTCAAAGTCTACATTCTTTTTTTTTAATTATGTTTCAACTTCCGAAACAAAAAAATTCCGGAACCACTTACAAAAAATAGCTATTAGGTCCGCGAATGGAGAAATCTATTGTCGCGAATATAGAAATTGGGTTGCATATTTTCAATCTGCGAATAGTGAAATAGCGAATAAGGAGCTTTTTTGTACTACTCAGTGAAACTCAAGGCCAGTGTTTTAATAAATAGGATACTATTAGCGCATGAAAAATTATGTTTAGGTCAGATTGAAAAGTGAAATGTCGATATGTTGATGCAAAAAACGAAACTTACTGTTTTAACCATGATAATAGTAAATTTATCTTATTTCTGAAACTCGAACCTCGTATGTTGTAAAACTCTCAAATACGATTTTTTCTTTAAATATTGAGCATATTTGAGAAATTGCTCGGGTAGAATGGTGAGTTTATACTGGTAGAAGAATCAGTTGAAAATTCTTTAAAAATACTGAGCAATTCTATTGTAAAATATCGGATACTTGACGAACAACACTCAGTCTAACAATGTGACAAGTACTGTCTATTACAAAGTATTCAAATAAAGATCTCCCTGGGATTTCCTACTATAATATCCATTGAAAAATATGATGAAATTCACTTCAGAAAAGAATCGCAGGCGGCATAAATTATTCGTATTCATTTCGCTCGAATAATAGAAAAAAACAACAGATGGCGCGAATGTCTCGTTCCGTCTCCGCAAAACGTCGTTAAAGCCGCGAATCCTCCAAAAATGTAATAATTCCACGTAAAACAAATTCTCGTTAATCACTCGAAACGCGAGTAAATGAATAATTGTCTGATTCTCGTGCACTCGAAAGCCGGCCTAGGGATTCGTTCTAATGCATAATAAGAATGGAAGTGCATTAGTAAAGGACGAACACTGCAGGCGCGTAAATCCAAAAGATGCAAAACCATTATTGGATGCGCGCTGGCGGGAAAAAAAGCCGCGCAGGCCACGTTTCCGCGAACAGAAAGTAACAAGAAAATCACGAATGTGTTACCGGCAAATTGCCTGGAATTAAATATGCTGTAAGTGGAGACGGTAGCTTTCTAGAATTGATATACATACTCCTACGACGTAGTTTGGCGTTCGAGGTGAACACCCGCTCTGTATTGAGCGATTCATTTTGATGTTTTATGAAACAATCGAGATAGCTTGAAGATGGGTAATCTCTGCGCGCGTTGGTTTTCTGTGAAACTGCGTCCATACCGCTGATTAAGATTTGTAAGCCTTAAGACAGTTTTTCTCTACCATTTTTGTGCCATGCTTCTAAAATTCTTATGACTCTCCTAAAAAGGTGGAAAAGTTGAAATTAAAAAGTTTGAGAGGCTTTTACTACCGTCGAGTACTTTTTCGAATTGCCCTTCCTAACAATCAAATTTCTCCACTATGGGGCGTTTTTTCGCCCCGTTTTCAAAATTTCTCTACGCTGGCAAACACTGTCATTCAAACATGAAGGCATTCATGTCAAACTCTTGTGATATTTCGGTACAACTCATCTTTTTAAGTTATTACATCAGTTGGGGATGCATGCTTTCAATGTACAGAAAGATTGAGAAATTCGTCGATCAAAAGTATTATATCACGTAATTTTTATACTCATTGTTCTTCCGAATGGTGGTGAATTATTAACCCATACTTAGTTCTTTTCAATATTCTTCAATCCGAAAACATTTTCATATTTTCTGTATATAACATGTTGAATGTATATAACATGTATATATCATCTTTTGTTACTAATTATATTGAACTATTGGTAATGATTTCATAGGCCACGCTAGCCTCGATGAAATACTTCGATAAAAGTCTGGAACTATTGAAACGGATCATTTGATTGCCTTAAAAATGAAATATCCTTTGGGGATAACATGATTTCAAGGTACGAAAATCTGCTTTGAAGGAATCAAATTACGTATTGTTTACTCATTGTTATGTCTAATGGTTGCGATTTGTAACCGATACTTGGCCATTCCTCAATTTTCATTTTCACAATGAACAATTATTTTCAATTTTTTTTCAAACGACATAAAATCATCTCTATTTCTCATAATTTAGAACTGCTCTAAGGGATTTCTATCATAAGTCACCCGAGCCTCAATACTTAAAATTCAAGAAGTATTTGAATCGAAAATTTGGTATTATGGAAATAAAATTATCTTCAATAATTTTACCAAATTTTGGTCTTTGAAAATGTTCCGGTGGGCCGCAAGGCATCTATCTGAGGACCGTGTGTTTGACATTTTTCCTTGAGATGTATTTGGAGTAATAGCCAATACAGGAAACTGATATCAGGTTGATAATTGCTAGTTTCTGATTTTTGTACGAAAATTCAAACGAAATAGGAAATTGTTCTAGGCTGTGGTGAACTGAGACCTCTCTTTCTACGCCAAACAACGAACGTGAAACTTGGAAAATGAAATTTAGTGTTTCTGTTTGATTGCAAGCATGTCTTGATGGCTTCTATGATGTCTGAGGGGATATCATTGGCAATTAGTCGAAAATTTCGTGTGAAAATATATTGTGAGATTTAGCGAAGCAATTTAGATTATACGTACATCTTCAGCGTAAATAATAAGCTGAATCATTGGAATTCACGAAATCTCATGTTTACAAAGTTTGTTGATGATATTACTAGAAGTTTTTGTATTTGAGGTTTTCTGAAAGTTGCATTTGTCGCAAATTTTTAGATAGTAGGCTACGTCTATGGTAAAAGAGCCGCTGCCAAAGTAACATTAATTTCATTACACTATTGATAATGTGTTAGTTGCCCGAAATAAACGTCGAAAGGATCGGAGAATTTTTGCAGTATTTAGCCATTTCTTTTAGTCATACGATGTTTTTCAACAATGTTTCATTAAATGAAACAAGCCGTTCCATATTATTATTTGGTATAAATGAAAAAAAAGGCATTCGTCTATCGAAAAGTATTCGCGATGAAAATATTCTACCGCAAAATTCCGACGGAAATGTTTAGATGAAAACGAATTACTCCGAGAGAAACAAAATGCATATTCGCTGCATATCGCGATTATAATTAAATTTTTTATAACTGTAGTTGAAAGAATAACATTTAACGAACTCGTCTGCATGCTCGGATAACGAAATTCCTGCGTATCTTCTGTCCGCTCATTAAGGCATTTCGAGTCCCGAAAAAAAAAACTATATACCGATCGAATTCCTGATGTCGACTCACTAATGCAAAGACGTCGAGTGCAATCACCTTTTGATGGTCGTCCAATATTTCAGAGAATGCAAACGTTCAGTACGGTTCATTTTTGAATATTCGAAAGAAGCAATTAATTTATTAGTTAATTTTGTAGTCAGAATGAACTTAGTGAAATTCTTAACGTTTACTTCGTTTGCGTTGATGTTTTATATAGCTACAAGTCGTTTTTTACTTGTAACAAAATATTGACTTTGAATTTAGAGTGGAAAATTGTAGCAAGTTAAGTGTTTTCGGAAATACTAAGTCGATGTTGGAATGAGGATTTAATGAATATACATTTGAAGAACTATTGAATTCAGAGGTGATAATTGTTTTGTTTATGTCCAAATTGAAACCGGATATACTTTTATGAATTCAAATTTACACGAATTATAGCCGTTTTTGAGTGATTATTTGAATTTTTTTAGTTCGAAATGGAATACTCAGCTTTTCCAAGATTTTTCCCGAAGAAAATCAAACCGAATGTGGTTTTGTATGGTTAAAATCTAAGTTTGAAACACAGAAGTATTTAACTGAAATACTTTTCGAAATAGGTATCTAGTTGACTCATGTTTTTTGACAAGCGATATAGTCTGTTATCGTCAATTTTCATCACAAAATTTCATCAATATTTCATTTCGAAAAATGCATTTCATTCTATGATTTCTTTGGTTTCCTTGCGCAACCAACAGAACTATCGTTCCAAAATTGTTTTTCATGAGATTATCGACTCAAATTTACTCACCGTCGTAGGGATAAGTGTGGATGGAATAACCGCTTTGAAACTCACCTGGAAAATAAAACAAATTTCAGTTATTTAACAAAACAAAACGTATATCGGCTACGTTCATCGAATATCATTTCGAAAAATTAGTTTCTCCACTCATATCTCGAAAGCATAGAAAAATAATGAAGAATTGATGACTTGGTTGAAACGAATAAACGTGTTTTATGTTTTAGCAAAAGTTATATCAGAAAGAAGTGCATAAAGCTATTTTTTGAAATGGTAAACTGAGATATATGGATGGCTTTCTGATTTTCATTAAAATATAACTGAGTGTCTAGATCTATACAATTCGATTTTTTTGGTTCTTGTGACAAAATCAATTTTGATATACCTTTTAATTCTTGTCGATTTTCTCGTAACCAATTTCACCTTTTCACTAGCATTTATCATATTATCAATGTCAAACCCTGATGATATTGATATGGGAAATATGTGTTTTCAATAAGACCGTGCCACATGCCGTACAGCCCGTTAAACACTTCAATTAAGGCATGAGACATTTTTCATGAGCAGAATTGGCCCTCTAGATCGTGTGATTTAACACCATCAGATTTTTATGGGGTTATTTGAAATAACAGGTTCATGTCAACGAATCCACAACCACGCTTGCGTTAATGCAGGAGATTTAACGTAGCAAAGGAATTCATTAACAATTATGCAGAATGGTCATGTAAAATTTCGGCAAACGACTACGTATGTGTATGTGTAAGTCGTGGAGGCCATTTGCCCGATGTGTTATTTCATAAATGATCCTATGTACTTTATGATTCACTGAAAAAATCACAATCAAAAGACTAAAAATATGGTTTTCTAAATGATTCAAATTATGCGTTAGTTTTGGACCAACCTTTGATTATTTATATCTAGCCAACTCCTTAGTTCTGTGCCCCCATTAAGAACGGTGCGAACGAAGTGATTAGTTTTTTCATGTTCACTTTTCCGATTTGTTTTTACAACTGTGTGGAATTCTATGTTCGTCCATAGAAATTAGATGCGCTATCTGCGCAATCATGCCTATAATATGGAAATTTATTGTTCACAGACGCGGCGCTATAATGAGAGAACTTGTCAGTTTGCCTCGTGAAAAAGCCATAAACAATCGTCGTCAAGGTTACAGTTGGTTTACCTCCCCGGCTCGGCGAATATAATTATAGCTCGTTAGCGCAAGAAACATATAGTGAAAAATAAATTTTACGATTGTGTTTTTATTTAGAATAAGCGTTCTTTCGGTTGTTGAATGCGAAGAACGAGAAATCGTTAATGA
Organism: Henosepilachna vigintioctopunctata; assembly: GCA_030704895.1. Lineage (NCBI taxonomy): Eukaryota > Metazoa > Arthropoda > Insecta > Coleoptera > Coccinellidae > Henosepilachna > Henosepilachna vigintioctopunctata. Next base: position 639,215 of record JARQZJ010000061.1, on the reverse strand, counting down.
AGAAACAATTAAAGGAAGAATATTGATTTCTTTAGTTAGATCCATTGAGTGATGGCTTTATACGAAATTTTAAATGGTTTGAAAAACTATCGATTATTACAAAAATTGATATACTAATATTCTAAACATAAGAGTCTTCGAGTAGTTTACAGCGATGTGTGGAATCTATTTGGATTAGTCAAGGATTTATAGATAACGTGACCATTTTCTTTGGCTCGAAACAGGACGTAGTATTCTTACAAACACCATTTTGTATTTATCAACAATTATGCTTTAATATAGCAGGTAGGGTTTCAGAAAATAATAAAATCTAGGCACGTCTATTATCTTTACTTAAACAATCAACATCGCTTCAGAAACTGAAAAATATAACTGTGTTCTTTAGAACGTCATTATTCCATCTAGTAAGCTTCCATAGAAACTTTTCGATCATTACATTCGGATATTTTTGCATCATAATATGGTTGCAATTAAACGACGATTTGTGAATTATTTCCGTATCTTTATTATATTGAAGACTTCCTATTTTCAGTCAATATGTCTAATGCTTTTTCGTGCAATCTTTTTTGATATTCGCGGATTGTTTCATAACATTCGATAGCTTTATTTGCCACCAATTCTTAATCAACGTAATTGGCTTTTGATTTCGCGAATCAGATACGAACTGTAGAAGGAAGAACCTGATTCGACTGTTTCTGGTCCAAATTGTCTTCTAGATGACTGAATTCTGAATCATCTTCGGTGTCAATAAAGATCCGCTCTCAATAACAAGAGACAAAAACGAGAGGGTGAAAACTTGCCGACTTTAATGTAGAAAAAGCCACAAATCTAATGCGGTATTTCGAAATAAAATTTTTTGATACTTGGGGATATTTGTAAATGCTGTAAAGGTAGTCTAGTCCACGAAATTCTCACACAATTTCGAAAACGGAAAAGTTTTTTCTTCCGGGGTTATATTTGGGATCAACGGTAGAGTCCCGTTCGAAATCAGCTTTGTGGTGAAACATTCCATGTTCTATTATTGACTCTTTATTTTTAGAAAAATATATATTTATCCAATTAGTTCGAACATCTTTTGCTTACCCCTACGCTCATTTATATTTTTGCTATGTCTATGTTTATTCACTATAAGTGAATAAACTAAAAGGCAAACTGTAATTTTTCATAAAGCCTCGGTATGAACACCAAAGATTGAAAAATTGTGGATGAACAAATGGAGCTTAAAAAAATCACGTTGTCATAATATTTTCAGTAGTCTGTTCTGGGAGAACCAATTTTTTACCACAGAAAATTAATGCTTTTTTGATAACTTACAGGTGGACTACTCAATACTGCGAAAACTCCTATGGGTAAAACACTGAAAACCGGAATGTGAAGCGTTTTTCTCATCATTGAGATCTGTTTACAGATAAGTATTCATTATGTAGATTTGTTTTCTGTTCAACTGAAGATGAATATAAGAGACTGAATTTTTTGTATTAGAGAATTTTCACAAACGAATCTTGAAGTGAATTTCAGTTATTAGTAAGTAAAATTATACTTCCTTTGTGAATTTATTGAGGGGTAAGATTGTACTTATCATTTCAAGGTACTATCTACCCTCTATATTTTATTATTGATTTTCTCTTCTAAAACTGTAAGTAAACCAGACAAAACTCCACTGTATGTATGGTTGAATTATAAACAATTGGTTATTCTATATCAAAAAAATAATCGTTTAATATACTTGATGTATGCTTTGGCTATATATCTATTATCAAGAGTTAAATTCGAAAAGGTTACAATATAACTATTAATACTACGCCTCAATGTTCCATACCCAGAGTATTTTTGAATGGTTCCAATTAAATTACGTTTTTCAGAAGTTTCCGTATATGCGGTGATATTAAAGAGGAAAAATTTAGCAGTTAAGAAACCACAGAAGCGAAGTGTTGTAAAAGACACGTTAGATGTAGCGTGTACTATACAATTAAAATTTCCAATTTTTTATTGGGGGTTTTGTCGTGAATTATTTTATTTGGTTGTGGATCATGTGGATTTCATTGACCTGCCCGATCAAGAAAAAAATATATTTCTGAAAGGAGTGGAGCAAGCGCAAATCTATTTATAAAGATTCTCGTCGAATCTTACATAAAGAACAGTCTATATCGGTGACAGTTCGAATCTCGCCGCACGATTTGCCTCCGAGGCAGGGGGTTCGGGCTGTCAATATATAATGAGACTTCCTCGGGACGCTGGCGCCGTTCGAAACGTACAGCTGTCCACGCCGAGCGACCTTGCCGTTTCGTTCGCAAGTGCAAGGACGGTCAGTCATCCTGCTCCTTTTATAATATCGGCAGATCGATGATGCTAACGTGAAAAAACCTACGAAGAAGTTTTAATCTGTCGAGATAAGGTGGCGAAGCAAATTACGAATGCTTTATAATCATTCGAAAGATGCTGATAATTTAAACCTAATGATACAAGTGGCAACGTCTCATTATACAGAGTATACGAATTACGATTGTCATAAAAACCAAACAAGGTATTCTAACGTCAAGTTAATGATATATTAACGGGATATTATCACACCGAGGGATTATTCCCGTGAATTTGAAAAAACCGTTCGAGAGCAGGGCGCTGTGGTTTGTTTGTTATACGGAATATTCGCGAAGTTCTTTGGATTTTGCTATCAGAAAATTGCACACAGGCAATGCTATTGGTGCCAGACAGGTCTCTACATGACTATTCATTTATCATTGCGATGTGTTCCAGTCTAATTTAGGTATTCGACTGATATAAGCACTGCTTTTGTTATCTTGGAAGTCGCTGCAAAATCTCAAAGAGCAATAACATTCTTTTTGTGAAAAGATGGTGTGAAAAATTAAAACATTCTGCAGCGTCCGCAGGGAATATTTGGTGAGTCTGCAGAATCCAAAAGTACTGTTAATCGATGGATATATTTCTCTTTAATTGATATAGTATCGTTGGATGACAATACAAGCAGGGGACACCTAAGCAGGTTGGCAAATGAAAGAAACATTACTGTCATCGATCTCTTACAAAAGAGTTCCGTCGAATGAATATTTATCCAATAAATGTGCATCTAGCGATATACATGACAAGTTTAAGAGGTCTTGTGTGGTTATCAAGGCGTAAACAAACTTTGGCGGGCTGAGTGTCAAGGATATTGGGACCAGAAAAAATCCTAAGGGGTCTGATACTTATCGTCACTTTCAAGATCTGTTAGCATGTTATACTGATGAATTTTGGCAAAGAACAATAACTTGAGACGGAATGTGGATGGACTATTCGAATCCTGAGAAGAGAAGTTGATTTAAAGCATGTCGCAAACTCGATGAAAACCTCCACTTTGACATTGGAGGTGCGTGTAGTTTCGTCTGTTGGAAAAGTAATTCTTGCAGTAAGCTAGGGTTGTAAAGAAATAATTTTTATCTATTATTCTGATTGGAGTTCATTATTTGGACCACTACGAAATGCACTTGTCAAAAAATGGCTGGAAAGTTGCATATCAATTCTACAGGAGAATGTGAGACCATGCACTGCAAGAAGTACGAATATTTTGAAGGATTTAGGATGGGAATAACCGCCCCGTCCACTTTATTTCTTGGATTTTGTACCCACTAGTTATCATCTGGTCTGAGATTTGAAAAAACCTCATAGTTTGTTCGGTATGAAGAATTAACTGACGTTAAATGCCACAAAATAGGTGAATCCATGTCGGTTCGAAAAAATGAATTTGTCGTTGAGATAAATGTATTTATTTGAATGGCGATCATGTTGATGAACTAAACGAAATTTTAGCTGGATTCCCAGAACTAGCAACATTCCTCCCCATTATATTCATTTTTATATAGCATCACTAGGACCTCAAAGACGATATCCTAGGAGTTAATATGTATTGAAAAAAATGACACCAATAATATCTTATCTTTTGTGTTGCATAATACCTTCCTGACAGCTTGATTTCCATTGAACGTAATCGATTCCTATCATCACTCACAATAGAAACTAAGATCGCAATAAATCCATATCGTATAACAGCGCGTAACAAGTAAAATAAACACTACGTATGAAAGATTAGAGATACGAGCACTCGAGACCCAACAAAGCGTACACGCATATGGTGAGAATTCGAACTAAGAAAAGTCTTTTTGTACCAGTATCTAAATATTTATTATTACTCACCGAGAAGTCTTGCCTCATACGGCTAACAAGCTTATCCGACTTGACTATTCATTAGGTAACGTACGATTTCTGTCATTCGGTAAACACAGATGAAACATGCCGCTTCGGTATAGTATTTGAGCTGCGGCTGTTGAAACTGTACTATGTTTATATGGAAGCCAGTTTCTTATATAATGAATTATATATCTTTGTTTGATTATTCTATCGAGTACACACACACTCGCAAATTAGCACTTGGATCACTGTTGTCGACTCGGTTATACGACATACGACGTCTTCGGAGATTCTCTCGCTATTCTCAGCGCTTTTCATGTTGAATCGTTAGACGTCGTCAAACTCTCTGTGACGTTTCTCATCGTTTTAGTTTTTACGCGAGCGTCGACTACAATTTTCATCGTTTCGTGTTGAAATTATTACATTTAGCCTTCGCGATCCCCAGATTTGAACCCAATGTATTCTTCCAAGTGGAATCGCTGAAGTCATTCGTTTACGTTATTAGAGTGGGAATTTTGATGACTTTTGACATCGAATAATTGCTGGTATAACTAAATCAGAAATTCCTCGATATATTTGAAAACTATAACGGGGAGTACCCTCGTTAATGTTGGTGAACGTAAATTGTTGGTGATTCAAAGTCAATGATGAGAATATTGAATGGTTGTTTCAGTCTACTTTTCGATAATAAAATGTCTTACTGTCGCACATTTTCTTGTGGTTTTTTTGAACGAAGTGGTTGAACATAAGACGAAATATGCTGAGAGTAGGTGTAGGTGTATAGTTCCACGAAATTTGGTGCACCTTTATCTAAATCACTGTTTTTATCGCGATCAGACATCTCACTCAGTTTACCTTCCAGGCTGTAGCTACGACTGTTTATAGCCACAGCATGAGTATCTCGTTTTCGCAAACAGAACAAATTAATTGCAAACTACTCACAAACCGAAATTCAACAAATAATTAATCAATTGGGATTGCAACGTTTTCTTGCGCAAACAACTAATACTTGGAGTAATTGTGACAGCTCAAGACAAAATTTTGGTTTGAAAATTCAATAGGTAATTTGATTTGTTTCAGGTTAGCTACGTTTTTTTAAAGTTGCAATAATTTCTGAAATTGGTTTGCAACACGAAACATAGTTTGAGTGGAGTGGGGCCATCATCATTCTTTTTCTTCTAACTGAAGGAAACTCAAATTTGTCCCGTCCAACGCTAGCTTTGAAGCCGTTAACGCCGTACACGTACGTTTTCTATGTATACCGTCGTCATATTTGACAGCATCAGTTTTCAGTGCAAGTTAAAGATCCTGCTCGTTCCTAGAGATGCACACGAATTCAGGCACTCGATCCGCCGCCGCCGCCACCTTGATGGGTTCTAGCGTGAAAGAAACAAGTTGGCTGAGACTGAAAACATAAGTTAAATACGGCGTGAAATATGGCGGGAACGAAGAAGCGGGAAACCGCAATTATTATTTCCTGAGAGGAACATAAATAGCGATACGGAATTTACATGTCTGATATATCGCCTAATATGTACAGACGCATTCCGCTTTCGAAATGATGCTGAAAACGGAAATGCGGCGCCTTGAAAATGAACGGTAAAAAATTCTATACTATGATTATGACCAAAATTATCAACGAAAATTTTCATAATGCATTGATTAAAATGTCATAGCGATTTGAGATGTGGCAACATGACATATGGTTGACATCGGTTGACTTTTATATAGATTTTTTCGAAGGAGTTTTTATCGAATTCTCAATTCGGAAAATACTGATCACCTTGATATAATTGAACAGATTTTCTTGTATGGTAGTAGAACACATCTGCTATCAAACTCTTTGTCAGGCGAACGAATTAAATCCCAATCAATAGATAGATGAATCGTTAACTTCGTCGTAATTCTAAGTGACACATCATGAATGAAACAATTCAAAACCACTCAGTAATTTGCCGAATTGTCAGACATTATGATGATAACAAATTCTTGTAGTTCTTAACTTCTCCTAGTGATTTGAGTCGCGAAGAAACATTTTTCCCGATTAATATGAGGTCAATGGTAGAATATACTATAAAGTATTATATGAAATTATTCATACGTATTTTAAATTAGAACTGTACAGATGTTTGTTACCGCAAACTGCGATAATTGTCCAAATTTGATGATGAATGTGAACAATTGCCCATTTCGTTTAAGTTCTTGCGTGGTAATTACAGAAAAACATCGTCTGTGTTGAATATTGCACCATCACGATCCAAAAAGATATATTAATAATGAAAATTGACTGGTCAGTTAACGCTTGGTGAGACATTGTTCGAATAATAACAAACAATTTTTTTCAATAGCGATGATCATTACGAAAAGGTTGAATAAATATAGTCGAAGATCTATCATTAAGAACAAATTCTGTTCCAGTTGGTCGGTAAATAGAATTGAGTAACTGTATTCGAAGAATATGATATATGTTGATTAAAATTTATTTGTGTTAAATTTGAAATAACTAGTCTAAATTGGACAGAATGGTGAAGGAATTGTTAATAGATCAATTGAACAAAGACAACTGTTAAAAAGCATTTGATAGACCTTAGTTAAAGGTTAGTTGATAAAATAAAAAAAATAAAATTGAAACAAACTACACCTCATAACTATCATAAATACTATTTTGTGAAGTTTGTTTCAATGTTTTTCCTATTTGTCTCTATTCTTATCAGGTATTGCCCAATTACAGAAAATAATAGAATGAAGCTGAATAATGGTAAACTAATAATAAAATTACATAAAATACAACATAGAACTCAATCTTTTCAATCGATTTTATTAAATTTAACTTGATTATATAATTAATACATAGCTACAATAGAGTTAAAGTGAATGTTACATTAATTAGCAATCTCATCGAATGTAAACTTAACTAAACAAAAAGGGGAGTTGTATCAATGAGTTAGCCCTTGAAGTCTCTAGGTGAAATAATTTTGTAGTACGAGAATTTTGCGTTGGAACACGAAATCTCAGAGCAGACAGTAGAGGAGGACAATAAATACTCCTGTGTAGTAATTTGTACAAGAATTTGAGATATAAAGTTTGCATCCTACCCTGCAATCAGATTAAACTAAATCGTTTCAATAATTTGTCATGATTTACCCCTCTCAGCGGTTAAAATCTGTCCTCCCTGCAAACTTAGAACTTCAAGAACCTAAATGAATAAGAACCTACTCGTACATAACATTACCTGTCATGTAGTAATTGACCCAGCCATTAAATAATCAATAATTCATGTAGGAAGCACAAAAAATTGGATAATTGTCAGTGCCAACTTAAATATCTTCGATTTCACATTGAGGTACTAGCTATCTACATTGAAAGGTTTTTGTCTTCTTGAGGATGAGTGATCTAAGCTGATGGTTTGGCAACTCACAATATAATGAAAGAAACATGTTCATGGAAATTCAGGCACATGTTGAACACTGAATTCGAATGAAATATATGATTTTTGACGATTTCGTCAAAATCCATATAAAACCTTCTGATTGGATATCAGTTTGAGAAAAATGAAAATATTATTTTATTTTCAAAAGGTAGACATCGTTTTGGGATGTGAAAAATGAACAAATTGGGTGAAAAAATCAAACCATATGCAATATTATTGAAATTTAGGAAAAATATCAGATATTACAATAAATTGAACACTTAGCTTGATGTTTCACGATTATATTTAACAATATCAAATACTCAACATGTTTCGAACGTGAGCTCATCTTCAAGACTGTCTCATCTCAGTCATTAAAATATCAGATGGTCTTGTAAGAAATAGCTGAATTATTCAAATTCGAATAACTTTCCAATATTTCAGTATTATCTTCGAATGACTACGAACATTTAAAACATTATTGTGCGAATTTCAAATCCTAAAGAAACACGATCGTAATGCATCATTATCTGAAATGATGAATTCAACCTTTGAATTCATCATTACTCGATGGGAAACGAGTTTCAGATTAGTTTTTTTGTGATCTTACAGTAATGAGAACACATTAGAACTGTACGAGATGAAAGTGTTCTGTTCTCGACTTTCATATTTTCATATAAGTACTGTTAACCTTATCGAAAGATCTTAATGCAACCGTTTGATATAATTGCGCAGCACCATACAATATCGAACATTAGATGGAGTAGTTGGATGCGAGTTTCATTGAAGGCTCAATCTGGTACATGGAATACGTGACTAGCTGTCAATAGTCGAGTAAGAAAAGTTTCTCGAGTAATTTTCAAGATGCAGAAAGTATTCAAATTGGTTCAATGGTCAGACGCAGATAACTGATAAATTTGCAATTTAATAATTCCGTTAGTTTATAGTTGGTTTCGCAGATCGTAACTGTATAAGAAGTTATTGTGTCTATGGTTAAATTGGATTCATCGATTTGATTGATTTGAAAAAAAAAAAAGATTGTTATCTGGAGTGATGTAGCTGTCTGAAATTTCCATAATTCGGAAACAGTGCGTTGAAACCATGCAGTTTCCAAAACATTGATAAATGAAAATCGCCTGTGACAGATAATTCTCCAAACTTTATTCTTAAAAATAATTATTAAAAACTGATTTTCTGTATCATATCTTTGTTAATTTTTTTACTACGATTAACCTTTACAATGTGAAATTGCCTTAGAGATTTTGAAGATACTTTTTTTCAAATATCGTTGTATGCTATCTTGAAATCCACGTAAAATTCAATCAATATTTTTGTTCGAGGACTGAGTGGACGATCAGGATCAAAGTTGAATTCAGTCTTTTGTGAGCACTCTTTTCGGTTTTTATTACTGTATTAGGTGAATGAATGTAATGACTGACTTGAAATTTTCATATTTAAGAAACAGTTTGTTTAAGAACTCTCCAAAGTTCCTAAAGAAATAACTATTAGAGAACTGATTTTCTGTGTCATATGTTTGTTAATTTTTTTACTACGATTACCCGTCATAATGTGAAATTGCCTTAGAGGTTTTGAAGAAATATAAAGGATACTTGAAGGAGTATTTTGTAGATAATTTGTTTTTCAAAGGTCGTTGTATACTATCGTGAAATCCACGTAAAATTGAACTAATATTTGTGTCCGAGGACTGAATGGACGATCAGAATCAAAACTGAGTTCAGTCCTTTTGTGAGCTTTCTTCTCAGTTGTAAATGCTGTATTAATTGAATGAATTTGTTAATATAATGTGAGAGAATGTTTCATTGAAGATATCATCATAATATCTCTCATTTTAAGCCTTACGGCTCTCACAGGAGCTTTCGCTTATCCCCGATATTATATATCAGAGGGATTAAGCTCTGATGGGGCCCTTTTCAAGTTATTAGGCCCGTGGCGGCGGTTTCCATGGCGGCGACTTTCATGGCATTAATGTTGCAAGTAGCACAGATTTTTGTAATTTCTTTTCGAGAAATTCACCAAGTGCTAGTTCTCTGATATTTTTCAGGAGATTTTTCGGGATTATACCAGTGGATTTCAAGATAATTGTAACAGTCCTGACCGCGTTCATGTTCTGCTGTCTCTGCACTCGAACTTTAAGTTCTCGGTATTTTGAGGTTTATTCAGCGTTCTTCTCAATTAGGTTGTTGGTATTTGGAATGGCCACCTCGATAAATGTAGCTTCCCTGGCTACAATTGTCACTTATCGTCCCTCACTGTTGTGTCTTTAACGAAGTGTTTCAGGTAATTATGGGTTATAAACTGAATCTGAATTAGCGAATGTATACCAGGAGAATGCGATTGCTCAGATAACGCAACTAGTTAAGATATTGATTCGGCATTTTTAACGTAGACTCCCCGTTGCGATAAATCAAGAGTAAATATTGCCGAGCAACTTTTTCGAACGGTAACTAGGCAAGAATTACAGGAGTACATTCGGTTTTTTCCCCATACATCTAGTCCCACGGATATTAACATTTTGTTTAAGACGGTTCGCGAAGCTCACGCACATGTGTAACTTTTGCATCGGTAATTAATACGACATAAATTAAAGACGGAATGAATCAAATGGCGTATCGGAAAAGTTGGAAGCATCGCTTTCGATAGATTTTTTGGAATTGGCAACAACTCGTGTACGATTTTCTTGGCGATTTAATTGAAAACAGCGGAAATAATTAATGGTAGATTTGCATGCGCAGAGGTCCTGTGCATAACGAGGGACTTATCTATGTGTTTTGCACAGCGACTTGTCAGGCTTGTTAGGAAGAGTTATGTGATCAGTTGAATTAATTGATTTTCGTAGAAAAATGAAGAATTTTTTCCGGGTGTAATTTTACATCGATTCTATTACAGGAGAAGATGAGTTCGGATATGGTTTCTTCAAATTATTGAATGGTAATATGAAAATTATTATAAGACGACGATAAAGAATTGATGAAAATATGATATGAGAACCAACAATTTTGATTTTTTCTACTTTTTTCCTCCACGGAAATATTACTGTGATTCAAAGTAAATTGAATTTTTGTACATTAATTCTTTTTGTTCTTTTATACTAGATTTTTCATAACATAAAGGTACAAAACGACCTGATGTACAAATGATTTTATGTAAATTTCGCGATAATCAATTATTGTCAATGTCAATAAATGATCTATTTTCATGACTTGTTGGCAATGCAGAATAAGGACTTTAGCAATTATAACTTTTTCAAGGTGAAAACCTATTGAAATAAGCGATAAAACATCGAAACTTCATATTTGAATAGGACTAATGCGACCAATAACAGAATATGACGAATTTTCTATATTATTGAGTCTTTCGAAGAATGTTGTTATATTGTGGCAACTTATGTACGCAAAATTACACTTTTTTATCAGAAAATTCACCTAAATATTTCGACTGCAATTTTGTCGTATTACTACGTTTTAAAGCACATTAAATTAATTTGAAATTATATAAATCATCAAATTCTCAATATTAATTTTCAAACTATTATGCTCGAAATTCTTATACTCATAATATTCTCATAAAATTCTTTGGTGTTCTTCGAGATCATGAGATATTTCATTAATTAATCTTCATTGTAGAGAAATAAATTTGTTTCAAATGGTAGGACTTTGGCGATTCATTCTTCCACTCCTCCAAAAACAAAATTCATATAAATGCGAAAATAATACAAAATAATAGATGAAGATACACTCAATTCCTGGTGAAACTAATGATTGAAGTCTAGTTAGTATAAATCGAGTAATTAATTTACCATAAACATGAAAAAAGAATAAATATAATGCACAAAAAATAACATATAAAAAGATGTGGTGAGCATGTGTTCATATTAAAGACTTGCATTGAAGTGCTCGGAATACTCGCTGACAGAATATAAACAAAATTTCAGAAGATATTTCTTCATGTTTATTTTGAACTTATTGAAAGAGAGTTCTTTGAAATGGAAAGGTAGGATATTGTATGAATTATAATCAATCGAATGAGAGGTAATAATAAAAACTTGTCTAAAAATCACTGACTGAACAATTCTTTATTCGACTAGTTTCGCCTTTTACAGCATTATCAAGGATAATGCTGTAATCCTTGATAATGCTGTAAAAGGCGAAACTAGTCGAATAAAGAATTGTTCAGATGATTTTTATTTTTATTATTACCTCTCATTTAAATATGAACTATCACAGAGTAGATTCATCGTCCATCGAATTTAATAATCAATCGAGTTTCTTTTTATTCACTTGAAGTTATTTAGTTGTTCAGATATTATTTGCGAATCTTGTATTGTAATTATGTGGTTATCAGACTATTTGATCAACGAATCTACATCCCTATGTATTTCTAAAAGAACGTTATACAGCCACAATGTAGACAAGGGCATAATTTTGATATTTTATAAATAATGGTCTGTATGAAACCAAGTAACCAACGCCTGACATTGTTCGAATTGTCTTTTTCTGCAACATATAGTTAAACATATAGAAAATTAGTTCTTCTTTCACATTTGTTAATTTAGTTCAATATTTATCAGTTTCTAATAATTATATTTGGAGATTTTCAACAAGTTCGTCAGAGTTTGCATTTCATCATAATCGAAATTCACAAATATAATCAATTTCGTAACTCGAAAGAAATAAGTCCGCCGGCTTTTGTGACCATCCTGTACATTCTCTCCCGTTCGTTCCGCGTTGCATCGTCCTTACGGATTGATAAATCATCCGGCTCTCTATTTGTCTTGTAATTAAATAACAGTTCAGATTGGAATCGAAATCAATTTGTCTTGCAGCGAAAAAGTCGCTCCTGTTTACGGCGCGTCGATTCCGATTGCATTTCCAGTCGAGCGATATGATCGGTATTCCCGGCTTTTCTTTCGGGCGTCTTCCGTTTTATTTTTCCTGTGTAACCGTCGGACGAGCCGAGTTTTGCATAGGCGAACCGTTTTCGCATACGTTATATCGATTTGGCTCGATCGATTTCAGCAGTGGACGAGTAAAAAGTAGGAAAATAATCACTCCGTCATAATATTCACAATAGTGTCATTTCAAAGTCTGAAAAACTGTTGTTGGTAGTAGAATGTTCAATTTCCAAAAATCAATAAATGTGCTACGTGTTTGTTCCTTCCTTATTTATTAATGTACATAACTCATTTAATTTGAGGTTGAGTTGTTTCTCGAGTGTGATTATAATTTTCTGAGTGGAATGGAAATGATTAGGAAACTGTTATATTGAATTATTATATATGCTGAAATATTTTTCGAAGATACGAAATTATTTCACACCAGAAATCTCAAAAGAAAATAATAAAAAATACGTCTCTATATAGTGCTTTAGTGAAACCTATATTATTTTAGATTGATGAATATTTCAACATCATGATTCAAAAAAATTTCAAAATAATTAAAAGATTGAAATATAATTTATAATACATATTGATTCTTATAAATGATGAAAATTCTCAGTTTTCGGTATAAAAATGAGAACTATCGAAAATCTCGATTCGATAGTTATCGAAATCGAAAAAGGAGTCATTATTCAAATACGTTGACGTCACAATGTGATCTATCGCATTCGCCATATTGCGTGTAGCGTTTATAATTTAAACGTTTTCTACGTTGAATTATTGCATGGAACATTATTCTTTATATTGTGGAAATATTATGAAATGAACATTGAAACAAAACATCATATTAAGCTATTGCAGACTTCTCTGACTCAGTCAATGTTTGATTTTTCGTTCAATTGGAGGAGGCATATGAATATCGTCCCTTAGCTTACAACACCGCTCAAGTCGAAAATTAGCGATTTTGACATTTTGAAAAATGTTTTTAACATGTCTTTGGATAGATCTGCTCATTGCGCATCTAACCATTCGTAATATTATATAGATTTCCTTCAAACAGAAGTTATAATTCGAAAAGTAGTGACAGCGCGCCAATAGGCTGGCCTCTAAACACCGCGCAGTTTTTTGGATCTCCTGTAAGGTTGGTAAAAATGACTTATTGGGTGTTGTAAGCTAAGGGGCGATATGCGAATCGGTCTTTGCTCTGAATCGGGTCTAGAAACTCGTGACGATGAGTAAGAAACCCAAAATAAATTTCGAGAGAATCTACTTTTTTGTAAAATTTCAATCAATTGTTCAAATCATATCGTATCTTAAGCTACAATGTCAATTGTCCGTCCCCATGAAAGTGATTTATCATTAAATTGAAGTTTGAAAATTTTAATTGATTATGTTGAAAAAATGAATTAACAACTGTATAATTGTGGAGAAACTAATATTTGCAAAAAAAGTCATTTCGTTCGAATTTTTCCAGCGCGCATGGAAATATATTCATTTAACAGCTCGCTGTTGACCACCGAGCCTTATCTTCCTTCAGTATTTAAGAGCGTTTTAAGCGTTATCATTCTATTATGTTAACTCACCTGCACGTGAACTCCGTTTCTCCAAGACACAGCTCAAGACATTCCTGACGTGTAGCCACTGCTTGCTTGCTCTTCGCGTATCCATTCAATCTGTGGTTTTGCACGCGATCTATGCACCACGCTCGTTCGCAAGGCTTGATACCCAGGCAGCTTTTTTGCGCATAGATCGTGAATACTGGGAACTGAGATCTGGTCAGAGCACCTGCAACAACAACAACAGTCACAGAATTAGGTGTCGTAGTTTTTATTCTGTGCGCGTCTCGGGCGTTAATTGATTCGATTCTTTGATAGAGACGTGAATGTCAACGTAATGAACCGAGTAAATGCACTTATTATCTCTCGGTGTTAAAAAGGGACGCCAAGCTATAAATAGCGAGCAGTTGTATTAGGAATAGCGAAGGAAAAAGGTGCCTTTGATATATATCGTGTTTTTAACTAAACACGATATTGTAGACTGGTTATCATCGGAGGGAATTCTTGGAAGTTCGTTTGTGTATAACGAAATATTTTCAGTATTTATTTTGTCTGATGGGAATATTCCAAAATAGCATATACATCCTTTAGAGGTTCTGAAGGAACGTCTAAACGATGTATATGCTAACATAAAGCGTTAGCTTCAAGAACACAGAGTGGGTGTATCAGGCAATTATTCAGTGTTTGATATTGGTAACGATTTTCCGGGAAGACATCAAATAAGTAAAAAAGGAATGAAAGCTTTTCTGAATGAATATCACAAACACTTGTCAAGGTTTCAAAATTTATATAAAAAATATTTATTGGCCATTGTTTCGGTTTATTATCTCATTATTAGAAGTAAGTTAATAATGAAAGCCTTAATTTAAGACATCAAGCTCATATATAACCCAAAACCATTGTCAAGAAGTGCTTCAAAACAGATTTTGATAATTTGCCAATTGTTTATCATGTTTCAACAAGATCATCGTATAATCAATGAAATCTATCAAAAATGCTTCTTTTCGAGACATTATTCTTTCGAGTACCTATTCCAGTATTTATGATATTTAATTTTACATAATTGACTATGTTTCAAACGGAATTATTGCGTAATACATTCTTTTCTTCATTTAGACGAAAAGTTTTTTTTTAAATAAAATAAAAATGATGACATATAGAAGTGTACATATCACGTGCTTGAAGCAGGCGTAGTCATGTGTTTGTAGATAGTTGGATTTTGTCTAAATGGCATTGCCAAGCTCAAAATGTTTGACGTTAAAGATTGAAAACAGAAAACATAGCCCTGTAAAAGTATTGGCTACTGGGGACTTCCGGATAAACTCTCCAGTTTGGACAATCTGACCTTTGATACTGTGTGAAGCGTTTTCAAAGTTCGTGCTTTGCTTAAATACCTTATTCTTATTCAGTTCTTTTCACGATTTCTACAACTTTTTTATACAAGGTTTTCCCAATGTTACAAGAGGGTTTCGTGGATTTCAAGATTATCATCACATCATGAGCATTTAGATTACACCAAAAAAAAATCAGCTATTGAAAAGTTTCATCAGGAAAATGTGAATTTTATAATGAACATTATATATGGAAATATAAAGAACGCAACAATTTTTCAGAGTTAATAATAAACACTATGTAATCTGAAGTTTTTATTTCTACAGATTCTTTAAAGCGTACATGATTTTTCTTCTGGTTTTCGAGTGATCTAATTTTACTGCTATTTCTGTTTAAATCATGTCCGATTTTTACCAGCAGTGATGAAACGAAAATTATACGTGTTAAAACTCGTTCTGTTCTTCATTTTGACTGAAATCCGACTTGTGATATTCATTTTTTTTTACTCTATTTGTTTGAAAGTTTGAAATAGTTGATATTATATCATTCAGAGCTAGTGTTAAATAAAAGTGTCTATTTTATGAAGTCGTTCACTCTTAACCACCATATCTTCAAATAGTAAGAACAATATTAATTTATCTTCTTTCCGGATTATAGCCCGGAATTCGGAATAAAATTCAGTACTTTTAGCTTATTCACGCTCGAAGTGAACTTGATGAATGAAACGTCAATTTTATTCATCATCTAACAAATTTTCCCGGAAATGAACGATTGAAAGTCATCATTGAAATCCACAACCCGTAAACAATGTCACTAACTTTTAATTGTTTTTACCCAATTCCGATTGATTCACACTCTGTTCATTTCTATTCAACCCTGCAAGATTGAGATCTCGAATTCGAATCGCAATTTCATCGGTACCACAAACCGTGCTCAATCGTACCATCCGACGCCTGCGCCGTGCGATCTACCGTCGTATCCTGTATCTTTTTTTTCGTTATCGATCGATTATTTTTGACTGTGCGTTTCGATGATGAAGTTGTCTCTTCGTGCCTCCACTCGTCCGTTTACCGTATAATTACCTTAATTAAGTGCCATAAACGCCTGGTTTGATCTGTCGGTTTTTTGGATCGTCGACGAAAACGAAATAGGATGTTCACGAAATGATTCAATGGTTGAAATGTAATTGCTTCTTGCGCAAGAACAAACAACTGCTGACAACGCACTTTTTTACGCGTTACAAAACTGTAATTACGGATGAAATGATCTGAGAAAGTTTCCAAAAAATACCAGATCTCTGTCGATAATAATAAAGGGCGGTTCCGCAGATAAGTTTTGTGTCATCTTTGACATCTATGAGTACTTATGTTATGAAGGTAAACTGCGAGACAACTTTAATGGGCCATTCTTTAACCTACACTAAGAATATTTCCTCCCGTTGACAATTTTTGTAAAATTTTCTGGTTTCGAAGATACAGGGCGCACAAAAACCATATTTATTATTTTTTGGAATTTGTTATGCGCGGTGTATGGTGAAATGAAAATCGTTTGGATTTTTGCTGACTATTCAATCGGATCGATACCTCTAACGATTCGGAGGAGGTGTATCTCAACTTTTGGACAAGACAACCTCTACACAACAGGAGCTGCATTAGTTTTTTGCATTGTGGTGCAGATTCAACTTTTGTTGGTGGTTTTTTTCGAAAGGAATATGCTGGTGTCGCTGTATTAGTCTAAATGAGGCACGCTCAAGTCTTGCTGGATCTACAGACTTGAACCCTCTGGATTATTCATTCTCAGGACACCTCGAATGTCAAATTTTAAGTAGTGTTTTCTCTACCATTCAAATGTGATTTTCGAAAACATTGATTGTTAGAGATTGGTTACGTTCAGTAAATATCTTGGAAGTTTAATTGATGAGAGAATACGCAGTTTCATAAGGAATACAAGAAGATCAACTATTGACTTCGTTGCCTATAGACGAGGAGGGTGCAGCCTTTTATTAGTATTCCTCTTTCTCATAGAACTATTCGGCATATTATGTTATCTCATTTCTTTGTCAATCTCCTTTTTCAGTTCAACTTTAATCCATAGTGAAATTGAATTGAATTCGGTTTTATATTCCTCCATTTCTTTATAGAAATTCCACAGCTCCTGCAGCTCGGAGGACAATCGGAAACTTCAAGTGATCTAAAGCTTCACCGGTTAAGCATTACATTGAAACGCTGGTTATTCATATTAATTTGACGAAGTGCAATGTCGAGGAGAAAACGACCTGAAAACAATCTTCCGACATCACACATTACCTTCCCCTTTGCCGCACCATAACCATATGACCGGTGAAGCCTCGAGGCGGTTTGTCGAGCGGGAAACACCCGACCATTGTGGAGGACCGCTATCTTGTTTCTCGGAAAGAATTCGCACTCGGCCCGAGGGTCATTTACCGACTACCCTACGGCCGAACTGTCACCGGTACGAAGAAGAGCAAAAGCCGTAGAAACGGCCTTAAAAACGCGGAAACGCGAGCGATGCCCGACGCGACGTGTTCCGGCGGGCGATCACGACGGTCCAAGATGGCGGGGGAGGACACGTGTAATTTGAGTGAAATGCGAGCGTTCGCCTTGGAAAACAATGTCGGCCGCGGGCCCGAAGATCCGACCGGATTCCGGACTAGATTGCTCAATTTCTCGCCACGAAACGTCCTAGAGGAGGCGTTTATCAGAAATACGGAATGAGTGGTTTTTCGTATCACCTTGCAGCCGGTTAGTTGATATCTGAAACATCTCAGGCGGCGTTGCCACGCTGCATTATTCAATGCGAGTTACCGCCCAAGTTACAAAAGTCAACTTCTGAAAGTACAGATCGAATTGTACGAGTTATGTTGAATCAAACTTCGAAAGTGAATATTATTGAATT
This sequence comes from Henosepilachna vigintioctopunctata, assembly GCA_030704895.1. NCBI lineage: Eukaryota > Metazoa > Arthropoda > Insecta > Coleoptera > Coccinellidae > Henosepilachna > Henosepilachna vigintioctopunctata. The sequence continues at coordinate 620,923 of JARQZJ010000061.1, read as the reverse complement.
GAAAAAGCGTTTTGTCAGATACATTGTCAACAATTCGAAAAATTGGAGACTATGGAGAAAATTGTACTTCTTCACACCTGAAACTTTTTGGAGTATCCCCTGTACTTTCATATGAGATCAAGAATATATCCATAGACATAAAAAACTAAACTGAATACAATACTATTCTATGTAGAAATAAGAGGCAGCAAAATTTGAGGAATTTTTCGTTTTTTTCTTCACAAAATGTAGGGATATTGAAAAAATTGTCAATATCAAATTGTCAGAAACAGAATAATAAGTGTAATCATGGCTCTCTAAATTTTTTGGTATAGCAAACATACCATCGGAAACATTCGTAGATTTTCTATGAATCGATATAATTGAAGATGGCTTTTTGCTGCTACTATGCCGATTTTTATGCTTATATTCTCGAGTTTGGGCATTCTATCATCTGCGATACGAAATCTGAATGGAATATGTGTAATAAAACTGATTGTTCAGCAAATATCTTCAGTTATCTATAGATATAACAATTTCTACAGTCTCACATAGATGTGAGATTGTAGAAATATTCTGAGCCATAAATTTTTACATTATAAAGCGGTACTTCAAAAACTTCTTGACAAACACCAAAAACATTTTTCATTTCTTCTTCTATCAGTAAGAGTTGAAAGAAAGATTGCAAAATTTATTGCCTCTTTTCATTGTGAATTACATTTGCGATCTCACATAATAACAAATCATCATCTTCTAGATCGATGATTCAAGATGTACACGGAAGTCGAAGAACTGTGTTGGTTCGATTGAACCATTAGCCTGGGTAATCTAAGTAATCTCTCAGTTTTTTTTCCGATATTTTCCCATCTCTAGTCGTACCGGTTGGTATCTGAAGCCTTCTTCGGACGGTAACGCGAAGCAATATGCTAGGATGTCGGAAAAAGTCGACGGAATAGGTAACATTGAAACGTGTTGCACAGGGAATTGCCCTTTGTATTTTACCGACGATCGTAAATAACGAGTAAAATTCATCAAAGACACTTGTTTTAATATCAGAAAATTCCCTAATGCCCTCGATACACACAACTATTTGTGTTTATACTGTTATGATGTAGTCCGAAATTTATGTCTAGTGTGTTGAAAAATTTGTTGAAAGTTGCCTAGGGATGAGGGAATATTAGATTTCGTTTCGATGCAGATGACATACTGAAAATGGTAGAAAAATTCAAAATTTTGTATTCCAAAACGAAGTTAATGACGAGATAGTTCTGGACGATAAATTGAAAATTAAACTACTTGACTTAAGTTTCACTGAGTATATTACAAACTCTACATATGTTTCGGGTGGTTGACCCATTATCAAGAGTACCTACACAATATTACTGAATTTCTAAATGTTCAGCTTTCACTTATATATCCTTCATGCATCCTATATACATCGATAATTTTTTGTATAGAACGTTTAATAATTTGATTTGCTGATAGTTTTAGAAAAGAAGTTTGTATAATGAAAACAATTTTATTAGCAATGATTATAAACCCTTCTTTATTGATAAACTAATAAAAAATGAACAGAGAAAGATACTATTACAAAGAATATTTCCTGTTCACTCAAAAAAACAACAAAAATATTTGATTCAATTAATTATATACCTAACTTGAGCAATAAAATTTGTAGAAGATTACATAAAAATAACGTGAATACAACAACAAAAAGAATTTGGATTCATTGTTGGTAAATAACAAGAATAAACTTGACTTATTTTCTAGAAGTGGAAGTATTTTTATAAAATATTTTTCAGTGAATTGTTTTCAATATTGTTTTAAAATAATGTTTCACCAAGAGATAAGCGTAACCTCTGTGTCAGATAGTTCTGGAAATATTTTCCCAAAAAATATACGCCGTCTATGAGACTACTTCATTTATAATTGATATTATTCGCAAATTACCGATCGAGGTATGTCGCGTATGAAAATGGGGGTAGACGTAACCGCGGGGCGAATAAAAATGGGAGTGGGAGACGTGCAGAGATGAGGGCAGATTGGTTCTCGGTAATGTGCCTGAAGATACGCGATCACGGTATCGTATAAAGGTCCCAACTCGTACGTATACACTTCTCCCCGTTTCGATAGCCTCTGGAATTTTCGTAATTAAGCCTCTCGTTCTCCTCTCATCCATCAAACTGGCAATTTTCCATCAAATTAGGTGCTAGTTCGTACCGACTGACCATGATTGGGAAAAGCTATCGGTCTGCTGGACGACGTGGGTTGCGTTGCCGAAGAAAATATCGTTTTCACGTAATTTTTGTTTCCACTCTTGCCAGTTTCACAATTGCACAATAATAAAATTGAAATATCATCGGAAAGAATTTCAGAAATGTTCATTATTTAAGAGCAAAACATATAGAATCAGTCAATACGAAAAGGTTTACAGTCTATTAGAAACTTTCGTATTTTATTCTGAAATTATTCAGAACCTGATTTATTCATGTAGAATATGAGTTGAATATTTTCGTGCTTCTATCGTGTTTCGAATCGAAACGAATTACGAAAAAAATATCCACCGGGTTTACTCTCGTTTATCGATCGAAAAAATTGCGGGGTTTATCGTAGCAATCCAACTGAAGGCTGAAGGTTCTCGGTAGCTTAGTCATCCGAGATGGTTTAAGGTGAAATAATGGAAGTCGGAATATCGTAGAAGCGCGAGCTGGGGCTGGTGTCCGTCTCGTATTCCCGACTTCTCATCGCCGTCTAATTTATTCCCAGCACGGCATACATTACCCGTTCAATCAGGAAAATAATGACGACGTTTCAGTGTACGGGCGCAATTAAACCCTCAAAGATCGCGCCCGACTTTCGATTCGATCAGAATTCGCGTCGTAATGGAAATTCGTCGATAATCTGGAACTGCAACAGATCGGCGTTAGTGCTTTTATTCACCGCAATTTACGAATTACGGTTAACCCAGTGAATTTCGAAATTTTTGTACACTAAAAATTAACGTTGGTGAATCATCAGTGTTAATTTAGCATCATAAGAAGAAGTTGTACTTTGAAACGCGCGTATTATTATTTTTTAATATATGATATTCAATAATATGATATTACGGATATTAATTTTAGTATCAGCCTCCTCAATCATCAATTATTATTATACCTTGTCAATTCCTTTATTGGAAAGTAGGAATGAATCTGAAAAATCTCAGGATATTCTCATGTTTTATTTCAATATTTCAATGTACATTTTATGTTATCCACTCTTGTGGTTTCATAAAATGCCCACTCATTAAGAATTTTTCAATGAAAATTTTCCGTGTTATTCTTGTTGAGGTCACGAATGTATATATCAGTTTTTCATTACCAGCTTCTCATTGAATTCGTTTTTCGGATAATGTTTTCCTTGCACGCGACCTTATGTCTTTACTCGGACCTCTTCTATTATATTGTTCATAAATGATATGCCTGCGAAGTTGTCCCGATTTTTGGTGACACTATTTGCCGATGATTCATCGGTGGTTGTTTCTGGCAGTACTCCTGAAAAACTTCTGGAGGCATGTGAATGCATCGTGAGGTAGTTTGTAAATTGGTGTCGAATGAACAATCTGATGGCGAACGTTGACAAAACAGTATGTGTTCATTTTTGTCTGAAGGGCAATGGATACTAGGGACAATGAGTCCCTAGTGGTTTCAATACAATTCAAAATGGATTATGTATCAGATTACAAGGCCAATGGCCGTTCGAGAGCGATTTGAACCTGTAGTTTTTTCCACTCTTATGACCGTCAAATTAAAAAACCCATTCACTATTAACTTTCGCTCGGCGCAGCTGTTACTCTGCATATCAAATTAAGATTTCGTTCGCCTTCTCTGGTTACCATAACTCAAGAAGCGTTAAACCTTATCTGATCATCGATTAATCGATATCTTTAAATGTGATAATAATCCTTCCGACTCACTGTTCGTATTGTAAAATCCGCTACGCATAACATTTTTCTGCGTTCTTAACGACCGACACGTTCAAATATGCCGTCGCTTCTTATCAACGATGTATCGATTAATACGAATCAGAATTTATAGCGAGTAGGTATTATGTCTTCATTTATGCCGTTTCCTCGGCGTAAATTGATCCAAGAAGGGAATACGCCGCCATTTAGAATACCATTTATATGGTCGTGATATTCTTTTTTCGAATAGTTTGTCGGTCCGGTCGATTAGAAATTATGAGATGCGGATGAGAAATGAGTTGGTTCGAGGATTAGAGGCATCTTGACGCTGTGGATGCTGCATGTATCTGAATCAATCGTTGTTTTAAACGTTTTGAAAGCTCACCCAACTTTTTTCCTGATGTGTTACGTGTTGTTACAGATCAGAAAACAGGAGATTGTTTATAACACTAAATTGTCACTTCTTCTCTTCACAATTGACAAATTCTTCTGCCAGTATTGAATTGTAACTTGGGAATCTTGCTTAAATCTCAAAAAATCCTTGAATTCATTCGATTTCACAATTTTCTCGACAGTTGGCTCCAATTCACCACTGGTATACCTACATTGGCAGGTCAGGACATGCTGACTGACAGATGTTTGAGTTTACCACGTATGCTAGATCTCGGCTTCTGCCTCTAGAACGCTGTAATATTTTGTCAGAAATTGTAGCAGCTTTGTCCATATTTGTACGATGAAACCCTTCGCTATTCTTCAGGAAATAGTTCGGAAAAACAGTTCAAAATATATGTGCTCCAGATGTTCTGGGTAATATCTTTTGGGAGGCTTCGAACACTCCGTCTTCATCATTAGTCTTGGAGTTGTATAGACTCAAGTATTGAGGTTGAGACATGAACGATTCTATTGACTCGCCACTTTCCCTTAGCAAAATAAATATTCGCATAGCAGTTCGCAAGTTGTTTTGCCACATATGCTGTATCCCGACTTGTGCTTTTATATCACTGGGTTATTTTGTCAGAAATTGGAGCAGCTTTGTTGATTGTTGTACGATGAAAACGCTTCACTGTTCTTCTTCTCGCAGTAAATTACAATTCGCTTTTGTAATTTGGCACTCTGTAAAATTATTCTATTCTTTTTTCATTCAGTGGACCTACAGTGATCGATGTGGTCTCTTTTGATCAACTATCACGTTGAAGGAATGGAGATGTACTTGATGATATCAAGTCACCAATAGAACGACCTTTTGTATTGAGCAATGGAAGCACAAACTGTAATATTCTATGAGATAGTAACCCAAAAGATGTATGGTGTGAATTGGATCGTTTTCAAATATTTAATAGTGTTGGCGTTATAATTGAATATTTACTTAAATTCAAACACTTAAACTTATGATTACACTTCATTGACTACATAGCATGACGCGTTTCGTCGTTACAAACGACTTCTTCAGATGCTTACACAATAATTATTCTGTATCATTATTCTGTAAGCATCTGAAGAAGCCGTTTGTAACGACGAAACGCGACATGCTATGTAGTCAGTAAAGTGTAAATCATAATTTCAAGTGTTTGAATTTCAATTTATATTCAATTGTTTGTTTTTGTAGAAACTTGTCATCTGATTCAAATTGCAGTGATTTGAAATTAATAGATGAATCTTACAACTTGTGAATAACGAACGCTCGTCAAGTTGATACGGTACAAAAAAGCGCATAGAAGACTATTACTTCATCAAAAATAGATTAAAATAATGCGGAATAATTTTAACAGTCAACATCTCATTTGAAAATTTCTAGTATTTCTTATTCTAGTTTATTCAATGTATTGATTCAACCAAGTTTTCCATAAGTCCCGTGCAGATAAATTGCTGAATAAATTTCTGGTTGCAATATAAAATGAAATTGAAATGATTATCTTGATTAATTTCACCGGTGAATCTTGTGCTTTATGATGCTTCAACTCGATGAAAAATATACCGGTTTCGTAGTTATCGTGAAGTTCTCTAGTCGAAGAGACGAGCTTCAATCGGAAATTGTTCTATTTGTTTCAACATTATACACGTCGACATATCTTCTGACTGACGTATACGTCAATCATCTTGTGAAAACCTGAACTTTATGATATTTTCGAACGAGAAAAAAATCAACCTCACTCTCCGTATGACGCTGTTATGTTTAATGACGATCATCCATTATCGATTGAGTTTGAGTAGATATTGTTCGTATTTTATCCTGTTCATCAGTGTATATCAATTTTGACGTAAAATTTCACGTAGATATTTTCATGAGTTCTTTATTTTTTGTGTTATGAGAGAAAGTGGCATTGTGAGAGTTTAACTGTAAAATAGAGTTAACTGGACTTCTTGAAATATTCCATCGATATTAAGATTATGAAACAGTTTAAAGTCCCACGTGAAATTGGAAATGAAAAATATCGTTCCATATACAAAAGAGAGCGATAGAAATTAATTAACGACATATATCAAATTAATGAAATGAAGATATCGTAAAATAGACACGACTGTTGTTGATTAGGAAACATTAGGTTCTAATATTCAATTAAACGTTGACAATTTGTTGTAAAGTCGCGGGATTCGAACAAATTTTTGATCGGAATATCGTTAATTAAGATTAGATAGGCTAACATCCTCAATGTAGGGAGGTGATTATTAACTTCTGTGATATAATTAGTTTAATAGTTGAAATATTCAATTCGAGAGTTTCTTTTCAGTTGATTGTTGTGTTCAAATGATCAATCAATGCAGTCATTTCAATTCGATTATTTCTCATCCAATTTTCGGTTATTATGCGTTGTAACTTCGTAATTAATGTGTTTGTAATGTGTACGATGAACCATTTGTTTGAATTAACCAATTTGCAATATGGCATTTTGAATGTTTCCTTATCGGTCATTATTTGAACTACGAATCCTTTTTCGTACCAAAAACAGATAACAAAAACAGTCAAAAATTATTTCGTGTCAACGTTTCGTTACGAATTGTAGCCTTATAAACGTAGCCTTAGCAGACGTTCAGATTCGCTCCTGTGCTCGTTCTAATATCCAATCTGTTCGTTGTGATATCCCATCGGCAGCCGTAAGAAAGTTACGACGTCTCAGTCATTCCTTTCGACTTTTTTTTTCCATCGGCGATAATTCCCGCGAATCGTACGTGCATCACGTCGTAGTCGGCGTTACACCGTCTCTTCTACGCGACGTTGCTGTTATTCGATATGCGCTTCGCTCTTTTTTGGGGCAGTTTCGATAATTCGCTCTCATCTTGCAGCAGATTGTCTTGCCCGGAATGATGTTGATTTACGAAGCAAACCGGAGTATTCCGTTTTGTATTCTCTTGATTTCCATCGAATGATCTCTGTTTTGGGTTCGAAAAATTTACTTTTAAGAAACGATAACTTTAAATTGAACTGGGACACTATTTTTATTACTGAGACACCAGTAGCTCATAACAGACTCAGTTATACTCCGGTTAAACTTCTGGGTACCTGACCAGACGTGAAAAGACGCAGAATTTTGGTAACTGCCATATAAAGTTTATCTGCTGCTCTAATTGAAAGTGAAAAGACCAGGCTGTGGGCGTGATAAACGAACAGGAGATTATGGCCAAGATCATCGATTTGTAAGATTTTATCTTTAGAAGGTTTCTCATATGTTGCTTCTGTATATTTTCGTCAACGGTTTCTATTTAGTTGTTCCCCTATCTTCTCTAGACACAATAATTTCGATCTAGTTAGTACTTTGGGGAGAATCGGTCATGATATAATTGCTTCAATTTTTGAACAGGAAACATCCCCGAATCTTTGCTGCGTCTCATCGACGCAGCCTGTATATATTCTATTATTTTTCTTCAGAATATTCCAACTGAATATCTTTAATGTATATATCGCTGTAGAAACACGAAATGATAGAAAAATACATCCAATTACGAAAATACTACTCTAACCAACTGAAAATGATAAAAAATGTTTGGAAATATTTGAGACGTTTTGTGTAGATAGAAATTCAGAAAGTACCAACGCTGTAAAAAAAATAAAACATCTCAGTTGAATTTATGATGAACTATCAAATTTATGGAATGAGATTTATACAAGCAACACTTAATTGACAAACAATACTCGATATCTCTGAGATATCGGCAGAAAACTGAGAGTAGATTGATTATATTAATTTTCTGGACACGTGCATTAAAACACAATCATAGGTATCTTTGAAAAACTTTATTATAATGAGGGCTTCTCATGGAGAGAGGTATAAATATAATGCTGAGCAAGTATTTCTTTTTGAAAATCCAAATTGCCTACGAGGTCCATTTCTTTTTTATGTCTCTGCTCTTGCTTAATATTTTCAATGTATTCAAATCAATACTACCTTTAACAAACGTGAAAAGTCGCTATGAAACTGTTTAAAAATTTTAAAATGACTAGATTAGCCCATAACTCTCAACAAGACGACTGTTCATGTTCACTTTTGTCATTAAGTGATGTGTTAGACCTTCAATTTCCTCAAATTTGTATTTGGAATCGATGAAAACTTCATTAACGTTTGTGCATCAATAATAAGCTTACAACCCTACCACTGTTATTGAGTTTTCTGTATCTCGAATCCCTTCAAGACGAATCTCCGACAATAAATAACGATAAATATTATCGGAATCGCTCGAGGCTCCCGGAGATATACACCGAAGCAGATGCGACGAAGGGAACGAAAATTCAGTCAATCAACGCGTTATTTACACATCTTGTAAAAACAATACCCAATATTTGTGATACAAAGTGGCAAATTTCGTAGGCAAACAAAAAACGGCGCGGGAGGCAAGAAGTTGCGAAATTCGAGGCAGTTCGAAAGAGGTCGAAACGTCGTGGGCCCTGAGCCGTCAAACATTTACTTTGAAAATATTTTGCAGCAGCACACCGACGTATTGATTGGATATTCCGCTCGACTAAATTGAATATGGGGGTGTGCTCCACCTTTGATTTGTCTACGTTTATTTCGGATTTCGGAGGAATTTTTATTCGACTTATAGTTAACAATATTCTTGTACACGAAAATCTAACGGAATCGACGCTCTAAATCCGAATGATTTATTCTATGCAGACGCGTGGATTTAGGTCTATTTTCAACGGTGTTTAGAGTACGTATTGGAATAAAAATGATAGATAATGATCACGTGCACGTGACTGGCAATGCGAACGTGTAATGAGTTTTTAGGGCACTAAATGCATGCATTTTTATTCCTTACCGAAAATGAATGACCTACTGTTCGTACGTATCTAGATTTCAATAGGAGGTTGTACCTGTTAAACGATGATTGTTTGAATGTGTTAAACTCCGTATTTACTGGTATAATTTTTGTATTTATTTGCTGACTCCACTACATCATACATCTTCTAGGAAAGAGACCTATGTCTTTGATATTTATCACATATTTCATATTGTTTTCGTTTTCTTGTCATAATTTGCTTTATGTGTCCTATTTCATTGCTTCATTGTGTTCCATTTGCGAAGTAAATACCTTCAAATCTTCATCCAAAGAGATCTAACGTTTCGTAACTCAGTAATTTCAGAAATTGTCTGGATTTATGTATAAAAGTAATGAATAAATTGAAGTTATATCTGTGATAAATTCAGAGGAAAATTATAGCCTACATTCTCTTTGAAAAAACATTCACCTGTTTCACTATACATACGTATTTTACGTTTAAATATCATCAAAGTGAATAATAATTCACATGAATAACCTGCGTTAAATGAAACACAAACACAAACACAAACACAATTTCATATTCATTCGTCCATGAAACTTTTGAAAAAAAGGATTATTCGGTTTGTTGTGAGTTTTTCAGAAGTTTTTTCATGCCAAATCTTCAAATTCCTCTCAATAAATTGTACCATTACAAAACTAAACTTTTTTCATGACTGTTGAAAAACGTGAAAAATGAGAGCAATTTTCTTCGAAGACTTCTTCGGTAGAGTGAATGTCTCTTCAATTTCAATTGTCTGTTAACTACAATATCAATGTATGTGTCTATATGTTCATTGTGAGAAGTTTATGTAACGCTCAGTTCACCTACGAAAATATATGAAGGAGATAGTTTTCATTAGATCAATTTCTTGACATTCGGAAACAAGACGCCCGTCCAAATTTGATCCGTCACCTTGGAGCCGAAGTTGTCAACCGGTATTTTTGTTTCTGCGTCTTCGCGCCCGTGTCACGCTGTATACGAAAAATCCTCGAGGACGCGTTCTCGACTCGTGGCTTCGCAAAATCGCTCGCGCCGAGAAAGATAAAAGACGAGCGGAGTTGTTACTTAAAATGTAAATAAAAGCGCAAATTCGATTTGGCCCCAAAGTGTACGGAAGCGTGGCCCTCCGAGACGAATGTACATATGCCCGGGCGTCACCGTGTCACATTCGAAATTTCACGAGGTCGGAAGCATACATACAGTGCCGGATAATGTTGTTTCATTCGCGGGACGAAGAGGAAGAAGCGGGAATTTTTTCGCGCTGTTTAAAATGCGTATATTACGCCACTTTCGCTTTGTCTTTTTGGTAGAATCGCTTAATATGAATGGGATTGGAAAATGAGCAATGATGGTCTGGATCTTGGATATATACAGGGTGTAGCGGAAACACTTCGAAATTCTTTCCACTTCATATCAATTTTGTTGTGATTTCAATTCCTTTTCTTCTATAGTTAGAGAAATTGGAGTATGGCGACTCTGACACTCGATGTAGACATCGATGGTAGGAGTCGCAATATTGAAAGAGTTATAAGCGTTTCTTCAAGTTCCTCTATTCACTTAGTACAGCACATTTTCATATTTAGATAATTCGATAATCCATGAGTTTATACACAAAATATAGCGTATAAAACTGATCTCATTCCTGAGTTTCCTGCTTCAAAATGCTTATTTAATAGTCGAAGGTTAAATTCACGTGTTCGAATGGTGGATAAAACACTTCAATTTTACGAATATAATGCCTTTCTTCTTTTCGCAATGTTTCGAAAACTAGTTTCGATAATTTAATATGGAACCAATACAAATCTACGCAAATCTTATATTGATACAAAGAATAGGTGGAAATATAATAACTTGAAACAGTTCCTCAGATTCCATAGATTTATTGATTCATTCCGGCGATTGTATCGGGCTTCTGACCCATTGTCAGGAAAGGCAAGTGGATCAACAGAACCACATGGTGAATCTAATTTACAGTCGAAATTATCGTGAATTATAACAATCTACAAGTATATTCCAAAAATTTACTTTTCTCCAGAGCATTTCGTGAAAAATATATCGAAATATTTTCGATCAGCAGAAGAAGTTTCATGAGTTCAATACGACTTTGTTTTCTTGAATATTTGAAAGATTTGTATAATTTCTCTGAGCAGATGCAAACTCTCAATCAATCCACCTTCGATTATGTTAATGTTTCTCTTCTTCCTTCTGAATGTGCTGGAGATTTGAAGTTACTCTAAATACAAAATTTCATGATAAATACACATATACTTTGTTTTCCAGACAACACAAAGTTTTTGTTTGTTACTTCTTCATAGTTGTTTAGGTTTTTCCAATGTCTCAAGTCTATAATGAAGCTAACCCTCCTCCTCATAATTAGAAAATTATGAAGATAATTTCGATCCTCATTGCAAAGTGTACTGTATGATGAAACGACGTACATAGATCATTGAATGTTGGAAAATACGTAGACTTTTCTCGTGAATTCAGTGTACAGAGTGTGAATCTGGAGTTTTTCGAGTTGAAGAAGTAGTTCAGTCAGAACCATGAACCATTTGTTGCCACATGATAGAAGGATATAATTCCTCAGTGTGCAATTCTTCTTCTTCTTCTTAGTACTTCACTCTTGACAGAGTGGTCGTTTATCGGTCTTGTGCCACTGCGTCCCAAGCGATACGGTGCCACACTGTTCTATGCTTAGCGGCTCTAGAGTTTTCATTGATGCTGAAATGCGTCACAGATTTTATAAGATCTGTCCACCTTGTTGGGAAGCGCCCACGCGATCTTTTGCTCTCGACTTTTCCCTGGACCACCAATCGTTCGATAGAGTCTTCGTTTCGGGTTATATATCCAAAGAATTTAAGGAATCGCAGCTGCACAGTCGACGATAACCTCTCTTTGATGTTTAGCTCCTTCAGAATCGTTGGTTCGATGTGCAGTCCACGGGATTCTGAGCAAGCGTCTCCAGCACTACATTTCTAACGTATCAATTTTGCGACGATCTTGCATCCTCAATGTTCATGTCTCAGCTCCGTACAAGAAAATTGGAAAGACTAGGCATTTCATTAGTCGAACTTTTGTGTTTTTGGTTATTCTGCGGTCCCTCCAAATCTTTGTAATCAAAAATCAGTGCGCAATAACACTTTTCTAATGATTAATTAATTTGGCCTTTACGATGTTGATCAAGGGTCTAAGAACCCCACCACATCAATGGCTTCTTCGATCTTTGATTTCATGATCAATTACATGTGTAGTTCATCCATTAATTTATTAATTCACAACCCCCGTTTCCTTATTGCCCTACGCGAACGGAGATACTAATGTAACTAACTCGCATAAAATTACTTCCCATGAAATTTTAGCCATTAGAAATTATCGATTCTTAATGCAAATCGACGGTGCTTCTTCTTTCTCTACTCGGTAATTACTTAACTTCTCTCATATTCAACATTAATGCGTATCTCCTTTTATCTGCCAGTTTGCGTGCACGAAGTTCGTGTTATGTCGTTCTTCGAGGATTAGTAGTGAAACGCCAGAAAACGAAGGCAACGCTGAATGTCAATCGTATCGATTTGTTCCCACGCCGGTTCATACGTCGTCGACATGCGTAATCGGGTAGGAGATGTCTTATCTCCCGTAGAAGTAGATTTTGGAATGTTGCCACACATCGCGGCGTTTCTTTATATTACAGGATACTTTTTGGTTATCGAATATTGTGTACAAAACAGCTCAATAACTTTGTGCATGTTATTGATAGTGTGAAAACCTGAAGCTTCAACATGGATATTGATTTATTCGGCCTTGTTGTGCCCCATGAAGTTCTTTATAACTGAAGAAAGAAGTATTTCTGTCTTTGACTAGTAGTTCTCTTAATTTGCACTTAATGATCAATTAACTTCACATTTTTCTTCAATTTGTTTTCGTGATCGGTATGTGGATTTAAGGGCGTTCAGTCACAATTTTAATTGAGTATTTTCTTTATGTATACTTATTGCAATTATTGAAACCTATATCACTGTGACATGAGAAGTTTTGTTGAGTTTTCAAACATTGAGTTTGTTTTTGGTGAATAAACGTTTGCACTTTGCAGAGGGTTTTCCTATGATTTTGGTATGACTTGCGGACGTAGTTTTCCTTCAATTTATTTCTTCTTTGCAACATCCGGCAACCCGGAGCACCCGTATTTCGAACTACCGATGACGAATTGTCAGTTTCTGATGTCCGTGAGCTCTTTGCGTGTCTCTTCACGTGAAAGATGTAATATAAGTAGACCAATTACTAATTTTATGCATCAGGAATAAATGGGTTGTCTTTCAATCTGACCGGTGGCTGTTTGACTGTTTGTATCGGAATGCAGGGAACAGTTGATAGGCTTTTGGATGGAACAACTACTCAGGAACGTAATGAGTAGCAATGACTAGTACAAACGGCCTGACGAAACTAGTAGAAGGCTGCGATATTATCGGAAGATGTCCAAAGAAAGCAACAGATAACTTGGTGTGTTTTCTGAGCAGTTATTAATTCGTGAGAACGGTAGTCGATAAAAATAGATATACACGACTCTAGTCAATAACAATTTGAGCAATATATTTCGAATGTTGATTGCATGACTCGTCTTATCTGGAAGTGCCGGTAGCTGAACTAATTATTTAGACACCTAGGGATTAATTTACTTGTCAGCATGGGGTGTATCAATAGTGCGATAAATTGAGGATGTTGATAATCTCGAAGTGGGTGAACAATCTATCCAGCTTCAATAATTTTTATTTGCGTCTATTTTAAGTTCGAGTTAGTTTACATCCTCGATAATTTTGATATTATTATTGGTAGACCCATAAATAATAATAGGGGATATGCAAGAATATTGAGAATATATTAGAATATCAGATTAAAATATGTGAATTCAGCAGCATTTTTGGCGAATTATTTCGTGAATTTTCTCAGGAAGAAAATGTCTCGTAGAAATTCAGACGATGTTCATTTTAGTTATGCTACTACATTCTTGCAATATTTCATCTTACATCGCTGATATTCATGAGGAATTTTTTTCCTTATCTTATTTTCACGTGTTTCACAATAATGTTGTTTTTCTCCATAAAGCATGCGCTTTTAATGTTAGCGTTTAATCAGTTTTCTTCAAAATTATTTCTGTTTTGTGCACAGTGCTCATTTTTTCAAGTTTTCTCCATCTTTTGGTTTTGTTCATTTAATACTTCGTCAAACTATTCCTCCTTGTCTGTCTGTATATCCTTGATTATATTCACAATCAATTCATCAATTAAAACATGGAATAATTCACCTAGTGAATCTGAAAAAGTGCTGAAAATAAAATGGAACAGTTTGATTCCTAGTAAATACCGTTAAACCCAAAAGTATCAAGACGAAGTTATTTCTGAGAAACGAAAGTAACAAAATGGAGAAAAAGTACGACCGCATCAACCACCATTAGTTATTGGGGTTTTATAAGAAGTCTCTGATGAATAGCCAACTTTTTTTCAGGATTTATCCTGAGTATTTCGAAGGAGTTGGAGTTTGTTATTTCTAATTCATCTCTCTGCTTTTATCATGGTTGATTTGCAGATAGTGGAGAGATATTCATTGATAATTATTGTGGAGAATTGCGTAGCATAAAATAATATTGAATACTCTTCTTAAACTGTACGAATATGTTTCTTCGTTGAGGTCTCCCACAGCCTGAGTGTGGTTATATGCGAATATCACCCATTAAACCGTCCACAATGTGGACGTAATATGCATACACACCGCCGACGAGACCTTGCGCCGGTTACGCGACCTAAAAGGGAAACCCATTAAAGATCGATTGAGTTCACGGTCCGGTGACATATCCCCAATTAAAAACGGTTACTTCGCTACCACGTATGGTCATCTGTCGAACGTGGAAACTATAATGGAATAAAGGCGCACACGAGTAAAGCGTAAAGCGTCCAACTCGAATTCGAATCGACCGAAGAACGGGACGGTTTTTGTTGTCGCGAGATCTTTGTTCGTGCGAAAGAAAGTCACGGGAACGGTTAGGAAAAAAGCATGGGAACTTGGCGAGATTTCAATGGAACGAATGAACGACGTTTCGCATGTAGCTAAATACTGTCGAACGGATGACATATTGACACAAAACAAGACGTCAGTCGGATTGATAATCAAGTTCAACGCGTTTTGCGAATGTGGGACGAATTGAGGTTATGTATAGGAAGAAAACTGAAGACTTTCACCAGGGAATGTGTGATTTTCAGTGTACGGAAGAATAACACTATCACAATCTATATTATCAACAATTATTGATAATATAGATTGCGATAGTGTTTTGTACTTATATGTGATATTATGTAATACAAAATGTCAACATGTTCATTCTAATTTCACTCAATAATGGATCTTTCTGGTATCTACTGCTTATATAACTTTCATCTGTCTGCTGCTATAGTTTTTTTTCGATTTTGATGTTAATTGAATACCATTATGATTATAGAATTTGTTTTCCACATGAACTAGGTAGTAAACTTTTTGAATGAACCCCGTTCGTAAGAATTCTATCGTTCAAAATGTGGGGTATCTAAATAGGTTTAATTTCAAGTATTAGACCTTAATCGCTGAATGGTATTTCGTAATGAAGCAATGCGGACAACGAATGATACCTTATGGGCAGATCTGATTGAAACGAGATGAATTCGGTGGAACGTTTTCTATATCTAATGCAGTAAGCACGGGAAGGAAGGAAAACAGAATCTTTAGAAAGAAAAACTGTCTACTGAAATGTACACTCGGTACATAGAGTGAGTTGAAACTCTTAGTGATTTGGAAAAACGAGTGGTATATAAAATTGGTGATATGTACATAAATGTTCACTGCCTGATACTCTCGTAATAGTGGTACTCGTAATAATGTTATTGTGTCGTTGCAAACCTCAAATGACCTGTACTAGTGATTTACAACAAATTTCTTGAAAACTGGTATTCCTTATTAATAGAAATCGATTTTGCATATTTATTTTCAATTTGACTCCACCTTCCGATTTATTTCCGAACAATTGAGTGTGACACTATGAAAACAAGGTGTCTCTATTTCTGTGGAGAACGTGTTGAGTTGAGATGGTCAACTAAGATCTTTTTTATGGCTAGGATATCTAAGAATTCTGGTTTTGTTAATTTGTGTACCTATTAATTCATTTCGTTAAATTTTAGTACATATCGTTTTCATTTTACACCTTCAATGTCAAATTTGAAACACAGCCGACATGACTACGATAGAAATCGTTACTGATCTTTTCTAAGGAACGTATCTTCGAGTACTTTGCGTAAAAGAACAATTTTTCACACAAATTGAGACCAAATGTTGCGAAACGCCGAAGGTGCATTTCATTAAGTAGTTAAATTGCTATTATCCACATTTATATATACTAAAAACGGGAGAAAACTCGGCGATTCGGAACCAGAACCAAAAACAAAAAGCTTGATGACCGCAATCAGACCAGTCCATCATCCACTTAAACAAAATTAATCGAACAATACGTCTTAACAAGCCGGCGCAACCGACCGCCTCGCGCAAAAAAATAATAACTAAATCAAGAATAATTGCATCTTCACCCTGAAACGAACTCATTATCCTGTCATTTTTCATTAAAATCGCAACGTTGCCAAGTAATTGCTGTCAAACTTAACGCACGAACGCAACAGCGCCTCGAATAATGACGGGTCGGCGCGATCCGTTCGCCACTGCGACCGCGGAAAAAACGAATTTATTTTTACGGATTAATTTCGTCTTCGAATCATAGGCGGCAATTAGTACGTGATTACATCTCCGATTGACATGTGACGGATCGCGGCATTGTTACTTTCGTTCGTTTTGCGCGAGGGGATGCGATACGAGACGAGACGCGACGCGCGAAAAAAGAAAAGTGTGAACTAATTTCAGTTTAATGCGCTTCGTAATGGGTTTCGAGGTGAATAATACGTAAGGTGGTGCAAAAACGTCAATTGCTCGTTGAAAGTGGTTAGCTTTACGAGCATTTGAAAATATAATAAGTAAAATATTTCGTTTCGTTGCGCGTAAATTTTGCCCTCGGCGGATACTCATTTTAAACGAGTTTCAAGAGTGGTGATGAAAAAGTGAAGGTTAATTGTTCTTTCTAGAGATACATTTGATATTTGTAGCATCGATTCGACTATTTATTAATGTTGAATCAGTTGATTTCTTCAGGTGATATGGTGGTTAATATGGAGATAAAAATAATAGCTCTAACATCGTCATAATTTTGGAACTATCGAGCAAATATTTGTCCGTAATTGAAAATAATACTCGTCGTTGTGTTGTAGTTTTTTTTAGATTGCAGAAATTGTTTCAGAGAGTATTTAAGTATTACTGGCGGAGGTTGAAATAAGCAGTTTTTTATCCACTATTTCGAAAAATGTTTTCGCGAGTTTATCAAAACTTCATATTTGTATGTGATAAATACGCAACCTATTTTCAGAGATCCTCAGAACTAAAATAATGAAGGCGTACGATCTGTATGAATATCAATGACAAACTTAATAAATTCAATCTGATAAATGAAATATTATGGCCATTACTAACTTTATTATGAATTTAATAGGTTCTCGTTCTAGATAGGCGAAAAAATCCTGTACTTATTTACAAATTTGATAATTTTTCGAGAAATTAGCTTTGAAAATTAACAAAAATTATATATCGACATCAATTGTTGTTGAAATAGAATTGAAAGTACAGTTTTATCAGAAGAAAAACGAGAGAAGTACGATTACCGTTCAGGTATCGCAGACTAAACTCGAATAAAATCTTTTATTTCAGTTTAACTTTAACTGTTTGTAATGGTAGAGTGAACCAGTATTGAATTGCCATGTTAACGATATATTCAAGTATTAAAACAGCTCTCAAGTATTCAATGACTGTCTTGCATTGAGAAAAATATCTGACTAGTAATTATCTATTGAATGAAACCAAATTGGATACATTTACGATATTTCTGACCATTTCAGTGTTCGATTAGTTCAAATCGGTATAAAGATCTTCGTTATGAAGTATTGTGATAATAGTGAAACTTTGGTAGATTCATTTGGCAGATTCATGTGGAAATTGTCAATATTATATCGGCGTAGAAATTTCGCTTTTAGTAGTACGAGGATTTGGAGAATTCTCATTATGGGATAATTCTATAATTCATAGAAAAGTATATATCTAGTTTCCTTTCGTAATGATTTATTGAAATCGATTAAAATTATACTTTCCTAGGCTTTTTGGTGATTTCTAAAGAAGCTGCGTAACAGTTTAATTAGGCAAATAAATACACTTGTCAACATAAAGTGGATTCCATAAAGTAATACAATGGGACTGAACAAGTTTAATCTACGATGTGGCAAATTTTGGCACGATTTTGAATTTAGAAGGGGTTTTGGAAGGCTCGCTAATGGATTAGCCCATTGCAGTCGAAAGAAAACAAGAGTTATGGACGAAAGATATATCTAGACTGGATGTGGATGCCAATTTTGGAAAATATCAGCGATAAAACTTTGAGAGTATTGAACTTTTTAGCTCCCGATGAATGCCAATATGTCTTATGCTTGTATTTCAAATATCTCGTCAGTTACACAAAGTAATTGATTTTAAATACACAAGAAAACTTTTGGATATTGATAAGATCCGAATGTAGTTTTTGAGAATTCAGTATGGCTAATTGACTTACCTGGTAATATGTCGGAATTTGAGTTGAACAGGACACATAGTCCGGTTTCGTAGTTCACTGACTGACAACTATCATTCCCTTGGCACGTTTCGAGACAATCAGTTAACATCAGAGTGCCGGGTATCGAGTCTAGAACATTTGCTGGCGCTGAGAAGACGTTTCCTGAAATGAATGCGTTGAAACTATTTTAAACTGTAACAATTTTCGTTCTAATCAATATATCAAGTTTTATAAGAATGACTATGCGTATAAACAATTCATTTAACTATTCATATCAACCATATTGAACTCTTCGGAGTAAACGTAAATGAAAATAAATGAATGAATGGTTACTTAATATGTATTTCAAGATGTCTTTTTATACTTGGCAGAACTATGGGAAACACTTCTAATGAATTTTCATTTCACAATAATTGTTCATAGTTACTTATGTTGCGTTTTTATTTTTCAGGTATGTAACCTATCCATAGTTTCACTTTGGTAAGTTTTATTAACATAATTAATACATACAGTGTGGCTCTACATTCACTTATTACTATTCTGCATAAAAATTCTACCTTGTAAATGAAAATAAGCATGCTGAATGAAATAAAACTTCATCTGATGTACCTAAAAAAAGTTTTTTGTATAGAATAGAAAAATAATAGAATGTTTTCTGCGTTTGGCAGCGAAAACTAAATGAAAATTATTATTAATCCTGAAGTCTTGTGTTTTGTCTGTAATTTTTTGTTTCCTGATGATATATAGAGAGCAAATTCTATTTTTCAAAATAGTGGCTAGAGGGATCGATAATAAGTTGTTATTTCGGTCGAAGGTTGAAATATGAATTTGAAATTCATATTGAATGATTATATCTGAAGTATAGAAATGAAGTTCGAAAAATTAATTTTTCTGGAGAATTTTGCGATAAATACGGAACATATAAGACACAAAAAAAAAGTTAAAATTTAAAATTAGTTAATTAGAAATATATAGTCACTGATATAAAAATACTGAAATGGGAGCTTACTTCAGATTAAGCCGTTGAGTTTGTTCTATAATTTAACACTGACTATCACAAGATATTTTCCCTAAAGTTTCAATTAAAGATATCGATTCATCAATTGGGATCTCTTTGAAATTGTGAGCGGTCTTTCATAGTAGCATTGTCATTCAAAACATCTACTCCATAATTATCATCTATATTGAATTTTGAATGAAACTCTCGATGATTTGAACTGTTAATTCAAAAATTAAGAAGAAAAATTGATTCTTGAAGACGTGTTGTCGATATCATCTAGTTCTAGTGCATTCGCCATTCTGATTTTGCCGCGATAAATGCTTGCAGTGCTTTACTTCAATTCATTATTGTCCTTATCATAATATTCTATCGTAATGATATTTGAAATTTTCGATACCTATTCATCGCAAAAATAAAAAATACGTATTTTCCATAAAAATCTTCAGTATTTTTGCGTTATTCTCCAAATGAATGATTATTAAATATTAGATTAAATTAAACGTATATTAATGTTTCACGATTGTATTCAACATTATCAATTCGTCAACATGTTTCGAGCGAATTGATACTGTTCAATATAATCGTGCAACATTAAGCCAAGTGTTTAATATAATATTTAATTATTTTTCACCAAGAGTTAAGCGAGAATTCAATCTCAATCATTAAGAATGATTATTAGTTCCTAAACTGTCTTGTTAGGCAAGGATATAACTTCTGATTGTAATTGATATATAAATTTGGTTATTTGTTTCCTCTTTCCCTTGTATTGTCCACTTTGTCCAGTAGACACTATACGTAAATATTAGTTATAGAGATATCGATGAAATATCTATTTATTCTTCAACATCGTATGGATTTGTTGCTTACCTGTTATCAGTTCGAATCCTATCATTTCCGGGTCGCATTCTTCCAATCCACTTGGCATACTGATCGGCTTGTCAGGTATTTCGACAACTTCGCTATCGGTGACGACGTCCTCGCCGGCTGTCACGTAGACCGCAGCCATCGCCATAAACAAAATGGTACTCTTGC